>CM043880.1:17632010-17743012 GCA_024034495.1 Camelina laxa
CTCATCCTCAAAAACTGCTTGCATCCATAAAGGATAACCTGACGCCACATGATGGAGGCGACACTCGCTTGTTACACAATGAGCAAATGAGATGAGCTCCTCTATTAGCTTTTTGGGTTCTCGGTCACCAACGACCACTGCTCAAAAAACCTAAGTAACCGAATCAATTTCCGATTCATAAGTAAAAGAAGGCCAAGCTTTCGGCCTCGAAACGCACCGGACTAGGGATCCATCTTCCATAGCCAGAAACCTTAAGACATCTGTGAGTGATCAAACTTTCCACCGCCCATCGTGTAGCTAGAAAGCTTGTCGGTCTTTATTTGGAACATTGGTAAAGGCTCTACGGCTATGTAGGATCACCAAGCCTTTATCATCCCTTAAAACCCAAGATGCTCCACCTAGTTTATTTCTTTTTGACCAAGACACTCCTATATTACATTTGAGCCAAGATGTAGGTGGAGCTTTCCCCATTATGTCTTGCTGAATTTGGTCCTGGACAACTCCTTTCTAGATCCCTAGAGTTTTCTCCTCCTTCGACAATCTTGTCTTCACCATTGGGATCCTTTTGCTGAGCCACGAACCATTCATCTACATCGTCTCTAACTTTCTGCACTGATTGGATAGGAGAGAAACTTTTGCCTTCAAAGAAATAACTGTTTCGATTTTTCCATATCCAAATGATCCGGAAACTTTTCCTTAAGAGAGGCCACTATCTGTTTCCTCTATTGACCAACAAATGTTGTAAGTTAGAGTATACTGAACCTTTGTCAAAACCAAACTCCGGCAGGGATAGTCCGATAAAGCCCAAATCTGCTGGCTCCACTGCATTCAAAGAGGACATGATTTATTGTTTCCCCCTCCTGTCCACAAACGTGGCATCTCTCATCAAGTCTCAAACCCCTCTGGTTCAGTTTAGACAGAACAGGTAAAGCACCACTTAAGACTTTCCACAGAAAGACTTTAAGTTTTGGATCTGTCTGTAACTTCCACACCTGTGCTTTCAAAATATTGATTGATGGCTGGATATCTGTTTCTCTATAGCGATCTTGGTTGTTAATTTGGCCTGCTAACCAAACTGCTGACTTCACCGTGAAATCGCCACTCTCATTAAACCGCCATACCAAAAAGTCCTCTCTATCCACCACCGGATTATGTTTTTGAATTCACCCTTCTGAGGATCCCAATCTCTTGTTTGAAAATCAATCAAATCCCGCACTCTGAGATTTAAATCGATCAAGGAGTTTTTTATCCATGGAGGTCTCATATTGTCATCTTCCACCCATGAATCCATCCAGACCTGTAAAGAATCCCCATTCCCCACCCGAGTTCGCAATCCTTTTTTGAGCAAATCTCTCCCATATAAGATGCTTCTCCATCCATAAGAAGGCCTCCGCCCCAATCCTGCTTTCAAGAAGGATGAATTTGGGTAATATCTTGACTTGAGCACCTTTGCAAAAAGACTATTAGGAAACTGGATTAGTCTCCAAGCCTGCTTGGCTAACAGGGCTTGGTTAAACAGGCTAATTTCACGGAACCCCATTCTTCCTAGATCTTTAGGCAGACACATTCTCTCCCAACTAATCCAGTGGATTTTTCGATGTCCTTCACTTGAACTCCACCAATAACTGGCCATTGCACTTGATAAATTTGCACAAGTGGATTTTGGCAATTTAAAGCAGGACATTGCAAAGACCGGCATTGCCATTGCAACTGATTTAAGTAGGATTTCTTTTCCACCCATTGACAACGTCTTCGCATGCCAGCCTGTTACCTTAGCATTGAGCCTGTCCTTTATATAACTTGGAAGCTCTACTTTTGACCCGCTAAAGCACTCAGGGAGACCAAGATACTTACCAGCCCCCCCCCCCTCATTCTCAATCCCCAACTTATCTTGGATCGCAAGCTTGACATTATCAGCTACTTTAGCTCCAAAAGTGATTGAGGACTTAGCTTGGTTTATTACCTGCCCGGTAGCCTTACCATAAACTGTCAGAATAGAAAGGAGACCTGCTGCTTGCTCCACCTCAGCTTGACACATAAACAAGCTATCATCCGCGAACAGTAAGTGATGAATAGCAGGGCCTTCTTTGTGCAATTTGATTCCATCAATTTTTCCTTCCCTTTGTGCAAGGTTTAGTAAGTGGGTAAGTCCTTTAGTGCACAAGACAAACAGGAATGGGGATAGTGGATCGCTCTGTCTTAACCCTCTCTGCGGTTTAATTACTCCATGAAGCTGGTCATTTATAAGCACCGAGAAAGACATTGTTTCGACACAGAACATAATCCATTCCACCCATTGACTATGAAAACCCAATGCCAAAAGTAAAGACCGTATGTAGCTCCATTCTACTCTATCATACGCTTTTGACATGTCAGTCTTGATGGCCATATAATCTCCAGAAACCGCATTGTTAGTGTGTAGGCTATGCACTAGTTCATGCGCTACAAGAATATTATCCGATATGAGCCTCTTCGGTACAAACGCAGTCTGAACCTCTGATACAATCTGTGGCAACAAAGGTTGGAGTCTTTTCACCATAATTTTCGAGATAACTTTGTAGCCCACTGAACAATGACTCAATGAGGGATCTTTGGAAGCAGGCATAGATGAGTATAGTTCCACTCTTCTGGAAAGGAGCCCTCTTCGAAAACATCAGCACTTCTTTGACCAACTGAGGTCCCACAATGTCCCAGTAATACTGGAAGAACATTGCTGACATACCATCGGGCCCTGGGGTCTTTGCCGGATCAATAGAGAATAAAGCTTCATGAACCTCCTCTTTTGTAACTTCACTGATCAAAAGCTGGTTCATCTCTACAGTCACTCGTCTTGGGAGACTTTCAAACCACGTTTCAAAAAGATCCGGGTTAGATGAAGTAATAAGGTTTGGAAATATTCAATAGCCACCTCCCCTTTAGCTACTTCTGTCCTCTGTTCTACCCCGTCTTTATATAATAAGACTTCAATCCGCAGTCGAGAACGATTCTCTTTGACCGTTGCATGAAAGAATCTTGAGTTTCTGTTCCCGTTTTTCAACCATCTGAACCTGCTTCTTTGGCTCTAGAACTTTTCTTCTTCTCTATACGCCTCAGCCAACTCTCTTTTTAAATTGGAAGTCACTTCTCTCCTAGGGTAGCAAGATGATTGTTCTTGTTCAAGCGCAAACTTTACCTGATGAATAGTCTCCCTTGCATTCAAGGAATGGTTTCTTTTCCACAGACTGAGGGCCCTCCTACAAGAGCTTACCCTTTCTGAAATTTTACTCGCATTGTGCTCTTCATTATTTCCCCATGCAAGCGCTACTGCTTCAGTCACCAAGGGTTTACCCATCATTCTTCTATCCAATCTGAACATACCTCTGAATATAGTTGTCTGTTTTGTTAACTTCAGCCATACCGGTCTATGGTCTTACCCTCGCATCTCCAAAAAGGATTGATTCGACTCAGGGAAATGATCAAACCATTCCTCGTTACCAAAGACTCGGTCCAGTCGACTCTGTACCCACAAGTCATATCTCTTACCCGCCCATGTGAACTCATTTCCTTGACTTGGTAACTCCATCATCCCACATACATCCAACATATCCGAGAAGGGCTTAAACATCGAATCACATCTTCTTGGTCCCCCCCCGTTTCTCTCCATTATGGAGGATGTCATTGAAATCCCCCAACAAACACCAGTTCTCCCTTCGCATCAAGCCAACTCTACTTAACCTTTCCCAGTTGACCTTTCTGTTCTTGAAAACGGGATCCCCATATATACACGACATATAAAAAGAAAAACCTCCAAACCGAACCTGCATATCCAGCAAGTTCTTATCTACATACTTTATCTCCGCCTGCACACCTTGTTTGAGAAACAGGGCCAAACCCCCACTTTTTCCAATAGGTTCTACCGTGTACACCCTATCATAACCCAGCCATACTTGTAAATCTACTAAGACATCCCTACCATGCATCGTTTCCATCAAGAACAACACCAGGGAAATGTTTTTTACGCATTTCCTCAAGATGGTGAATTGTCAAGTCTTGAGACCGTCCCAATCCTTGACAATTGCAGCTGATTATGTTCATTGCGCATTGGACAATCCCTTGCCTGGGATTGTCTCTAAGGGATTTAGCTTTGTATGTTTGGCATAGCTTGGACCTCCGTCCTCTGCCTTTCTCTTCTCTTTTTCCCCCACCTGAATACCGGACTTCAATATCTGGAAACTTTCAGTCCCTACAGCTCCTAGCGGTCTTGCTTTACGCGTACTCTTCGAAGGTCTACTCCTTGCTTTATTCTGCTTAGGCTTAATCCCGGAAGATCCAGAACCAGTCTCAAAGAAACCAGCTCTGAAACCCGTCAGATCCGCCTGAAAGGGTTGAGACAAAGCATGGAAATTAGCAGATACTCCTATACACAGATTTCCAGGTGCTTTTGGGCACCACGAACTCCCTTCCATTCGTACTAACTGATTTATCTCCGTTTGCTGACCGTCGCTTCCCTTAGAAGGTTGATCCGAGGATTGACTTTCCTCTTCATAGTTAAACACCCTACCCTTCTCTTTGTTTACATCAAAATGCAGAAGTGGTAAGGGTTCCAGTCGCAACACAGATTTCTGCAAAATAGGGTCCCTTTCCACCTCTCTCACCGAATTCTTAACCTTTTCAATTCTCAGACTCCTTTCCGCCTCGTTTGATACCAGCAAATATTGCCTCATCCCTTCAAGGACGTCCGCAGCAATCTTAGGTCTCCCCGTATCTTTATCCATCCCCACTTGATCCTCTCTTAGCACACCATACAGGGGGTCTGTTTCTTTAATAACGAGAGGTTTCACTTTCTTTTCAATTGGTAACCCCTTTCTTCTTGCTAAGGCAGCCTCCTCCCTTTCTTTGATTAACAACGGAAAAAGTCTTTCTCGTGAGTTAACCGCTGGCAGTTATAACACCGTTTCTGTATACGCTCATACTGAAACCTAACTTCCGCTGTACCTCCTTTTGGGAGGTTAAGTACTTTTGACCTCCGAAGGGGTCTAGCTACATCAAAGATAACCTTTACTTTTACAAACTCTTGAAGTTGCGGTTGATCTGGATCAAAAGCTACCTCAACTACTCGCCCTAATATTTCCCCTAGCGCTGTGATCGCTTTTTTGTGTAATAATTGATTGGGAGATTCCAGATCTGAACCCAGATCGGGATTGTTTGGAGATAGTTATCCGGCGGATCCGCCATCCATCTCTCCACCACGATAGACCACTCATTAAAGGTATGAGCCCCTTTGTTCAGTACATCTTGCATATCATACTCAGAATCAAAGATGAATTGGAACTTTTCACTAGTGAGCGCAATACCTTTCACGCGCCCTTCCTTTTGCCACTTCCTCGGCATATTCCTCAATAGACGATGCATCGGTTGCCCCCTAGGGTTCAACACCCTTCCAACTAGACTAATCTCGTTTCTGACTGAAGACGAGTATTTCGGTAGGTCGGGCATGTCTAATGGGATATCCTCCTCTTCATCCAACGACATAGCCATTAAGGCTTTATAGCTGACGACATCTTGATTTGACCAAACTTATCTCTCCTCACTGCTCTTGAGAATATTGTTCAAGAACAAACCCTAAAATTTACGGTGGATCTGAGCAATAAAGTATCGAAAAGACCAAAAGAAGGTCAAATTCTCTGCGGACAAACGTGTTTTTCTGCTGTAGCTCCCTTCTCAAGTGTAGTCAAAGACACTAACCGAGAAAGAGGGTCTTAAGCCCAAAAGAGGGAATCCTTTAATTCTCAATGACTGCTAGCCACTTCAACAAACAATGATAAATTGCTAATCACTTGATTAAATACATTTCTTCATCGAAAATCTAATTTAAGACTTTTATTTAGTTTTTTTTTTTAATGTAATACGTAAGTGTAACTTAAAACACAAATAGACAGCATATGAAGTGTAACTTGTTCTTTATTGGGTAATATTAGTAGATAACACAAATATGAATTATAATAATAAAAAAAACCACAACAACATTTTTCTATAGGAAAATATCATAGGGCCCACGTTTTTTAAGGAGTAAAAAGACACAATTACTCTTTTTATTTTAGTTTTAAATAGAAAGAGTGAATTTGGTGTGATTTTTTAAAATAGCATGTAATATTTATATTTTACATGTTATATTGAACTAAATAGCGTTTAATTGTAAACCAAACCGAAAAATAATCTTGTTTTAATTGTAAAATCTAAACCCTAATCATCTCATATGTGAACCCAAACCGACATATAATATGTGAACCCAACCCGACTTATAATATGTGAACTCAACCCGACTTATAATTTTGTTCTAATTGTAAAATCTAAACCCTAACCATCTCATTTGTGAACCCAAACCGACATATAATTTCGTTCTAATTGTAAAATCTAAACCCTAACCATCTCATTTGTGAACTCAAACCGACATATAATTTCATTCTAATTGTAAAATCTAAACCCTAACTATTTCATTTGTGAACCCAAACCGAAATATAATTTTGTTCTAAAAAAATGACATGATGGCCCTGATTGGTAACATCTGTAATTTGTAGTTGTAGATGTTTTGACTGTAAAGACTTTGCTGTAGGAACTTTTGCTGTATAAACTTTAACTGTTAAAACTATAATGGCTGTAATTTTTATTGTATGTTTTCATAAATATAAATTATGCTAAAAATTGCGAAAAAAATTATGCTAAAAATAAATTTATGTTGCAGCATAATGAATTTTATTTAAAAAAATATATATTTTCGAAAATACAAAAATTCATAAAAAATGAATAGATAAATATTTTCAACAAATTAAAAAAAAAATATAAAGATATGACATAATTGATTATGTGTTATAATGGTTGTTGATGCAAAAATAATTATGAAAAATGGATCTCAAAATAACAGAAATAAAAAAATCTATTTTAAATGAATTATAATATATTTGTGATAAATTTTACATAGATTGAAAATAAATTTTTTAAATCATCATGGATAATAAGAAAGAGAAAATAACTACAGTTTTATTATTTTTTATTTTTATACAGCCAAAAAAGTCTCACATTTGTGACTTTAAAAATTTGTACGTACAAACTAAAAAAAATGGGCAGTTAGACTTTTAAGGCTTTTAAAAATAATAAAGCAGTAAAAACATGATTGGTAAAATTTTGTCTTTTAAGACTTTAAATTAATTTTAAAGCCTTAAAATTCCCTCCCAATCAGAGTCGATATTTTAATAAATAACATGTAATATATGTAATGGGTATAAGAGTAACTAGGTGATAACCCGTGCTGTTGCACGGAGTGAAATTTTTGCTTCAGACATTATGTTTGTAAATCTATTTATTTAGTATAATTTTTAAAATACAAATTTATATTGGTTTAAATTTATCAAGTTTATGAAAGTTTAAACAAAATCTTGAACTATCAAATCAGATAAAAATCATAAAAAACTAAAATTTCATGAATCGGATAATGTAAATAAAATTGTTAACCTGGTCAAATCCGTCCGTTAATCCATCCCGCAACGGGGTTAAATATTTTGAGCCGCAAAATGTCTCTGACAGCACACATCAGTTTTTTCAAGACAATGCTTCTCTATTAATATATAGAAGATAACTAATTAGTATAATTTTATTAAAGAAAGATTTGAAAATTTAAACTAAATGTAAATAATAAATTGAGATATGGGGCTATCTAGTGACTCAATTTTTTTTTTAGAGAATGTTTATCTTCTAATATATAGAAGATTCCCTTTTTAATGGAAACATCAAGGATTAAGTTTGGTATATTTGATTTTCTTTCAGTTTGGAGTATATTTGATTTAATAATGTCCTGATTTTTTGGGAAGACAACGATTTTAATCAGAGTAATCACACTTATTTGGAGAATATTACTATATCAAATCATTCGTCAATTATCATCTTAATTGAAAATAGTAAATTGATAGACCTGTTAGAAATTTTTGTTTTCAAGAGAATTTAGCAGTTACTTAGGAATCACATTTTCTGTTTGATTGATAATTTCTATATCTAAGGGGAAACATCCTTAAATATCGAACAGTTTTTTTGGAGTAAATAAAAATAACATATATCATCTTTGTTTTATAATATATATTAACTAAGAATTATTTGAAATCAACAGCTTGAAATGCATTTGTATATTTTTGATTTACAAAATCATCAAAATAATTATATTTTTGTTTTACAATATCTTTGTATGCATTTCATCCCGAAATAAGGTGAGAGTGTGAATTTTTAAAATCAAAAAATATTTAGCCGTACTATTTTAGAAACAAAAATATTAATCCATAGTAGGTTTAAAGTTAAAACAGAATAATAAGAATGACGAATAATTATATGATTAACCAAAATGAAATTATTAGATATGTATTTTATGTCATTGGTGTTAGGATAACATGTATTGTTATTAGTGTAAGGCTAAAATGTATGTGATGACTGATGAATAAAGAACTGTGCTTGATTAACTGCTGAAATATAATAACATTAAATAAAATTAAAATTAGTCGCCAAAAATACATATAATAATGAATTAAGAAATCACATTCTCGTGATTATTCCTATTTATAATACATATTCCTATTTCTGCCTCTTTATAGGCGGGTGTAGGGTTTTTAAAAAAATGTTTTTTTTAAAAAAATAAAATCAATGGCACAAATCTGTAATTAATTAGATGTTTTGAGGGTTAAATGATTAAATGTGCACTGAGCTCTGTAATGCTGATACGTCAGCTTTTTAGTGAGAATGCTTCTCTTTTAATATATAAGGGATTGTATATAAAAAGAAAACACTGTCATATCAATGGTAGTTACTCAATTCTTTTTGATTTTTATGTTATCGAGTACATATTCCTTTCTTTATTTTACTCCATATTGTGTTATCTACTAATATTATCGTAGTTAAAACATACTCACATACACAATTATATTATGGAACGATGATATTTTTGACACTATCTAAAAGTTGAAAATTTGCGACTTATTATAATAATGTAATTGATGATTTGATGCTTCCAAATGGACTAAATTCGTACATATGATAGATTGATCGGGGAGTACTATACTTTAATTAAAAATAATATATTAAACTTAGATATTATATATATATATTTACAATTTTCATATGAGTTAACTAAATACTATTGATTTAGTTATAGTTATCTGGACCTCAAAATCAACGGATTTACGATGTCAAAACTCCACAATTCCACAACCGCATAATACAAAGACAAACTCAGAAAACTAAGCAAAAAACACTAAAAAAGATGATTGATGCCGGTGCTATATGAGTCGCTACGCGCTGGTCAAAGGTTCTGCTATGTGTTATAAAAGGCGGTGAGAGAGAAAATTAAGTTTAAAACTAATGAAGGAGTCTATGATAGAAACCTATGCGCACTGTTCAGTTCTAGTCACACAATATAAGTTTAGGAACTTCCTTATCTTCAAAATATGCAGTTATACTCTTATACAATTGTAATATAAATATTTTTGAAGTCTTTTAAATTTCCGTATAATAATTAAATTTTCGATAAATTTAGAGTACGAAAGAACATAAAAGAGTTAGAAAGAAAAATATTTTCCATGGAGCAAACAAGTATCAAAGCATAATCGATGTTGTACATTTATAATTATAAAAATATTTTTGTATATAAAATCTATCTCAACCCTATGCAAATTATTTTTATTATATATCTCATTTATTTAAAATGCAAAATAGAACCTCTGCTATTTCCTAATATAAAATTCTATTTTAAGGTTTAAATAATAAACTCTTAACATTTCAATAAATACTACAACTTAAAGTTATTATTTATGGTATTATATATATATATATATATATATATTTTTTTTTTTTTTCTTACAAGCGAATGCACATCGTAACAAATCTCTAAAACAAATCATTTCCATATACTTAATCATTTAAACAAATATATATACGTTTTTCACAATATTAACAAATTGAACAAGCTAAAAGATATACAGAATAATAGAAAAAATTGGATATATCCATCGAATTAACAAAGTAATAATTAATTATACCAAATCGATATAAATAAAAATATTTTTATGATATATAATAAAAAGAATAATGTAGAACTTATAACAATATATGCTATATTTATTTTTTTTTATTATTTTTTTTAAAATACAATAAAAATATAAGCATATTTCGTATTCTAGTTTATATTATAGCTAAATAAGTATAATTTTGGTTTTTAAGTAATTTAATATATAGTATAATAAACATTAAGGTGGGAATTCTTATTGGGCCGGCCAATATCGTTTTGAGTACCGGGTTATTAAATGGGGTTTAGTAGTGGGCATCATCGTTCTCGGATGTTGAGGGATTCGTATCCTGGTGCCGAAGATTTCTTCTGCAAAATTCGATCGAGAGGGAAACAGTAAAGTGACGAGAAAAGTCCGTAAATGGCGAACGCAGACGAAGGTTATTCATCCAAGAAATGGCTTCCACTTGAAGCTAATCCAGATGTTATGAATCAGGTATTGCTTCACTCTTTAATTCCTCAATAAGTATTCGTCGATTCTTGTCTCCGATCACCGGAAGAAATGGTTTCAGATTAGTTGGGGTTTTTTTTTATAGTGATTGTGCGTATTGGTCTGTACAGTATCTTTGGGGGCTTGGTCTTGCTCCAGATGAAGCAGAGTGCAATGATGTGTTTGGGTTAGAC
The DNA here is from genome assembly GCA_024034495.1 of Camelina laxa. Lineage (NCBI taxonomy): Eukaryota > Viridiplantae > Streptophyta > Magnoliopsida > Brassicales > Brassicaceae > Camelina > Camelina laxa. The sequence goes on from CM043880.1 coordinate 17,642,713, forward strand.
GACGAACTTCTTGAGATGGTTCCAAAACCTGTTCTTGCTGTGCTCCTTCTTTACCCCATTACCAAAAAGGTCCTCTTCTTTGTAATAATCTATCATCTGTGATTCTGACCATTTCTGCTTGTATTGATTGGAAAAAAGAACCTATCTTTTTTGCTATGTAGTGTGAAGAAGAGAGAATCCAGCAAGACAAAGAAATCAGGGAAAAGGTGAGATTTTGATCTGATTAACATCTGATTTGTTGTCAAGAAAGGAACCCTTTGTCTCTGTAGTTAAGTTTCGTTAATGGTTGGTTGTGTGGATGAATGATATTGATAGGTGCATAGTGACAAAGTCTACTTTATGAAACAAACCGTGGATAACGCTTGTGGAACCATTGGTCTTCTTCATGCTGTTGGGAATATTACCTCCGAAATCAAACTCTGTGAGTTAGTTAGTTCAGGCTTTCTTTGTGCTTCTTCTTCTTTAATCTAAGGATATGAGTCCTTATGGGTTTATCACTTTCTCCTTTCTAATCTTTAGCTGAGGGATCGTTCTTGGATAGATTTTTCAAATCCACTGCCAATATGACTCCTATAGAGGTGTTTCTCTATCTTGCCTTTCTCGTATATATTTGATTTTTCTTAGTGTGTTTGCTTCGTGTCTAATGTGTCTATGGGAACTCTGATAGCGTGCAAGGTATCTTGAGAATGACAGTCAAATAGAAGATGCTCATTCTGTAGCTGTTACAGCTGGTGATACACTGGTAACTTCTCACCTCCCAATGATGATAATGTATCTTTAGCTTGTCTATTTTGGATCTTACATTGGTTGTTTTTACTTTTCCCCATCGTCAGGCTCCAGATGACGTGGACACGCATTTCATCTGTTTAGCTTGTATAGATGGTAACAAATTTTTAAATAAATACCAAAATGGAAATAATAGAATCAAACTCAATTCCAAGTTCCAAGTTTTCACTAAATTGTGACACTCTATTGCCATATAATACAGGTGAGCTCTATGAACTTGATGGAGATAGGGCAGGACCAGTTTCACATGGGGCGTCCTCTCCAGCTACATTGTTGCAAGTACTGTAAACCCTTCACTCTTTAAGCTTAAGAGTTATCTAAGTACTATAAACCCTTGACTCTTTAAGCTTAAGAGTTATCAAAATGGGGAAAGAAGTATTATTAGACAATATACTTGAATAGCTTTGATGTATATCTTTGGGTGATATTATACACTTGCAGGACGCAGCAAAAGTGATAAAGAAGATAATCGAGAAGAATCCGGATTCTCTTAACTTCAATGTGATAGCCATCTCAAAGAAAGCCTGAGAGACTCTTCTTGTCAAGAAGCAAAGCTTCCTAAGTCTTGTTTCCGAGTTGATGACTTTACTGGAATTCTCTCTTTTTGTACATGCCAAATCTTCTTTTCTTGTTTCAGAGTAATGTGCGGTTGACAATCATGCCCATATTTTGTAGATCAATCAAATCATACTGTCTTTAACATTCATATATATTGTATTTCAATGGATAACTCCCGTAGTGCGTTTCTCTTTGTGATCATAATTTGACTTCACCACCTGACTGTTTGTAATCATACTGTCTTTAACAATCGAATAAGTGTTCGAAACCAATTAAACCAAATGAGTCTCGAGTCTTTGACGTATTTATAACTACGTCAGGTGGGCCATGACTCGAGACTCGAGACAGTTAGTTACCTTTACTCATAATAGGTTTAGTCAACAAACAGATTAAAATGGGCCATGCCCGTTAATAGCACTATATGGGCTTTGATTCTCGAATGATCGATCTTAAGGGATTCGTACTTTGGAGGCGAAGAAGTGTTGTTTTCTTATAGAAAGATTGATTTCTCTTCTGCAAAAACTTCGATCAAAAGAGACGAGAAAGATCCGAAGATGGCGACTGCAGTCGAGGGTTCTTCAACTAAGAGATGGCTTCCACTTGAAGCTAACCCAGATGTTATGAATCAGGTATTGCTTCACTCTCCCAATTTCTCCCTTATCGTTCCTCCGATCACCGGAATTTCGAAAAATTGGGGAAGAATCATCTTAGGTTATTGTTGTTACTGACTCCTTGATCGTATCGGGGTCTGTACAGTTTCTATGGGGACTTGGTCTTGTCCCAGATGAAGCAGAGTGCAATGATGTGTTTGGCTTAGACGATGAACTTCTTGAGATGGTTCCAAAGCCTGTTCTTGCTGTTCTCTTCCTTTACCCCATCACCAAAAAGGTCTCTCTCTCTCTCTCTCTATTATGTAATCAATTTTTGAAAATCCATCTTTGTTTCTGTAAAAAGTTTGATTGAATAGTTGGAACCTTGTTGTGATCTTTGCTCTGTAGAGTGAAGAAGAGAGGATCGAGCAAGACAAGGAGATCAAGGAAAAGGTGAGTTTGTTCTTACATGAGAAGGAACCTTTTTGTTTATGTAATCTAGTTCTCTCATTCTGTTGTTCTTTTGTTTGGATGAATGAATTGATTAGGCGCATAGTGATAAAGTCTACTTCATGAAACAAACTGTGGGTAATGCTTGTGGAACCATTGGTCTTCTTCATGCTATTGGGAACCTAACCTCTGAAATCAAAATCTGTGAGTTGTGTTCAAACTTTATTATATGTGTTTTTCTTCTTCTTTAATCTGAGGATATGAATCCATAACTTTTTCTCCTTGCTTTTTTCTTTTAGCCGAGGGATCGTTCCTGGATAAATTCTTTAAATCCACTGCCAACATGACTCCTATGGAGGTGTGCTTTCTTATCTTCTTCTCTCTATCTCACTAACAATACTGAGTGTTTTGTTTGCTTCGTGTCTAATGTGTCTGTGGAAATTTTGATAGCGTGCTAGGTACCTTGAGAATGATAGTCAGATAGAAGATGCTCATTCTGTAGCTGTTACAGCTGGTGATACACCGGTAAGTTCTAACCTCCGATTGATGCTAATGTATATATAGATCTGTGACTCGTTTCATTTAGATGTTACATTGGTTTTTACTTTCTTCTTTTTTCATCTTCAGGCTTCGGACGGCGTAGACACGCATTTCATCTGTTTAGCTTGTGTAGAAGGTAACAAATTCTCACATCAACAACCAAATTGAGAATAGTGAAATCAAACTCACTTCTTAATTGCCACTAATTTATGGAACTCCTCCGTTCATTACTATTTACCATACAATGCAGGTGAACTCTATGAACTTGATGGAAGAAAGGCAGGACCAATTTCACACGGCGCTTCCTCTCCAGCTACCCTATTGAAGGTACTATAAACTCTTGAATCTTTGGAACGTACTATGGTAATTCTTATAGACAAACTGGTAACACTTGCACATGTTTGATGTTTATATCTTGGGTGATAATAAAATTCGCAGGACGCTACGAAAGTGATAAAGAGTATGATTGAGAAGAATCCGGGTTCACTCAACTTCAATGTGATAGCCATCTCGAAGAGAACCTGAGGCTCTTTTTAAAAGAACCAAAAGGTCCTTCTTAGTCTTGTTTTTGAGTTTGTGACGTATTGACCCCAGACAGGTTTTATATCTTCGGTTTCTGTTTTTCTACATTCTGAACAATTTTACAGTTGATGATCATGGTTTAGACTTTAGATCAGTATAATACTATATCCATGCGTTTACCATTTACAGAAATTTGTATCAAATAAGAGGATAAAAATCTTAAATTAAAAACGTACCTGATGATGAAAAAAAAATAAATCAGAATAATATATATATATATATATCTCCTATATATAGCACTTGCAAAATTACTGAGTTCAGGATATTTTTTATCAATTAACCCTCAAAACACCAACTTAATTACAGCTTTCTCCAATTGTATTTTGTACTCCTTACGTTTTTTTATTACTTGTCATTATAATGATAAATTTTTGTTTCTCAATACTTGTGGTTGTAGATTTCCAATGCAAATGTTTGGTAAAAATTATGATTCTATCCAACTTTATTAATGTTTTGACCAATAAAAAAATTAGAAAATATATTAAAAGAGATAAAACAGAAAATTTAATGGTTTTTTTAATTTGTGTGATATCTTAAACGACAAGTAATAAAGAACGAAGGGAGTATTAATTTTTATAATTTAAATCCTTAAAAGTACCTAATCGGGTTTAATAATACTGTCTCTGTTTCATATTAAGTGTCATTTTAGAATTTTTCACACATATTAAAAAAATCATTAAATGTTCTATTTTACCCTTTATTAATATATTATTCAATTTTTCTATTGGTCAATACATTAAATTAGTAGGGATAAAATTGGAAAATTTACCAAACATCTACCTTGGAAATACAAAGTGACACTTATTTTGTAACAAAATAATCAGTCTAAAATGACACTTAATATGAAACAGAGGGAGTATCATTTTATAGATATAATGAATCGTAAATTTAATACCTGATCGGATTTAATAATATAATTATTAGGGTCAAATGAATCATATATTTTATATTGTATATTTAGTGGTTTGTTAACATAAAATCCATATATAATTATGTAAACTTGTGTAATAATATAGTTTTTTAGGTCTAATGATTCATATATTACGAAATATTAAAATTTCAGCATAATGATTTTGTGAAAAAAAAAATTAAGGATCACAACACGTTACGTAGCAAATTATTTGTCATCAACTAATGGTAAATAGAAAACTGTTAATTAAAATTACTAGGATTTATAGTTCAGAATTTACTCGAATTTACCAGAATTATCAGCAAGTCAATTGGTGACAGTTTGGGTGGGAACCGGGTTCTACTGGTGGATTGGGATATCTACAGTGATGGGTTAGGATCGATGCCATGCAGGGCCAGCTTGGGGCCTATTTGGACGGCTAACGGTAAGCTAGCGGGGTCCACGAACGGGTTGTCACATAAAAATATATTAATATTAAAGATTTTATATATAAACAAAAAATATAACAATTTCGTTTTTAGTTTTAAATAACAAAATAAAAAAGGTATAAGGAAAAACAAATATTCATCACCTCAGTAATCTGCTTAATGTCCTATATTTTAGGAACAAATAAATCTTACCAGTAAAATAAATTTAATATTTCTAAAACATATGGCTGGATCACTGCAATTATAGTTGGCTAATCAAACGAATATCCTTGATTAGTTGTTTACAAGATTATCAATAATTATTGTTGTTTACAAGATATGCGTAATCATATTTCCCAAAAAATCCGAAATCAAATATTTTATATTTTTTCTAATTTGCTTAACTGGAGGGAAGTGAAGTTTTGAATAAATTAAAAAATATAACTCTAATAGAAATTACTATCCTTATATATATGTTCTTCGAGTCACCATCAAAACCACCATTTCACCATGCAAACAAAACCACAGTTTACAAGCACTCTATCTTTTAATCTCTCATGGCTTCTTTTAACAATGTTTGTGACTTGAAACCTTTCAAAAATATATGAAAGATCAAGATGAAGATCATCCGACTGTCGAAACAATACTTAGCTACCATGGGTGAAATAGTTGAAATGATCTTGATACATGTTTTAAAACAATCTCATTATCAAAAATAGCGTATATCAAGATCATTTCAACTGTTTCACCCGTGGTATCTGAGTAACTCGTGGTATCTGAGTACTGTTTCCACAGTTATCAATAATAGCATATATAAATACATGTATCAAAATCATTTCAACATATATACTAAACTTTTTATAGTGTTTTGAAACTAGAGATAAACTAATATCATTTCCATCATTTATATATAGCATAAAACTTTTGTATTTTTCATCTATTCTATTTTGAATTATAATCTATAGAGAGATAAAATTCAAGCTACCATTAAAATATTGGCAAAACGAATAATTAAAATAAATTATATAACAAATACAAAAAAATATGAAATGATTTTCAGTAACATAATCCGCGCGAGGCGTGGATCCTCTACCTAATATAGTAATATATATATATATATATATATATATATTATCCTGAAATATTTCCTCATTCCTATTCTAACATTTATTTATTTTATTCTTTTGGTCAACATTTTAACATTTATTAGTTTCCATGCTTCATGGATTTACATAGCTATATTCTTCTCATACTAATAAGCATTATAGAAAGATATTTAAACTACTTAATTCTTTGAATATACCTCAATCTTATTGACACCTTCCAACATATTTGGTACCATATATAACATTGGAGATCTTACAATTTGGAATGGATTAAGTTCATAGATACATAGACGAAAAAGTGATCAACATGTATCCCCAATACTCAACGATCTTGGCCCTATTCCTCTTGTATCTTGCGGCAACAACTCATGTACGTAACTCTAAATCATTACTAGCAAAAACAATCGAATTTATAATATCATCCTGATTCAAAACCAATCTGATTACAATCTCGATTTCATTTTTTGTTTTTGTCACATATTTAGGCAAAGGATGATCAGTTTTTTGAGTGTGTCGATATCTACAAACAACCCTCATTGCAACATCCTTTATTGAAACACCACAAACTCCAGGTAATTCTTCTTCTTTTTTGTTTTTTTTTTTTTGATTTTTTCATATATTTTGGTGAATTCGTAGTTAAGTTGTTATTATTATTATTTTTTTTTTTGGTAGACTACAATGAATTCAACAAGGAGAAGTACTATTTGTCCGAGAGGGATGGTCCCGATCCAGAAATTTCGAAACAACGTCAACAATTTCAATGCTCAATCTAGCGTAGTAAATGTATTACCGAATATCAAAAACTGTTACTTAATAATTGGTGGTTGTGTCCTTCTAATAGACTAATATGCAAATTTGGTCGGGATGTTTTTAGTGGGCGACACTTGACACAAAAGTTGGAAGTAAAATATATCATGGAGCGAGCGCAGTCATAAGCATACATAAACCGACGTTCCGTGGCAAAGCTATAAGAAGTCAGATTTGGATTGAGCGTGGAGCTCCTCAAGGACTCAACTGCATTATGGTTGGTTGGGCGGTATGTTGTCAGTTTTTTTTAAGTTTATTTAGCTTTACATGATTCAGTTTTATACTATATATATATACTTTGTTAAAAAAAAAAAAAAACTACATATATATATATATATACTATTTATTTTACATTTTTAAAACGTGAATATTTTAAAACGTGAATATGTACAACCTATTTTGGCTATGCCTCCCATTTTTATTATATTTTATTCTCATTTGTTTTTTAGATTGATCCAGAGTTTTATGGTGATAACAATACTCGTTTCACGACTTATTGGACGGTAATTAAGACAGTGAAATTATGTCAAATATTAAAGAATATTGTATATATGTATGTTTCCATGAAGCTAAATATATAGAGTCTGCTCTTGTTTGTTTTGAATATAGAACGATGGATTTGAGAGAACGGGGTGTGCAAATACAGTATGCAAAGGATATATACAACACTCTTCAGAATTGTATCCAGGGAAAATTTTCGACCACGTCTCTATTTATGGTGGACACCAAGTAGCTGCAAATCTATCTGTTATTCGGGTAAGTCATTTCATACAAATATACCTATTAAAACAACTAAATTTTTTTAATTAGAATACAAATAAGTTTTCATAACTTTTATTTTAAAAAATATGTCAGGATGGACCTACGGGGAATTGGTTGCTAATGAGTAATGGTGCTCTAGTTGGATATTGGCCTAAGGAACTCTTCTCACATCTAGGACAGGGAGCTGATACAATCCGTTACGGCGCGGGTACCGTTGGTGGTGCTCCGATGGGCAACGGGAAGTTTCCAGATAAAGGGAATGATTTAAGTAAGTCATCGTATTTCAAAGACATCAAATATGTTGATGCGAATTTGAAGAGCAATCCCATCAGTGAGTTGGAGATGGTTGTTAATACCCCAAAACCCAAATGTTATAAGTTGAATTATTTGAAAGATAAACAAACCATTACTTATGGTGGTCCTGGTGGTTCTTGCCCCTAGTTAACTAATTCTCTCTTTATTTATAAAAAAAAAAAATATATAACAATTCTGAAAGTGTGTTGGTAGTAATTTCTTATCCCTTGTGAACATTTTGCTTTAACATTTAATAAATTGGTTTCCTTGCGTTTTATTTAGATGATTTTGTATGTATCTCATATTGATTTGAGGTATACAAATAGAAGAAAACAACTACGTGAATACTAAATTGTAACGCTACGTACAACTTGGTTTTAGATAACTCTTATCGAAACATAGTTCCATTTCTTATCCCCCAAGCGCATGGCCGAACCCGTAGTCTTCATAGAAGTCAATGGGTAGAATTTTGAAAAATTAAAATAATTTAAATAATTTCTAATCTTTTATTTTCGTCCACAATCTTTAGATAAATGGATTCTTACAGAAAATGCCATTTACCAAGCCAAAATCTTTTGTTTTTGTCATTTGTCTCAATAATTTTCAGTTTTGCTATTTTTGTCATTTTTAAATATGAAATAGTTCAGAGTTTTTTTCATAAAACACATACTTCATAACATAAACTATACCTTAAAAAGCTGGAACCTAATAAACCCAAGCTTCATGTGTAAATTTATGTTCTCAGATATAAAAAAAAAATGGAAAATCCAAAAAGGAATTTGGAAAATCCCACGTCCCACAAATGTCATCGCAAAAAGTCCTTTCCAAATAATAAACTCTTTAGATAAATCAAAAACTATTATTTTTTACTTTTATTTTGATAAACCATCAAAAACTATAATCTAAAGATTGATAAAACATTGCTTTCCTAGCAACATCATCGTTACCATCACTACTCACTATCAAATATTTAATTGATAGGCCAAGTATGTACTTTTAAAACCAAAATATAAATAAGATAATTTTTTATTTTTTATTTATTTATTTTGAGATCAACCAGTGGTTCATTTATTTTAATCACTTAAGAAAGATACAACAAAGTAACAAGAGAAACTAGAGGATTTATTTAGGAACCTTAAACGGTAACTTTTTTTTTTTCTCTCTAATATATTGTCAAGACATATTAGACATTTAATGGAAAATAATTAAGCTTACAATACTACATGCATATTTTATATGTCCCAAAAGTTTGAGCCTAATAAATAAGAATGTAGATATGGAATTTACTCTCCAACAGAGAACTAATGATATACACAATTCTAATAAAATGGTAACATGCGGAATAATTACGAGAGAAGTGCGATTGTACGTATTTTCTCACCTTGCGTCCCTCCTCCTAATAGTATCCCCGTTTGAATATATTCACGAAATCTAGGGAACTAGCTAGCAATGTCGCCAAGATTCTTCAGGTGTATATCTAATCTGTAAATATCTTCTTATTTATTTCCCCCTGTTCATACTTTACTTAAATAAACATTCAATCAGAAATCTCTCCAGAAGAATTTAACTCGTAGACTATTCAAAGTCATCGTTGAAAAGGAGACGCTCGAGTTTACGTCCAAAACTCTTCTAATATTAAAATATTTAAGTCAATGTTCTAGTTGAGTTTTTTCTCTTTTTGTTAACCTTGAGGCTTGAGCAGCAACTCCCACAAGATGAAAGAGCAGCAGCAGACGATTCTATTTCCTTTGAAGCACAATGCACTAATGCAAAATCGATGATCCTAGTTAGTTAGTACAATGGCAAATTCGAAAAATAGAAACTCTTAGAAAAACTAATGCTCATTTTGCTTTTCATTAAACAACCTTGTCCAATTCCATCTTTTATCGAAATCAATTAATATGTTCGATAACGACTTCTACTAATTGTATATCGCGATTTGGTTACATGTTTTTATAAAAATAGACATAAAACTATTGTGGCTGTTAGCTTTCTATAAGATTCTCGTGTTTGGTCGTATGTATATATCAGTTTGTATTTGATTTTTGATTTAGTATGTAATTAGTTTTGTGACTGTGTCTTTTTCTCCAATAATTGGGGTTCTATACTTTTTTATATACACCTGATACAACTATAACAAATCTAATGTTTACATCAACAATACACCACATAAATTTTAAATTAGTAGAAAACATGATATTAGTATACAATACTATTATTTATTGACGTACGAACTAATTAAAACTGTGGTGACGTTTTTACTTAATCATTTACTAAAGATAATACTATTTTTTTTTCCTTGCATTTTTTGTAAAAATGCTAATTTGTTTCAGAAAGTCAAAATTCTTTGATGTGTTTCACTTTTGTGTACATGCATGTATCTTGTCCACAAAATATGTTATAGTAGAATATTGAATTTTCTCACAATTCACAAATGTTATCGTTTATACAAAATTTATCCCACTTGTAATGGCAATGATGATTTGATTTCTAAATGTTATATAGTTCCCATTAAAGAAGAAAAAGTTTGATCCCACTGGCACTACTAAATGAAATGATTGGAGGTTAAAAATAATAATAATAAACGAATTTCTTATTAACGTTTTCTCTTTTAGAAGAATCATAATAATCCAACAAAGAAAAATCAAAAAACTACAAAACCAATAAGCTATCGCCACGTGTTACTTCAACGACCTCGCACTTCACCGTCAACCCCTTATCCGTTCCATCACCGGCGGCCACCGTTCTCCTCTTCTTCGGAGCTCCGGAGTAAGAAGAAGAAGAAGCTCTCTTGGACTTGATCCGAACCGGGTCGGGTTCTCCTGAATTAACTCTCAACGGAAAATTCAACAAAGCGCGGGAGCCACGCATCCTAAAAGCAGCTCTGTCGTAAGCCAACGCCGCGTCTTCAGCCGTCTCAAACGTCCCTAACCAAACCCTAGCCCCGTTCTTCGCCGGATCCCTAATCTCCGCCGCAAATTTCCCCACGGCCTTTGCCTCACTCCTCTGTAATGCTTTCCCTTCGCCGCCGACACCGCCGAAGCAACCGGAAAGACCGGACTCGTCTCTTTCTTCGCCGGAACAGAATCAACAGCCGCGAAACTCTCCGTAGTCTCGATCTTAACCGCCGGAAAAGAGCTGCGATCTTCATCGGAAGAAGAAGAAGACGGTTCCCAACCGCCGTGAAAAGCGTCGTTGAGGATGCCGTAAACTAACATATCCTCAGAATCGTTTTCCTTCAGCGGCAAGTCTCCCCAACTCTCGGTGAAGCAAGGATACAACTTCCCAAAGCTAGGGTTCCGTCCGTAGACCGGTTTAACGCTGTTACCTTTTGTAGTACAAGATTGCTCCCCTGAACTCGTTATCGACTCACTCAGACGTACCTCTGTTTCACCAAGTAAGTGTCGCCGTATCGACTCAAGAAAAGCGTAGTCCGATTGAGATTCCGCCGTCATCGACATAATAATACGATAGAGATATATTTATTAAGCTTAAAGAACAAATTCTTGAAAATGTTTTTTTTTGTATCTGTGGGTTCTTGTTGAGATTTCGTAGTGTCCGGTGTGAATGAGAATAAAAAGAGGTTTGGTTATATTTATATAGAGAGATTAAAAATGAAAAAACAAAAGGTTCATGAACCTGGAAAATTTTGAATATTGACAAGACTAGTTATATTATTATTTAAGGCGTATAGTGGGCAATAAAAAAGTTGAAAATATGGAAGTAATGAAAATTTCATAAGAGCTATGAAGGTTCGTGAATTAAACACGTGCGTTTTATCCATATAAGACAACACATAAATTGAAGTAGCCGTCAAGGATGATGTCACGCAATCTACGGAAGCAATTTTGTGATTGGTCTCGTGTCTCTCAAGTCTCAACTTGTCTTTCTTTGGATTTTTTTTTTTTTGTCTTTAGATGACTTTATTATTATAGCGGTTGGTCTTCTTCTTTTGTTTCTTCCCAACTTGAACCGCCGGTTTACGGATAACAAATCTGTCCATGCCAAAATTTAGCAATTCAACTAATCTAGTCAAGTTTTTTGTTAAATAGTATTTGTTGTATATATTAGAGAAAAAAAAAAAAACTAAATAATTTTCATCTTATTCTTTTGGAGTTGGAGCAGGGAGAAGAATGAGAACAAATACGTTCTAATAAATGTTTTGTAACAATTAGGAATTTAGGGATTTGGTTTAGTGATCACTTTAAAGCAAAGACTATTGACACTCCTTATGGTTCGCTTGAAACAAAGAATGCAGCTTATTCATCATCATTCACGTGGGTTTTTACGGTTATGCAAGAGGATTGAGTCAATATCACGTGAAGCTAGCTACCAATCTTTGAAGTACGAACTAGTAGCTTACTGATTAGAGAGGCTCTGACAACAACTCGAGTGAGATTAGTATGTTGTTTGAACCTTTGTTAGGAAATGATGTATCTCTGTTTCGAGTGTATAGACTTGACAAAAATCCGAATTTTTATTATATATGTATCGAAAAAAATCGTCAATATATACCTTCACTAGACAAAAGAACAATATATATATTTATTTCATGTCGAGCATAAAAGTTGAAAGTGAATGAGTGGGTCTCTCGCTTTTGTCAACTTGCAATAAATAGGAGACTGAGCCTCCTTCGAGGAAGGATGGTAAGATGATGTTTTTGTCTATGTTACTAACTGCACGGATTCTATTGGTTTAAAATCACATCAAGCTCCACCCATATTCATATCGTATGTTGGAAAATCTAACTGGAGATCTTAGCTCGTAATCAACATTCTTGGAGTAGTTAAATTTGGGTTTTAGTGACTTCAACGTTAGTGACATAATGGAACAATCAAATTTTTAAAAACAAGATAAATATATAACACCTTTGGTGCTGCAGCTGCAGGTACCTTCTTTTCTCACTCTCTCCCTAATATACACATATTTGGTTTGGATACATCCGTATATACATATGTTACTGTTACTGTATTTGACAATATGATCCCATCAAACAAAAGATACTGTTCACGATCATCTGTCTATTCGCATTCAATTCTTCACACCGTCAGCACCTATAATACACATTTGCTCGTAATCATACTGTTTTCAGTTACATTTTTCATGAAAAAATGTTGTATCTTATTTATTAGTGACATACATTTATTTTCTGGATATATTTGATATTGTAGAATAATTAAAAGGTTGATTTCAATATATATATATATATATATTATAGACTTATCAACATATTATTGGTTTAGTTTTTAAAATTAGTTAATTATATTCATCTAGCTTTGCTGAATTTGTTTTCTTTACAAATTAAAATTTCAGAGTTACATTAAAAAAATCAAGATGCTAAAAGAGATTATTCAAAACTATATGAAAATTGTTTTTTTAAAAATTATTAAAAATAAAAAAGAAAACTATGAAAAAGAAAAACGAGACCGACATGTTCATCACCAACCAGAACGACAACAACTATATGACACAGTATCTATGTCTTTTATAGTCACGGGCAACCAACCCCAATTGCTACTAAAATCAAAAGAATTTTAAAATTGATCACTAATTCAAAATTTGCCTAAAAGTATATATAAATAGAATCAACATAAATGAAATAAAACATTCCTAAGGTCTCTCTATTCTAAGTTTGTAGGCACGGCAAGAGATGATTTTTGGAGTAAAGCTAGAGCACCTACCATTGTTTAGATTAGTGACAAAAAGTTTAATTTTTATATAAATCGTAGTCAGTACTATTGTCCAATTGAATTCATCTGAGATACATCATCTTCAAAAGATAATGAAAATTCATAGATTATTGTGATCCTCCAAAACTCATATATTCATTTGGTTTTGTATAACGACTGAACAAGACTTTCTATAATTTAGAACACAATTATAATTTATCTGCGTAAAAAAATCGAGAAAAAAACTGAATTTTGGTTAATGTTCGATCTGATTTAGATATTGGAATATTTCTAACTATGAATTTTCTTAATCGTCCGAATCTGTGTTTCATGTACGATAACATAAAAATATAAAATATAACTATCTTTTTAGTTGCGCTTCAAATTTTATGACTTTTAACAAAAATAATACACACTGGAAAGAGGGGAAGCATATGACACGTCAGCTTTGAAATTGACCACATCCGGTCGTGTGAGACTTTTTGACTAGTGGAATTGTCAAACTTCTACAAAACATGTATACGTGCAAACAAAGCCGCACGTGTATCCCCCACACTGCAATTGAGTTCTTCAACAAAGATGATAAGCTTTTTGTTTTGGCTTGGCAACAAATTAAGAACACACTTTTAAAGTTTTGTTCGTTCGTTGAAAAATTAAAGATATAATAAGAAAAGTAAAACTATCGTTTTAGGTTCATAATTTCTCATATTTACAAACTGTAAAAACATTTTTTCATTAACATCAGTATTCGTTTTTGATTTTTTTTTTTACATATTCTTTGTCATTCAGTTTGAAATTATATACTTGGTTATAAAAGTGAGCAAATGTAATAAAAGCACGTGTGCAATCATAAGTTTGAAAGAGACAAGATACATGCATGCACATACCAGGCCGTCTTATACAATTTTTGAATTGAAAGCTAGGAGTTGATTTCTTTTTTACCGAAATAGTTTAATACTAGCTTCGTTGAAATAATGAAAATTCCAACTCAATTGTAATATAGTCCTGAGAAAGACTAATTATTTATGTCCAATTGGTAAGGTACTTTTTATTGATTAAGGGAGTTTAATCATGTTGAATAGAATTAGAACAAAAAAAAAAAAAAAAAAACCAGAACCCGATCACACATGTTGCATACAATTAACAAAGATACTAATATTGTGACTATATATTAATAATAATTTATAACAATAACGATGTGAAAATTATTTTTTTTTATTTTCTTTCACAACTCTTTTTCGCCGACTAATCAAACTAAAACTATATAAACACAATTTATGTTAAAATATTAGTTTCTTGAAAGTAATTTATATTCACAAAAAATAAACATAATTACTAATCAATTTTTTTTGTTGTTGTTGTCAAAGAATCTGTTTTTAGACAATTGAAAAGAAGCACAAAATAATTAAAATGAGATTAGTATTTAGAAGAAGAAAAATTGAAACTTTTTCAAAAAGGCTTCGAAGTTGTTCATTGGGTAAATCGTTCTTCATATCTTGGAATCAAAAACAAAAATAATTTTTATTTGTTTGCCATTGACAACAACGAACAATGATTCGAGCTTGCAGAATCCTAGGGACTGAGGTTTTAGAAATATTATGAAAACAAAAAAAATTGGCGATAAGACTCTTTCCATAGTTAAGGTGTGTTATATAGATATGATCTTTCTTTGTTGAGTTGGAATAAGTTCCTACTTCTTATGAGTTAAAGAGTGGAACAAGTTTTGTTAGAGTTTGTTTCCTGTAATTTCTACTTTACGTTGTTGTATGACTAAGTCGTTTGTTTTGGGTCAAGTATCTATGCTAACAAAACTATCTAATCATTCAACATTTTCTTATGTAGTCTCTGTAATCCAACATATATGGTATCAGAGCATTGGTTTGATTGAGTGAAGGGAAACACGAGTGAGAAAGAAAAACACGGGTCAGTGAAATGGGAGAGTCGAGTAATTTTGCCCAACCTAGCATACCGAGATTTGATGGAGATTACGATCATCGGAGTCTTCTCATGGAAAATCTTTTGATATCAAAGGAGTAATTCGGTGTGGTGATGTTGTAATCCAACATATCTGGTATCAGAGCATTGGTTTGATTGAGTGAAGAAAAACACAAGTGAGAAAGAAAAACACGGGTCAGTGAAATGGTCAGAGTTATGGAACCATTAAGTAATGAAGCACTATCTGAGGTGCAGAGAAGGCTCTTGCTAAGGCAAAACTAAAAGATCTCAAGGTAAAGAACTACCTTTTCAGTGCGATCGACAAATCAATTCAAGACGATCGCTTTGAAGGATACTTCTAAGCAACTGTGAAATTCGATGAAGACAAAATCTCTAGGTAACTTAAGAGTGAAACGAACACAGCTGCAAACGTTGAGGAGAAACTTTGAGCTGTTGGAGATGAAGAATGGAGAATCTGTCTCTGATTACGGTGCAAGAGCGATGGTTTTGGCAAATAATATGAGGAACTTTGGAGAAGACATGGAAGATGTCAAGATCGTGGAGAAGATTATGAGAATATTAACCGAAAACTTCAATTACATTGTCTGTTCGATTGAGGAATCGAAAGACATTGATAATCTCTCGGTTGATGCACTGCAGAGTTCATTGCGGGTACATGAGCAGAAAATGAGAAAGGCAAGTCATAGAGGAGAAGAACATGTGCTGAAAGTTAGATATGAAGATTGAGGAGGCAGAAGAAGAGGAAAAAAAACTGGACAAGGAAGAGGCAGAGGCAAAGGAAAAATTTTCAGGAAAGCAACAGTGGAGTGCTTTAAGTGCCACAAACTTGGACATTTTCAGTATGAATGCCCAGGTTGGGATGGTGAAGCTAACTTTTCTGAAATTTATGGAGAAGAGCCTGAGCTTAATGTCATGTTGATGGCGTTCATGGAAGAAGATGGAGGAAAAGAGGAGGCCTGTTCTTTGATTCTGGTTGCAGCCAGCCATATGTGCGAAAACAAGTCATGGTTTTCTTCTCTTGATGAAGGGTTCCGACATATGGTGAAGCTAGAAAACTACACTTCCTTGACGGTAACAGGAAAAAGAAGTGTTAATCTGAGAGTAGAAGGAAGATTATACACAATTATTGATGTGTACTTTGTGCCTGATTTGGCGAGCAATATGATCATCATTGGACAACTTCTTGAGAAAGGGTGTGAGTTTTTGATGAAAAACGGAGTGTGCAAGATCTATCATTCGGAGTTTAGTCTCATTCTGTAGTCACACATGTCAACAAACAAGCTGTTCAAGATCATGGGTGCTTACAAGTGAACTTCAACTGTGACATCACATGTATGGTCATATGAATCATAAAAGCCTAAAGATGTTGCAGCAACATAACATAGTGAGAGGATTGCTAGAACTGAAAACGTCAGAGGAAGCAAAAAAGTGTGTCAGCTATTTGGTGGGAAAACAACATTGTGAAATCATCCCAAAGAAGAGTGCATGGAGATTGCAGCTGCTACATTCAGACCTTTGTGGACCTATCTCTCTGACTTTAAGCAGCGATAAGAGATATATTATCACTTTCACAGACAACTACAACAGAAAAGTTTGGGCTTATTTCTTATCAAACAAACCTGAAATCTTTATGCGGTTTATTAGATTCAAAAATCTAATGGAGAGGGAGACTGGAGAATCAAATGTTTGCCTAAGAATGAACAGAGGATGAGAGTACATGTCCAACAAGTTCATACAGTTCTGTGAGAAGACGAGAATAAGCAGGCAATTGACAACAGCTTTCACGCCGCAACAAAAAGGAGTGGCTGAATAGAAAAATCGTACCATCATGAGAACACATTATTCGTTAAAACTTGTGAAGGTAACAAAATCCTCATTGTTAGTCTATATGTGGACGATTTAATATTTATTGGGAATGATGGAGAGTTGCTTGAGAAGTTCAAATCGTCCATGAAAGAAGATTTCAACATGACTGATTTAGGACGAATGAAGTATTTCCTAGGAGTTAAGGTGATCCAAGATGCAGAGGGAATATTTATTCATCAGACGAAATATGCTGGAGAGGTTCAATTTGCTGTAAGGAAATGAGGTTAAGAATCTGATGATTCTGGGAACAAGGCTATCAAAGGAAGGAGATGGAGATAAGGTGGATCCAACTCTTTCCAAGCAGCTGACTGAAAGCTTGATGTATATCACTTTAAAGAGGCCAGATTTGATGTATGTGGTGTGCATGTTGAGTAGATATATGGCAGATCCTTGTGATCAACATTTGTCAGCGGCAAAAAGAGTACTTCACTATATCAAAGGTACTTTGGGTTTTGGAGTGTTTTACAAAAGAATAGCTGGTGGTGAACTCACTGTTTATACTGACAATGACTATGCAGGATGAGACATTGATGATAGAAAGAGTACAAGTGGATCTCCGTTTCTGTTAGGAGGAGGATCTGTAGCATGAGCGTAAAAAAAGCAGCATGTGGTAACATTTTCTACAATAGAGGCTGAGTTTGTGGCAGCAGCTTATTGTGCTTGTCAGTGTGTTTGGATGAGGAGAATCTTAGAAGAGTTTGGGGTGAAGCAGTCTGGGAGTACTAATATCATGTGTGACAACAGTTCGTCGATTAAACTATCAGAGAATCATGTTTTTCATGGTTGCAACAAACATATTGATCTCAGGTTTCATTTCTTGAGGAACCTTACTAACGATGATGTTGTTAAGCTTGTTCACTGTGGAACAAACGAGCAGGTTGCAGACATTTAACCAAACCATTGCGATTGGAGGACTTTGTTCGACTAAGGGAGAAGCTTGGAGTATGTAATAGGATCATAACTGCAGTCTACCGATTTCAGTTTAAGGGAAGCATTGTTGGGTTTGAATTAGTCTTTTGTTTTATCAATAAGTTCGGACTTCTTATGAGTCAAAGAGTGAAACGAGTTTCTTGGTTTGTTAGTATTTGTTTTCTGCAATTTCTGTTTTACTTTGTTGTTTGATCTTGGCTAGTTAAAGGTTAAGTATCTATGCTAATAAAACTATCAAACATTTAGTATTTTTCTGTGTAGTCTTTGTAATCCTACAAAAATAGTGGTGATGACAGGAAAGATAGAAAGTTGTGTGGATTCAATCTCGAGAGCAATGAATCATTTGCATTAAACGCTTCAGTGTAGATAAAATTTGATTGTTCGAAAATTTTAGAATAATCACTAATTAAGACCACAAATTACACATTAACATACATTATTCAACAACGAATTTAAAGTTTCGTGGTTTGACTTAGAGAGGCTTAAGGGTAGTCTAAAATTTATGTAAAAAAGTAGTGATATATAAAAACCAATAACATTGAATTTCTAAAGGACGATTGTTTTTTTTTTTTTTATGTAGAAAAACAAAGCTCTTATTTTAAAATTTTCACGGAAAAAAAAATATTTACAGAAAATTTTCTAACTGACTTCTTTTATATACCGAACAAACCATTCAATATGACTTGTGAGTTGTGAATTGTAATGATAAGACTTTTGCTTCTTAAACAGAGAGCCTAAATGCATTATCCCCTATATATTACTAGAGAAACACTCTCACAAAAAAAGCTGAAGTATCACACTCACAAAGCTCTAGTACCATTTTTAATAAATGTCTTTATTTCTCATTATTATTTACATAAATATCCTCTATATAGTAATAGAGAACGGCTCTCACAAAAAAAGCTGAGGTGTCGCGGTCACAGAGCTATTTATATGTATATATATATATATATGAAGTATATTTTGGGTTCTACCCTTTTATTCTACTTATTTAAAAACTTACTTACAAAGTTAATCCTTAAAAATTTTCCAAAAATAACATTACTTCAGATGTTGTTTCCTAAATAATTTACATTCCATTTCAACTAAAAAAATTACAGCAAAATTAATATGAAAGCATAAACTATAATATATTTAACCATATTTTTTATTGTGTTTCGAAGATATTCTATCTCTGAATCATTTGTAAACAAAAAAAACAACAATTTAATTTTCATTTTATTTTCCAATATCTGTGAGCTTTGATTCTTAACGTAAGAAGTAATTCAATTCACTTTTATTTAAATATTATAATTAATATAGAAACTTAATAAAATTTTAAATATTATGAATATGTAAAATTCAAAAAGTTTAAAATACTATATGAAGAAGACATTTTAGAATTAATAAAATATTATTAAATTTGTGCTAACAAGAGTTAAATCCTCATTTTATTATTTTTCAATACTATTAATATTAGAATATTTGACATACAAAATCAAGTTGATTTAATTAAGATTGTGTAAAAATAATTAAATTATTGTGAACAATGTAACTTAATCATAGCGTATAAATGACTTATTATGTATTTAGATCTCTTAATTTTTTGTTATAATAATTAAAAATCAAAATAAAAACTCAAACACTAAACAAAACAAACTAAATATAACAAACGAATGGTCATGAAATATATTGCAGAATTAAAATATTAATATAACATTTAGTCATATAGAGAGCCGAAAAATTTAGTTATTTTTTTTTTTATAAAACATTGAATATTTAATAAACAAATACAACATAAAATATAGATAATAATAAAAATGATATGCATCGTGGGTTAAAATCTAATTTTAAATTAAATACGTAGACCTAGTTTTAAACACATAAATCACAACTCAGATGTTTCGGTTTCATTATCCTAGTTTAAATATGTAAATAAATTTATAATTCATATTGTTCGAAAAACCAATAAGTTAATTATATGAATTATGACACTGAATTAACAAAGAATATTGAAAATCAGAGTACGTACGTACGTGGACACATAGAGTTGAACTAGAGTACTAGACATGTAAAAGTATATATACTTACAGATATGTTTTGAGTGAAAACGTACGCATGTTGACATGTTGTTAGAAGATTAATCTAAACCTCCGACATCTAGGATAAATGTTTGAGCAATATATATATTTCATAGATACCATATCGATATGCTATGAAATTAGCTTCACCTTCACGTATGATAATTTATAAAATATATCTATGATGAAAATTAACCAGAAAGTTCTGTTAAAAAAAAAAAAAAAAAAAAAAACTGGAAAATAATCCATATAATGAAGTAAGCACATTCGTATGAAGACGTAAAAAGGATATATCACGTTCGAAAGCAGCAAAGCCAAAAGTGGTCACATGGTTTGTCGTTGTCGAATATTTTCTGTTTGGGTTGTAGAATAATTGAGATAAGAACTCTAGTATTACGTTTCCTCTAATTACGGAATTACGCAGCCCTTATCTTTTGAGAGTAGAAGAACTTCAATTAATATTACAATCCTTGTATTTTTGTGCGTGCTCGCGTTTCGTTTATTCACTTGAAAATGAAAGCTATAAGTTATAAACACAAAAAAAAAACATTAGTAAGAGGTGAACGTATTGGTTTACTATTCTCTACAACTTCAAAGATTTGTTTTTTTGTGGGAAAGTTTTCAAAGATATATAACAGCTAGAAGCCTAGAAATGAACATTATATTTATGGTGTTCATTATGGAAACAAAAACAGCTCTGTGGTCTAAGATTTAGAAAGCAAAGATAGTTGTAATGGATATTTTGTCCCGATATATATTATTGTACATATAGAATTAACAAATTACTACAACAACAACAACAACAAAAAAGTTTCAGGGCAGCAATAGGAGAATTCCATGGGTCTTTGTCTACCGGATGATGGCGACCATACAAAAACATTATCGACAATGAGAATCTAGTCTTCTTTATACTACAATATATTTGTTTGTCCTAAAACTAAAATTAAATAACATCCGATGTACATGTAAGAAAGTGAAAACCAGTGTCTTTTTTCCTTTTTTCATTACTTAATTATTGCAACTTTCATTATCATACTGTTTAAGTTAAAAAAAAAAAAACGTGTGTTTATCCAAACATTGAGTTGAGACGGCGGACGATAACTTGTGAAATTTGAAAATGCAGCATATGTGAACAAATAAATTCTCACAAGTAGTCGTAAATAAATTAAATATAAACACGAATACGTATTTCATAATAAATTAATTGCTAACGTTTTTGATAAACAAACATGCATCGATAAATGATTAGTTTTGTTTTTCTTACCTCAGCTGCCATCGGTGAACCACAAGATAAAACCAACGTTGACTGAGGGTTTCTAACCTAATCAAACGGTATGGAAACCATTACAACACGCGAGTATAGATACACCTTTCCGCATATGATTATTTTTTTTTCGATTTAAAACTATTTAAAAAAAAGTCTGAGGATGTTGCCTTGAAAGAGTCTCTCTCATTGACTTGACTCTTTCCTATATATACACATCTTTCCCACTCTCTCTTCTCCACTGTCAATTCAAATAATAATCATCTTCCTCTTCTTTCTTATCTCCGGCCGTATTTACTTGAGATCATGGCTACGCCAAACGAAGCTTCTGCTCTTTTCCTCATCAAAAAGTATCTCCTCGACGAACTCTCTCCTCTCCCTAACACCAACCAATGGATGAATCAAACCGGGTTCGAGTTTTCTCAATTCGAAACCAAACCGGAAATAATCGATCTCGTCACGCCCAAACCGGACATTTCTGATTTCGACTTGATGAAATCTGAAGCTCCACTTGAACCGAACGATTCCTTCACGTTCCACTCAAATCCACCTCGCGTTATTTCTCAATCCAATCGGAAACCGCCGTTGAAGATCGCGCCGCCACCGAACCGAACCAAGTGGATTCAATTCGCAACCGGGGAACCTAAACCGGAGATTCCCGTACCGGCGGTAGCAGCAGTAGCAGAGGAGAAGTGGCATTACAGAGGAGTGAGGATGAGGCCGTGGGGGAAATTCGCGGCGGAGATCCGTGACCCTAACCGTCGTGGAACTAGGGTTTGGCTCGGGACGTTCGAGACGGCGATCGAAGCGGCTAGAGCTTACGACAAAGCAGCGTTTAGACTCCGAGGATCAAAGGCGATCGTCAATTTCCCGCTTGAAGTTGGCATGTGGAATCCATGCGCTGAAGGTGGTCATGAGAACAAACGGAAGAGAGACGACGACGACGAGGAGGAAGTGACTGTGGTTGAGAAGGTGCCAAAGACGGAGGAGAGTCACGCCGTTAGCTGTGGCGGAGAAAACGTTGAGTCAGATTTGACGGCGATAGATGACTGGGATTTGACGGAGTTTCTGAGCATGCCGCTTTTATCGCCGTTATCTCCACACCCACCGTTTGGTTTTCCACAATTGACTGTTGTTTGAATTTTTCTTTATTTTTATTTTTTTTCTTTTGGGTCAGCTTTGATGTATGCTGACGTGGAACTGTGTCTCGAGGAGATATATTCATTTATTTATTTCTTTTATTTTAAAATATATATTTAATAAGACTACAAATTCTTAAGTAAACCTTTGCCCAAAAAAAACAAACAGAAAGTAACGTCTGAACCAGTCAGTCTCCAAAATACCATGAAACGGGTGAATCATATATCAAACGAATAAACACGAAGCTCCAATACGTCTTCTGAATCACTTTTGAAAACTACCTAGTTCCCTATAAATAACTCGATCGAGCTTTAGATGGACAAACACCCATCTTTTGCTCTATCTCTAAGCCACATACATATTAGCTTCTCTCTATTACTACCCATCTTGTAGCATAAGACCAAGATGGACTTATAATTATGCTACTACACAAACAATAGCAACACTAATAGACAATTTGACATGTCATCACTTAACTTTAACTTTCTTTAGCTTGTAAACCGGATCTGATCTGTGATCATTGTTTTAGTTCATATGGCTATATGAAGCATGCTAAGGAAAATCTATTCTACAAAAAAAAAAATACCACTCAAGTTACAACTCTTAATCGGGAGCATGCCGTCTCAGTAGTTAGAAAACAATCCGGACCTAAAGAATGTTAATCGTGGTCCAATGGTATATATATATCCACTTATAATGTCAATCAAGCCTATTTTCAACATACAAGGTGCATACTACAGATATCATCACACCCTTTTCTGGTGAAAAAATCTTAGAGAATTTTTAAATAAGTTTTGTTTCTATGTCTCTATTTTTTTTTTTAAATGAAAAGAAAAGTACATTGATTATTTATTTATTTTTTACTTTAAAAAAAAGTGAAGTAATAATCAACAGAAAAAATATGTTAGATTTAGTATGTATTTATTTTGTCTGCTAAACCGAATTAATTAAATCGTTGTTATCTTTTTTTTAGCTTTGACTTTCATGTATTTAGTTCGATACTTAAAAAGTTTTAACGAAAGAAAGCAAATCTTGAAAAAGAAAAAAAAAAAAAAGAAAAGAAAGGCTCCGTCCGTCCGTGTAGTTTTACTTTTCTCGATCATTTTTTGTTTTTTTTTTGTTTTCGCAATCTCTCTCCCAAATCTCTTCTTTCTCTCACGAATCCTCGACTCTTTCACGTAAGCTCTCTTATCGTCTATCTATCTCTCTCTAGCGCTCGATTTCTCTCATATCATAGAAATAACTCTATTAGATGAAAACACACGCACCCCAATTTCAATTTCGTTTCGTGGGATTTCCCGATTTGGATTTCCTTTTTGTATATATCAAATTTATTAAAACTGTGGAATCGAAATCATTGGATCTGTTCTCGTTAGCCATAGCCACCAAAAGAAGTAGTTTGACATGTGGATTGTTGTATGTTCGAATTGTTTGGAATTCTAATTTTAATTCTTGGAATCTTAGGTTGTGTGGAACAATTTTGGTTGTGATAATGAATATATGACCATATCATAATTTTTTAGTGTTGCAGATGATGATTTTAGGAAGAAAACGGATGATTGGATCGTGACTTTTTTGGAATTTTTGGGGGGAGATAATTGTGACTGGGTTTGGTGTATCCTTTTTGTTTGTAATAAAAAATAATATGTGGGTGCCTACTTTGAGCTCAAGCTCATGTTCAAGTGAGGAGAGGGAAGAGAGCAGTGGAGAACCAGCTCTTGCCCCTGTTTATCTTAATGTCTATGATCTTACTCCTGTCAACAATTACCTTTATTGGTTTGGTATCGGCATTTTTCATTCTGGAATCGAAGGTTTGCCTTTTTCTCTCTTCTCTTTGTCTACTTATTACTATATGCTTTTGAAGAGACAATATTTGAAAATAGCTGTGTTAATGTTCTAGACAAGTTATGCTTTTATTAGAAAGGGATTGTTTGTAAGACCAAGTAATGTGTTAGAGCTATGAGGATTATTTGATGGAAACCTTTTTTGATCCTTTATAACTCAGATTTTTACATGTTATGTTGTTGTTTATGATTCATTTTTTCACACAGTTGTTTTAACTTCATTGTAGCTCATGATTTGGAGTATTGCTATGGAGCTCACGAGTATCCAACGAGCGGGGTATATGAGGTAGAACCTAAGAATTGTCCAGGGTTCATCTTTAGACGGTCTGTTTTATTGGGAACTACCACCATGTCCCGTTCAGATTTCCGCTCTTACATGGAGAAGCTTTCAAGAAAATACCATGGTGACACTTACCATTTGATTGCCAAGAACTGTAACCATTTCACTGAAGAAGTATGCTCGCAGCTTACTGGAAAGCCTATTCCAGGATGGATTAATCGTCTTGCCCGAGTAGGTAAAAGATATCAAACCTTTTTACCTGTGTTATGTTACAAACGAATTGTGTCCTAAATAATATTTACTCGTGGTTTGTTGAGGTTTCAGGTTCGTTTTGTAATTGTCTTCTGCCAGAAAGCATTCAGCTTACAGCTGTTAGTGCTCCTTCAGAACGCCTTGAATTCTCCGGTATGCTCCTAATTAATATAGTGTTGTTATAACCAAAATAAATCCAACTTCTTTGTGATCAAACCAAATTTGTGAATGGCTCCTTGTGTAGATGAGGAGGAATCAAACTCAGAGGCATCTTCTCTGTCAGATGAAGAAGGATCAGAGCAGCATCTTATAAATGCAGCAGACAGAGAGATTGTGTATCTACAAAACAAACCAGTGCGACTTACCAGAGAGGAGATCCCCTGAGAACTCAACCAGCCACGACTTCCTCCTGAGACAACCCAAACCAATCATCAGAACTTGCAGGGCGAACACACTGTAACCATGGAAACTGAAAAGTAGTAATTGATATCTCGTTTTGTCACCTTAAAAGGAACTCGATTTGGTATTCTTCTCATCATCATTATAGGAATGTAAAAACGGATTCCGGATTTATGTAAAGGTGAACTTTCCAGATGTATGTTTTACAGAGATTCTTTAGCTTTGGCTATCAGTATCACAATTTCTTATTCTTTACCAAGTTGCTAAAACCTGAGCTTATTCGTAACATAGTACAATATGAAATCCAAAAGAGCTCAAATACCAAACACTAATTTTCAAATACCAAACACTAATAAGGGATTTTTTATATACATACTGCTTGCTATTAATCATTTAATCCACATTAATTTATATAATACTAGTATTCGGCCCGGGGTTCTATTAGGGTATGTTTTGCGTTTTTAATGTATTATTTATTTGTTATGTTAATTTCTCTTCCTGTTTGGGTTTCTGTTTTCTTTTTTTGTTTTTTGTTGTTGTCTTTTTTTTGATTATTTTTTTTTTTAAAATTTCTGGTCTTTGCATTGAGTACATTATAGTGAAATTTATAAAAAAATAATTTTAAATTATATTGTATTTCTTTACAAAATTGGTTTAGCTTTAACTTTAATTTAATTTCATAAGTTTATATTCAATAATGAATGTTGATTTGTGGATGTAGTTGATTTTGGTCCATTTTTAAAATTTTCGTGTCATTCGTTAGTTAGATTGTTTATTGCATTTTTCTATATGTGGTTGCAGTTTTTTTGTTTGTTTTTTTTTGGTAGGTATATAATAAAATGTGTGAGGATTGTTTCTGAATACTTTAGTGATTGTGTTACGTTTTTATTGGGTGAGTAATTTGCTTCAAAGTTTTAAAATTACTTACATTAGGTTGTTTACTGCGTTAATTTTGTGTGGCATCGATTGTGCCCAATTATCACTTTAGGCCTTAAACTCTTGGGGTATATTGGGGTATATTGGGTCAATTGATGCTGAACAATTTTTTTTTCCCTATGTTTGGGTGATTTCGTCTTGGCTTCGCATCCCTAGTGGGTAATTGGTTCTCCCTTGGTTATTTCGTTGAACGTTAGTGTTAATTGGAGTTCTATTTTTAAAAAATTTAAATGTGTAATCTTCCTTTGATTCTCTAATTGATTAATCAATTCATTTTTTGGTTGCTGTAATTTTAGATTCCTAAGGCCCATGTGTGCTTTTGTTTGGATTGAATGTGATTTGTGTTGTGCTCTATTTTAATTTTGAGTTTTTTTATTTGGTTTTGTTTGCATTGGTATTGATTTTCAAATTGTACTGTTGTTGCTCTTATTTAAATGTTTTGGGGAGGTTTTGTTCGGCTCGATTTGATTTACAGACATTGATGTTCTAGGGTGAACTAAATGTAGCACTCTAATTTGAGCATCAGTTTGGTGTAGTAATAGTGTCAGCATCTCTTACCTTCTTTATGTTTGGTGCTATTTGTGTCAATGACCGCCAAATTAGATTGATTTTGTTTTAGTTTTGTTATCTTGGTGCTATTCAGGATGCATATCGATCTCGATTAATTTACGGCGCCGGGGGATAAATTGTGATGTTGTTTGCACGCGGTGTGGGACGGAGGCGGAAGATATTAACCATGCCACTTTTTTGTGTCCGCCGGCCCGACAGGTTTGGGCCTTGGCCCATGTCCCTGTGGGACCACATCTTTTCCCGATGGGGTCCGTGTATGCTAATATGGATCACTTCCTAGACCCGAAAGGTCTGGGTTCGCATGTCTCAGCTTTTCCTTGGCTGATGTGGTATATTTGGAAAGCTAGGAACTCCCGGGTTTTCGAGAACAAGGACGAACGCCCGGACGTGGTCGTCAGGGTGGCGGAGGGTCACTAACTTGGCAGGAAGCTCAGGTAGAAGTCGAGGGGGAGGAGGTTGCCACCACCCCTCCACGAATTTTACCTGGGACTCGCATGGGAATACCAATCCCTCGGGATTTTACGGATCACAGGTGTTATGTGGATGGTTCCTGGAAGGCAACGGATGTTTTTGCGGGTGCAGGCTGGTGTTGTCTCTCGCCACAAAGCTCGACTCCGCTGATGGGAGCGACAAATTTCCGGCGAAGTTTATCCCCTTTACATGCTGAGGTTGAAGCTCTCCTCTGGGCGATGCGCTGCATGATAGGACACGACTTCCGGGATGTGATTTTCCTTATCGACTGTTCAGACATGGTGAAGATGGTGTCTTCTCCTACTGATTGGCCAGCTTTTGCAACATACCTCGACGACATTCAGATGGACAGGGCGGAGTTTTCTTCCTTCTCTCTGATTTATACCCCGCGACAAGCTAATGTACGAGTGGATTCTTTAGCACGCCAAGCGCGTGTATCCGCATCATGTTCTATTTGTAGGTGACTTTCCTCTAAATTGGCTCGTTTGAGTTGATTTCCTTTGTTGACAAAAAAAAATATATATCTTGTGCCTGTGTTTTGGTTCTTTTTATCCTCCTATTTTAATCGGTATTCTCTTATGTATTTTTGTATCCCTGCTTTTCTTAGCTGTTTTTTTCTTTGAAGTTCTTCTTCCTGCATAACAATTTAATTTCTTAAAGGTATTCTTGTGGCCACAAGAAGATTGTGCACTCCGGCTTATGGTGTAGTCCAAGAAGATTATGTGTATTGGTGTAGTGAAAGCGTATAACCATTGTCTCATTTCTTGAAGGTAAATACTACTTTGCTAATATCTTTCTCCTGGTGGTCATAATTGTTCCAATTCTCTGTTTGAGTTGTTTTGTGGCAAAATTCTGGAATATATTTTGATCTTCTTGTGATGCTACGCTTGGGTTTTGATATAATTTTTTCCCATCATTGATTTTTTTTCAAGACTTTTAGTTAGGACCCATCCATAAATAAAAAGAAATAGAACTGGTAAACAACTCGAACATTGTAAATATATGAAATTATTAAAGGATGATAACATTGGGAAACTTTATTGTTGGTCCTTAAGCTAAAAGAAGAAGACAAACTTGATCATTTGTTTGAAGTAGTAGCATTGTCCGCATCTATTTTCCATGTAATTGATGCTACAGATGATGTTTGGTTGAGCTTCTGCCAATGTAGTGTAGTAGGATTGTAGTTTTGGTACACTGATTTTGTGTAACAACTCCTTGTTATCTTTTCAGCATTGATCACCATTTGCTTTGTTTTCTTTCCAGCCTAGCGTATCCAGCCATAATTTTCCTTCCATTGTGTCACCCCTGCACAACTTCACAATTCTTAAAGGTAAATACCATTTTCGTAACTACCTTCCTCTGTCTTTTTCAAGTGTTCTAACCCTTGTTCTGTGTTGTTCTTTGTGAAAATACTCCTAGATTCCTTTGATGTAGTGTGTCTCCACATTTCCACTTGCAATACATTTTACTATGAGGTCTTGGTATTTGCTTATTGCTGCTTTTGGATTCATGGCTAGTGGCCTTAAGTTGATGTTCTTGTAAACTCGATGATCTTGTGCGGGCTTTTCTAGGTCGGATGATGCTTGCATAAGATCTCTGAACACGTCGTTTGGTAGTTTTTCAAGGGAGTAGGGTGGATTTCGTTGCATTTTTGCGAAGTTGAAGAGTATATTTTTTTGTGTTTTCTGTGGCGTGCTTCATAGTGTGGAAGTGTGTTTTGCAGTTACATTTATGGGTGTTTAAAATATAACTCTTGGCCTCCCATTATTTAGTTTTAACTGGACCTTTGATGTTGAAATGGTAATGAGTTTTGTCTGTTACCTTCTTAATCATTAATTTAGGACATCATTGTTTGAGTTATTTTTGTTGGGTGGGGATTGTTTTTAATGTTGGTGTCCTTCTATATTTTGTAAAGTTTTTAATTATGAACAATTAGAAGGTTTATTATAAAAATTTGAATGATAAGACATATTTCGTACAAGTGAAACCCACTTTTTTGGATTCTTTAGGTGTCTAAAATACTATTTGTTATTTATATGTATGATAAGAAAGTGGTGTAACTGAATAATTTTTTTGATTGTTATAAACATTAATAATGTTGTTAAGCGGCCGCTCGGGCAACAATGATATATCCGCAACCTTCAGTCAGAGGATACAAAAATTTCCAACGATATTTCATGTGTGGATCAAGATTTCCAAACAGTTTCCCTCCAATGCCTATCCCTAATTTCATGGTGCCACAACCATTTAGTCCAGCACTATACCCATCTGCTCCTCCTGTCGGCCTCCACCCTAGTTATAGTTGATGACGAAACAACGTTTGGTGGTGATAGGTTATTAAATCGAGTTTGTAAATCATGAAACCTACGTTCCTCTTTACATTGTGCCAAAGAAACATAGATAGGTTTATATCCCACCATCTTCCCATCCATCTTGAGCATCTATGTTAAAAAAAAAGAACGAATATAATAATAAATAGACGTGAGTTTCTTGATTGAAAAGGCAACACTAAAAAACCATGTTTACAAACTTACAGCTTGAGAAGCTTCCTCGCTCGTTGAGAACTCAACAAACCCAACACCTTTGCTCGTACGATTGGAATGAACCATGACCTACAAAATTCATATGTTAAATTCATAAGTCAAATAAGAAAATTTACTAAGAGATTGCATACGTACCTTGCAGGAAGTGATGGTTCCAAACTCAGAAAATAATTCTTGAAGCTTTTTGTTATCAACAGAATCTTCAAGATTCTTCACATAAAAATTCAACCTTTTACTTGTTCTCACATCCCGTTTTGTTTTCTCTACTTTGAATTTGGCTTTCAAATCCTCAACTCTATTATTTTTCCTCTGAGCCCTCCCTCCCTCCCTTCCATTTCGATATGCTTTGCTGGAACATACTTGGCCCATAACATCTAATGTGCGACCAAAAACATGTGTCAACAGGAAATCATTAGGCTTAAAGATCTAAATTGATAAAATTAACTGTTACGTTAATTTATTTCTAATAGAAAAGGAGAAGTCGTACGACTATAAACTAATGTAGGCTTGCGTTTGAAACTACTGTATTTAACTGGCGTTCAAAATAGATGCAGGCAAATCATGTTTTCAGTTTTTGTTTTTTCCGAAAATTGAAATCATTTTTTTCCATAAGACAACTTATTGAGTTTATGAAGTTAAAACTTTAGAGAAATGGACTAAATATTGAAAGAGTGAAATACAAAAAGAGTGAAAAACGTGGACAAACCTGGGAGATCTGTATTGGTGTTTGCAACAGAGATCAACTGATCATGAGTCTGAAACCAAAAAAACTCATTCGGAAAAAGACAGGGAGAGTCGTCAACCTCATCTAAAACAGTGGAAGGTTTGAAGCGTATAGAGAAAGGAGAATCAGTGAGCTTAAAACGGGCGTTGCTTCATGAGTTGGCCTCCTTTTTTGGCATTGCGGACAGACCAGTGACGGAGCATTCATTCTTCCGACGATTTGTTGGTGAAGACGGCCAGCTTTGAGATTCGCGAATGAAACGACAGTGGAATTCATGTTAGTCAGAGAAGAATTCAAAAACCAAGTTAAATCTAAGCAGGAGATAAGATAATATAAGTCTGCAACTTACGCGAATTGAAGAAAGAGTAGTGGGTCGTGAATTAAAAGAGAGAGCATTGAACGGCATGAATTTCCGTTATGGACTGAGCCGTTACTATGGAGATGGAAGACAGGGAAGGCAACAAGAGGGAGTGGCGAACATTAATTTCAATTCTATGCATTAAAGCTTTAGTAAGTAAAACGGGAAGAACAAAGAATGAAGAAGGGGAGGACGGTTAAAGTTGGCGATCGTAAGACAGCGGAGTGGAGTTTGGGAAAGGGTATGTTTATTAGGGCAAATACAACACCTGTAAATTATAAGAAATTTGGGCCGTCAAAGAGATTTGGGCCAAATAAAATAAGGAATGGTTAGTGGATAATTTTGAAAATATGACGTAGTTAAATAGAAAGAGACGCTGACGTGGCTGCACCAGAAGTAAGGAAAGTGCACTTTATATATATAGATGATGATTACTAGCTTCTAGCTTTAATAAAACTAAGAATTTATGGTGATGAATCTTGTTTGGTATTTTTAAAATTAAACATGTCCCTATGTACTCCTTCTTTTTTACAAAGAGTGTCATTTTGACACATTGCACATAAATTAAAAAAAAAAAACTTGAATTATACATATATGCCCCTATTTAATGAGTAATTTATCATTTAAATTTAATAAGAACAATTTTGGGTTAATGGTAAATTTGAAAATTTAATATAAAAAATTGCATTGGAAATACAAAGTGACAGTTTTTTATGAAATTCCCGAATAACACTTTTTGTGAAACAGAGAGAGTATTAAGTATCATATTCATTTTTATTTTAAAAACATTGCTTGTAATATATCAAATATTTTGACATAAAAAAAGAAATAAATCTGCCAGTAAGTAATATATATATATATATATATATGTGGTTTTAGTTAAATACAAACTATATATATATTGCCAAGTGAAGAAAACACAACTCAGCAACTCTTTTGTTTTAAAGACACGGAGTCCCATTTAATTTTGGATTCCATATAAGGGAGGGGAGAAAAGAAAACGTTTTGACTCTAGAGAGAGAGAGAGATATTGACAAGAAAGACCAAAAGAAAAAGAAAAAGAAAAAACGGAATATTCCGGCGAAGATTGAGAGAGACTCTCAATTATACATGGAGAAATGTTTCCGACGGTCTGTTCTCCTTCACACGGTGATCGCCGCCGTATTCTTAGCTTTTGTTCCGGTTTCAACCTCTATTCCGTTCATACTCTTTCATGGTAATTAACGATTTCTCCTCATCTGTTTTATTCATTCGATAGTTTAATAAAACACATTGAAGTAAAAAGTTAATATATAATTTTAATTAAAAACAAAAAAAAAAACAGGAATTGGAGATAAATGTTCTGGTGGAGTAAGTAACTTCACGCAACTTTTAAGCAACCTCTCTGGCTCTCCTGGTTCTTGCTTGTAAATCCAACTACTAAACACTACTACGTAACTTGTTTGGTTATGTGTTTTTTTAAAAAAAATCTTGTAAATCAAATTTGTAGAGAAATAGGAAACGGAGAACATGACTCATGGTTCATGCCATTGATTAAGCAAACTAGCTTAGCGTGTGAGAAAGTGAAGCAGATGAAAGAGTTGAGTCAAGGCTACAACATTGTTGCACAGTCTCAAGGAAACTTAGTTGCTAGAGGACTTATCGAGTTTTGCGACAATGCTCCTCCTGTCATCAACTATGTCTCCTTAGGAGGTCCTCATGCTGGCATTGCTGCAATCCCCAAGTGTTCTGTATAGCTTTTTTCATCTATTTATTTTTTATTATTTCTTTGATCTTAGTGAGTAAATTAATTAACGCAACGGTGGTTTAATGATATGTGTGTTCGTTCTGTTGTCAAAGTCTGGTCCACTATGTGCTATGGCTGAAGCCTTGTTGAAGTCAGCCATTTATAACGACTTCATTCAAGTAACACTCTTATATCTCTATATATATATCTCTCTCTAGGATCATAACCTTTTAATGATGATTTGATTAATTTATGGCTATGCAGGATCATCTTGCTCCCAGTGGTTTTGTCAAGATTCCTGGTGTAAGTTAATCACTTAAACCAAATCAAATTAATTAATTCATAATCCATTCCAGTTTTTCATCACAAGATATGGTTTGGTTTTATTAGCAAATCTCAAAGTATTTGGCACACTCAAAGTATCTACCAAAGCTTAACAATGAGAGACCTGACGAAAGAAACTCCACTTTCAAAGACCGATTCGCCAGCTTACACAACTTGGTTCTTATCATGGTATACTAACTTCCTCCTTTCTTCAACTCAGAATTTTTTTTTTTAAATTGTTTTTTTTTTATTGTTCTGTTTTTTCTTGTACTGATTTCCTAAACAGTTCCAAAATGATACAACATTAACCCCTAAAGAAACTGCTTGGTTTGGATATTATCAAGATGGAGGATTCGATACTCTTTTGTCAACACAACAGGTGAATTTATCTAACTTCTATTTAGGTTTCATTGATCTTTTGTTTTCTAGAAATCTAAATTTGTATGCATTCTTCGTCAGACAAAGTTATACAAAGAAGACTGGATTGGTCTGAAAGCATTGGATGTTGCCGGAAAAGTGAAGTTTGAAAGTGTCTTAGGGGACCACCTCGATATATCGGATGAGGAGGTTGAGGAATATGTTGTGCCTTACTTGATGCAAAACGAAGAATGTGAATTTCTTTCTCATAACCTAACATGTGACTATTGCGAGAGCTACTGAAAAATTTTAGGGGGGCCTTATTCAATTTAATAGTTTTCTAAAATCCAAGTCTAATTTCTTTGGTTTTGATAATTTTTTTTTTTTTTTTTTTTTTTTGTTTAGATGATTTAACTTAAATCAGTGGATTTGACGATTTGTTATTATGACACATTAACAAATGTTATAAATGTAATCAGATGTTGTTCAAGAGTTTTGAATTCTTTTACAGACTTTAAAATATTGTTCATTATTTTACATAGGTAAATAGCAAAATATAGATAAGAGAATCTTATATTATTTACTCAAATGGTTTTTGAGATTCACCAAAATTAGTTCATATCTATTGCAATTTACTCCAATGTTTAATTGTTAGATGACACCAAAATTTACAATTTAGAAAGTACTTTGGCATATTTTACAAGCATATGTAGATAATCTTTTCGAATTTTATAAATAATTTTTTCAAGTCACTGGTGGACAAAGAAAAAGAAGAATTTAGATGAGTAGTTCAGTAGATACACAACACCAACCACCAAGTAATAAATTTTTCTTCCATTTATGACTAAAGCACAACAAATTAGCTAAATCTGTACCAAACGTAAACTTATTGCCTTCTTGCTTCTTGTGGTCAAGATACTCTTTTTGTGTGTACAGAAAGGTACTCTTCCGCTGAGTAGTGCTAGCTCCATGGAGAAGAGTTTCCAACGATCTGTTCTGCTTGTGACCTTGTCTCTCTTCTTCATTCCGGTTTCAATCTCAGTTCCATTCATTCTGTTTCACGGTGATAACCAATCCTTCTTCTTCCTCCTCTTTCCTTTTTTTTAATCTGACATATTGATTGAAACAGGAATTAGAGATCAATGCTCCAATGGTGGAGTCAGCAGCTTCACGCAGCTCCTTAGCAACCTCTCTAGCTCCCCTGGATCTTGCTTGTAACCAACCCCAACCCTTTCCATCTTCTTGTCTTGTTTTAACCTGGCAAAAAGGCTTATTGCTCTCTTTTTACGTGTGCCTTATTGTAGAGAAATAGGAAATGGAAATCAAGATTCCGTGTCTATGCCGCTTACGCAACAAGCAAATATAGCGTGTGAGAAAGTTAAAAAGATGAAAGAGTTGAGTCATGGTTATAACATTGTTGCACAGTCTCAAGGTAACTTAGTCGCTAGAGGCCTAATAGAGTTCTGTGACAATGCTCCACCAGTCTTCAACTATATATCTTTAGGAGGTCCTCACGCTGGCATATCCGACATCCCTAAGACCCATTGGTCATCTTTAGCCAGTGTCTCCATAAGATAGTATGATCCGGTGTCTGCACTAACACAATTTAAGACACCCTTGTGACACTCATGTGCCATCTGCTTCATTTTGATTGGTTTAATTTAAATTATGCTAATATTAAATTCATTTGACACTCGGTAAGTGGGTATGACCGTTGTGAATGCCCTAAGTGTACTGTGAGTTCTCTGTCAACTTCTTTTTGACTATGTATCTTATAACCACAATCCCAATGACAATAACAACAACAATGGTGTTCTCTATTCTTAAAGTCTCCAATTTGCAAGTTGCTGAAAACAAGGGTCTACACCGACTACATTCAAGTACACTTTCTCTCTTCTTCTCTAATCAAGGTTCAGAAACTTTGAGCATTACTAATACACATCACTAACTACTCCGCTAATGACTCTCCAGGATCATATTGCTCCAAGTGGTTATATCAAGATCCCTACCGTAAACTCAAAACCCTTATCTTTCTAATCCTAAAATCATATCCTATTAGATAAATACTTCAATCAAGAGAGCATTGTGTTCTGTTTCTCAGGAAATGTCAAAGTATTTGGAACACTCCAAGTATTTGCCAAAACTCAACAACGAGAGACCTAACAAGAGGAACCCCACTTTTAAAGACCGGTTCACTAGCTTGCACAACTTGGCCCTCGTCATGGTGCCTCTCTTTCTTAAACAACCAAAATCTTGAACAACATTGTTGATTAGCCTCGTTAATTTTATTTTCTTCATTTCCTAAACAGTTCCAGGGTGACACTGTGGTGATTCCTAAAGAAAGTTCTTGGTTCGGATATTACCCGGATGGAGCTTCCACACCTCTTTTGTCTCCTCAACAGGTGAACCTTGATCATCATCACCATGTAATATTTTTTTCCCTGATCATCAATCACTAGTTTCTAACTGTATATATTCTTCTCCAGACAAAGCTCTATACTGAAGACTGGATCGGTCTGAAAACCTTGGATGCTGCCGGAAAAGTTAAGTTTGTCAGTGTCCCTGGCGAGCACCTCAGAATGGCGCAAGATGAAGTTGTAAAATACGTCGTGCCTTACCTCAAGAACCAGCCTGCATTTTTCTTCTGAAGGCAGATATAACCGCATGGCAATGGACTATGGAGGCGACACTGCATCCATGAATGAGACTTCATTGCTATGCTCTCGCCAAATCAATGCTTAAAGTTAAAGTGATCAAGAACTTTAGAGATAAACAAATACAAAAGCTTCATCATGTACTACCGCTAGAGGCTACCTATTCTCACTTTTAACGATACATGGAATTCAAGAAAACTCGATCATGTTTATGAGATGAGGAAACTGTGCTTCAATAAGTCAACCAATCTCTACATGAGAAACGTTCAACCTGATTCTTTTTTCAAGATCAAAAACCTCTATTCAAAATTTTATTAATTAAATTATTCAGGATCATATTGCTCATAGTGGTTATGACAAGATCCGTGGTGTAATTAAGCTAGTTACTGAACCAAAATCGATTCGGGTTTTCGACACAATGGTTTGGTTTTCTAAGGAAATGTCAAAGTATTTGGAACATGCAAAGGATCTACCAAAGGTCCAAAGCTTAACAACTTAGAGACCTAACGAAAGAACTCCCACCTTGAAACACCAACTTACACAACATTTTTTCTTGTCATGGTATTATTGTAGTGTCTTCTTTCATCATCAATCTACATACAGTTCGGATTCGACTCCAAATTGAAGGTTATAGCTCATATTCAGATATTGAAAATCATGTTTTTCCTAGCTAGCTTCTTATCATGTTTTTCTTCTAATTAATTCCTAACCAGTTCAAGAACGATACAACAGTTGATCCCTACAGCAACTTCTTGGTTTGGATATTATCTAAAGGTAAGATTCCGTACTCCTTTGTCAACTCAACGGGTGAAATTCTCTAAATTTCAATTTTTTTTATCAATCATTTTTCTTCAAGAAATCTAACTATGTAAATTATTCACCAGACAAAGCTACACAGAGAAAACTAGATAGGTCTTAAAACATCCGATGTTCCCGGAAAAGTCAAGTTTGTGAGTGTCTCATGACTCGGGAGAGCTGTAGAACACATGGTTCCTTGCTTGATGCAAGGTGGTCCATGACTTATTAGATATTGGTCCCTAACTGTCATTTTTTTACACGTATTGAAACCACGTAAGGTCAAGTTTGTGAGTGTCTCAAGAATTGGGAGAGTTGTGGAAGACATTGTTCCTTGCTTGATGCAGGTTGGTCCGTCACTTATTTGATATTGGACCCCCACTGTCATTTTGTGACAGATATTTACGAACGTATTGGACACTGTCAAAATCTATGTTATTAAATAATTGGTTTTAATTTATTTATTTTTGTGTAAATGATAATGTTATTTATTCAATTTCTTCTCTAATTGAAATCGGACGTTATAGGTTTAGTGATTTATTATTGCATTTCAAAATCCACAAATGAAAAACAAAACCTAAAAAGAATGAATCCAAAAACCTTATTATTAAAAAATAAAAGGAAAATTGGAAATAATAGATCACTAAAATAAAATTGTTCATCTACACGTTTTTTTTAAAATGGTCATTTTTATCTAAAATACCCATAGAAATTGAAATACCCAAATTTAACAAGTTTTAAAATG
Source organism: Camelina laxa (assembly GCA_024034495.1). NCBI lineage: Eukaryota > Viridiplantae > Streptophyta > Magnoliopsida > Brassicales > Brassicaceae > Camelina > Camelina laxa. The sequence continues at coordinate 17,680,368 of CM043880.1, forward strand.
TGAAATATAGGAAAATAATTAGATATATAATAATAGAGGTAATATAATTTTTTTCAAAAAAAAAATGTATAAATTGTTTTTTTGATGGATAAAATTTGATAGAAAATATTTAGAAAACGTTTTCTGCTGTTCTAAAAATTTAAGATGATGTGTTCTGACATTTTGTACCTGTTATACTAAATTCAGGAATAGACTCAAGTAATATTTTGTTCAGAGTGCTTTCTCTCTCTTCTCTCTCTCAAATCTTTCAGAGAGAGAAAGCTTTTGTATTATAATTCCGGCGACTGTTGTCGTCGTTTTTTGTTTCCGGCTGAGTCTGGTTTTCTTTTCTCGTTTAGATGCGAGTTTTCTTAGCCCTTATGGCTAAATTTTGTGTTTTATTTTCCTTTTGCAGAACTAATTAGATCTCTTTTAACTTGAAGAGGTCAAAGCCGAGTGCTGTTACAGAGATTTTGGATCATTAGATGCTCGATTCTAATCAAGAGGAGAGTAAATCCTCATACACATGTGGCCGTGATTGGCATCGTATGATGGTTTCTTCTTAAGATTGTGAATTGTGATGGAAGGATTTCGGTGGAGGGTTAAGAACAGTTTAGGAGAGCAGAGTTTTGCGACTAATCTGACATCTAGCCATCTCACGTTTTCCGGTGCTTCATAAATCTGAAGATTCATGAAACTCTGTTTCTTAAAACTCGGAGGAAAATGCATAAGGAAAAGGGTGATATTGTTGGAGCAAATGGATCATGAAGTGAAGGTAGCCGTTGGATTAATTAAGAGCTTTAGAGCCATTAGATTCAAATGTTTTATTCAGTCTTTGTTTGTTCGTGTTAGTGTCTGTAATGGGACCTAGTAAATAGGCTCACGTCTGTTGCTCTGTTTCCACTAGCGCCAGTTTCGTTTTTGCAGTTTGTTTCTTGTTTTGTAAGACTATTTATAGTCATGTCTTTCCTTTGAATGAAGTACGTTTTCAGCATTTGAGCAATTATACGATTACAAATTGGTATCAGAGCTCTGTGAAAACTGAGAGAGAGAGAGAAGAAACACGTGAGTGAAAAATGGGAGACGAGAAAATGAAGTTGCCTCAATTCGATGGGCATTGGGATCACTGGAGTGAGGTCATGGAGAATTTCTTCAGATCGAAGGGGCTGTGGAGTACAATTGCAACCGGTTTTGAGGAGTCATCATCAACAACGGTGCTCACGGCCGAACAGACACAACAGTTGGAAGAAGTGAAGAAAAATGACCACAAGGTGAAGCACTATCTCTATCAATCGATTGATAGGGTGACGTTCGAGCAGATCTTGGACAGGAGAACCTCCAAAATCATCTGGGAGTCGATGAAGAGGAAGTTCGGTGGAAATGATCGGGTGAAGAAGTCTCTGTTGCAGAAGCTAAGAAGGGATTTTAAAGTTCTTGAAATGAGAGAATCTGAGAGTGTGAATGAGTATTTCACAAGGGTGCTAGCAGTTACAAACCAAAGGAGAAGTAATGGGGAGATCATGAACGATTCCAAGGTGGTGGAGAAAATTCTCCGGACACTGAGCAACAAATTCATGTACATTGTAGTGTCTATTGAGGAATCTAAGGAGATTGAGAAGATTAATCTCGATGAGCTGGAAAGTTCTCTCACGGTTCATGAACAAAAGTTCAAGAAGGTTGAGAAGACTGATAATCAAGTTCTGAAGGTGACTCATGGTGGAACTGGATCATACCGTGGAAGAGGAACAACGCCAAGAGGAAGAGGTTATGGCAGAGGGAGAGGTCGTGGTAGAGACAAGAGCACGGTGGAGTGCTACAAATGCCACCGCCTAGGACATTTTCAAAACGAGTGTCCAAAGTGGGAAGAGGAAGCCAACTATGCTGATTTCGGTGAAAAGGAAGAGATGCTCTTGATGGCCTACATCGAAGAGGAAGATGAGAGAGTTAACACTGAAGAAATTGCAGAAAAGGCCCTAATGGCGTATGCAGAGAAGAATGAAAGCATGAGAAAGAAAGCATGGTTCCTCGACTCTGGTTGCTCAAATCACATGAGTGGAGATCGAGATCTATTCTGTCTGATGAATGAAGATTTCAGTCACACTGTGAAGCTGGGGAACGACAAGAGAATGCAAGTTATCGGCAAAGGGAATGTGAAGCTGTCTCTGAATAATGTAGTGTACACATTCACCGATGTATACTACATACCAGAGCTCAAGAACAACCTGTTGAGTCTTGGTCAACTTCAAGAAAAGGAGCTGACAATCATCATACAGAAGGGTGTCTGCAAGATTTTCCATGATGAAAAGGGTCTCTTGGCTGTTAGCAAGATGAGCTCCAACAGAATGTTCATCCTGCTTGATCAGAATGGAGAAACGAGTCAACAACGCTGCTTCCAAGCGACAACAGAGGACATACCGAAGCTCTGGCATGAGCGCTATGGGCATCTCAGTCACACAGGGATGAAGACTCTGCAGAACCAGAGCATGGTACACGGGATGCCAAACTTTGATGTTCAGAAATTCACTTGCTCAGACTGTCTTGTGGGGAAGCAAACAAGGAATCCCATTCCTAAGAAGAGTTCGTGGAGAGCCAAAGAGATCCTTTAGCTGGTGCATTCTGACATATGCGGACCCATCACTCCCATGACCACAAGTGGCGTGAGGTACGTCCTGTGTTTCATAGACGATCACAGCAGAAAAGCTTGGGCATACTTCTTAAAAGAAAAGTCAGAAGCATTTAACCACTTCAAGGAGTTCAAAGCTAAAGTGGAGAATGAGACAGGAAAGCAAATCAAATGTCTGAGAACTGATCGAGGAGGGGAGTTCACTTCAAGCGAATTCTCTGAGTTCTGTAAGAAGGAAGGCGTTCGAAGACAGCTCACCACTGCCTACACCCCGCAGCAGAATGGAGTAGCGGAGAGGAAGAACCGAACTGTGATGAACATGGTGAGAGCCATGATGTCAATGAGAAAGGTACCAAAAACTCTCTGGGCAGAAGCTGTCAACTGGACCTTTTACATTCTTTACAGATGCCCCACACTCGCTGTTAAGAATGTCACACCACAAGAAGCTTGGAGTGGGATCAAACCAAACGTGGAACACTTGAGGGTTTGGGGAAGCTTGGCACATGCGCATGTTCCAAACGAGAAACGAGGGAAACTTGATGACAAAAGCACCCCATGTGTGTTGTTGGGCTTCTCGGAGGAATCAAAGGGCTATCGTTTGTACAATCCAGTAACAAAAAGGATTGTGGTGAGCAAGGATGTGGTGTTCAAAGAAACAAAAGGTTGGTGCTGGGATGAGAGTCAAGATCATACTGAGTACGAGTTGCAGTGGAATGATGATGATCAACCTTGGGGAGAAAACGACAGTGATGGAGAAGAAGAAGCTGCAGAACCAGAAGAGGTTGCAGAACCAGTGACTGTTGCAGAAGAAACTCAAGTGCAACCACATGCAACAGTCAGGGAGGGAAGAAGACAGTCAGTGATGATGCTGATTCAGACGATGAGGTAAACATGGTTCAGCTCAACTCTGATGATCCTTCAACATTCGCAGAAGCTCAAAAGTGCATCAATTGGAGAAGGGCTATGGATGCAGAGGTTGAGTCAATTGAGAAGAATCGCACGTGGGAACTATCAGACTTGCCTCATGGAGCAAAATGCATTGGGGTAAAATGGATCTACAAGACAAATCTAAACGAACTCGGAGAAGTGAGCAAGTTCAAAGCTCGTCTGGTGGCCAAAGGGTATGCACAAGAACACGGAATAGACTACACAGAAGTCTATGCTCCTATTGCACGCATGGACACCATTAGAACCATTGTCTCAACTGCAGCTCAGAAAGGATGGGATATCTTTCAACTGGACGTCAAGTCAGCTTTTCTTCACGGTGTACTCGAAGAAGACGTCTACGTTCAACAACCAGAAGGGTACGTGATAAAAGGCGAAGAAGGACGGGTGTACAAGCTGCACAAAGCGCTGTATGGACTGAAACAAGCCCCACGGGTCTGGTTCAGTAGGATCGAGGAATATTTCACCAAGGAGGGGTTCACCAAATCTGAACACGAAGAAACTCTCTTCACCAAGAGCAATGAGCAAGGTAACCTCCTTATCGTTAGTGTATCTGTAGACCATTTGATTTACACTGGAGATAATGTTGCAATGGTGAAAGAGTTCAAGCTGTCGATGGAAAAGGAGTTTGATATGTCTGATCTTGGGAAGATGAGGTATTTTCTGGGGATAGAGGTGTTGCAGACAAGTCAGGGAATTCACATTTCTCAGACTAAGTATGCTCTTGAGGTTTTGAGGCGTTTTGAGATGGAAGATAGCAATGCAGTCCGCAATCCGATAGTGCCTGGCTTCAAGATCGATATGGATGAGAATGGTGAAAAGATTGATGAAACATTCTACAAGCAGATCATCGGGAGTCTCATGTATATCACAACAACGAGACCGGACCTGCAGTTTGCCGTGAGTCTACTGAGCCGCTACATGTCCGGACCAACAAAGATGCATCTTCAAGCGGTTAAGAGGGTTCTAAGGTATCTGAGAGGCACAATGGACTATGGAATCTGGTACAGAAGAGGAAAGGGAGAACTAATGGTGTATATTGATAGTGACTTTGCTGGTGACGTTGACAGCAGAAAAAGCACCACGGGATATGTTTTTCTGATGGACAACGCATCAGTAACGTGGTTGTCAAAGAAGCAGCCGATAGTCACACTCTCTACAACAGAAGCAGAGTATGTTGCTGCATCAGTTTGTCTGTCAAGCTATATGGTTCAAGAGGATTTTAGGAGAATTGGGCTACAATGTGGAAGGAAGTATTACAATCTACTGTGACAACACTTCGACAATCAAGCTTTCAAGGAATCCGGTTTTTCATGGGAGGTGCAAACACATAGGAGTTCGCTTTCATTTCTTGCGTGACATGGTGAAGAATGGAGAGATACAGTTGGAGCATTGTGGTTCAGAAGAGCAAGTGGCTGACATCTTTACCAAACCGCTGAAGCTGGAAGCCTTTGAGAGACTAAGGAGTAAGCTCGGGATAGACCGAATGAAAACCTAGCTTTATTTGTGGGTACTGATGATGCCAAACGGAATGATGTTTTAGGGAAAAAAACATCCGACAAGAACGCCGGTTATGGTGTTGGAACGTTGTTCAAAGGTGTGGACGTAAGGAAGGGTCAATATTTCAAAAGCAAAGAAGTGTTACAAGCAACAATGGAATTGTATGCGATGAGGTACAACTGTGACTACAGGGTTACAAAATCTGATACAAAATTCTGGTGTATTCGCTGCATAGAGGATATTTGCAATTGGAGTCTTCGTGTTGAGTGTTTAAATGGGTATACGTATTTCAAAATCAACAAGTTTGTGGGTCTCCATACTTGTGCTCCTTCAAAGAAGAAGAAATTTTGTAGGACACCTTCAGCTAAAACAATTGGACATCTCATTATGCAGAATTTTGTAGGTCGATTTTAGGTTTCTTAAAATTTGGGATTTATGTGTTTCATTGTAAAGAATCAGGTTAAGTTAATAATTTATGATTAGCTCTCAAACCAAATTAAAGAAAGTCGGTTTGGTTTTAAACGAAATAAAAGAAAGTCCGGTTTGGTATTAAACGAAATTAAAGAAAGTCCGGTTTGATATTAAACCAGACTTAAAAGTATGTTTATTGGTTTGATATACTTGGTGAAGAAACCATCGACATACTAAAAAGATGAAACCAAAGTCATATCAATATTAAGCTAAAAATAAAAATAACCAAAGTCGTAGAATGTGTTAAACTAAAGACATTATAAAAAGATGAAACACATCAGTCAATTTTGATACTATGAGATTCAAACTTTGGAGGGACATAGTTCTTCATATGCTCAAGTAATAGTGGATCCTTTGCAGCTTCCCATAGATTAACAGCAATCTTCAAACGCGCATATTTGATGTTCTCATCGGTCATTAAATCCAAACTTAGAGATTGCATATGACACTCGATGTATTTCAATGCATAGACCCCCGCAATCGCTTTGCGACTTATTCAACTCGGACAGCACCTTCATGTCTATGATTTCATATAGCCCTGGGCATATTAACCGAACCCAAAACCCGAACCTGAACCCGACCCGAAGTAGGTGGTTCGGTTCGGGTTCGGAAAGTGTGTAAAACCCGATCCGGTGTAATGTTTCTTAAGTTCGAATACCCGATCAGGTTCGGGTAATACCGAAAACCCGAAGTAAAACCCGAATAACCCGAAAATAAAACACTCGATGTCTCGATCCCTAAATCCCTAAATTACTTTACTCTTCTCTTCTCACTCGCAGACAGAAAGTACGGAGCCATTGTGTCTTAAAAAAAGTATAATCAGCCGATACACCAAATCGTCAAACTGGATACACCAAATCAAAGGGTTGCATCTTCTCCTCCTTCTGAAACTTCACGGAGGAAATCAAAGGTTTGTCTTCTTTCTCTTCATCTTCGTGTAAAACTGAAACTAGGGCTGATTAGAGATGATTTTCGTGTCTCTTCATCTTCGTGTCTAAACTAGGGCTCTTCATCTTCGTGTCTTGTTTGTTGCCATGATTTTTGTGTTTGAGTAGAACGATTGATTGAAACTAGGGCTGATTAGAGATGGGAATTTGTTTCTTCATCTTCGTGTCTTGTTGCTGATTAGAGATGGGAATTTTTGTGTCTGAGTATAACGATTGTTTGGCTTTTCCTGTTTTAGATTTTAACGATTTTAACACGGGTTATTGAAATTAAGGCTGATTAGAGATGGGAATTTGATTCTTCGTGTCTGTTTCATTTCCTTGTTTTAGAGTTCCATCGTTGAGTTCCTGTTTTGATTTTCCTGTTTCTGCTGTTTTTGAGTTCCTGTTCCGTCGTTGAGTTCCTGTTCCTGTCTAAACTAGTTATTGCATTTTTGATTCAAAGTCTTAAGCTTTCTGAGTGATTAGCTATGATTACGAAGTTTCATTTCTATTTCTGATCATATAGCTTTTTCTTGTTTATTTCTGACTTGACTGTTCTGACTTAACCGATGATAATGCTCCTTTCTCTTTAGTGAATCATAGTGCTGACTTGACTGTTCCAGTGGTGTCATTTAAACGACAGTTCACGCCGCTTCTTAGGGTTAGGATCAGGGTTTCCTTTTCTCATCATTGCCACAACCATCATTAGTTTTTAGTTTCATGTTATGATTGAGAATTGTTTAGGTTGCTATATGTTAGAGTCTTTTATGTTTTCTGTTTTGTTGATGATGCATTAGCCCTCGTCTCTCTTTGTCTATTGTTTTGTATTTTGTTAAAATTGTTCAGGGTTTTAACGATTGATTGATTGTTCTTGTTCTTGTTCGTGTCTTGTTCTTGTTCTTGTTCTTGGTCTAGAGATTGGAGTTCCATCGTTGAGTTCCTGTTTTTGTGTTTTGTTGTTGTCTATTGTTTTGTTGTTGTCTCTGTTTTGTTGTTGTCCCCATAGTGTTGTTTGTTGTTGTTTCTGTTTGTTGTTGATTCTGGTCTGATAACTCTCTTATGATTTGCAGATGGATTCATCATCTCCAAATTTTGATGATGACGAGAGAGATATACACGAAGAAGAAGAGGTTCTAACACCTTGAAGGAGCAAAAAGAAACACACTCGTAATGAAGGATCCGAGTCTGAGCAGCCTGAGTCTAAGACCCAAAAGACTCTCAACCCAAGATCAAATGTATGGCAACATTTTACAAGAATGAAGGTCAATCGTGGCAAATGCAACTGCAACTATTGTGGGAAGGAATTCAGCTGTCCAACAAAGTCAGGGACAAAAACCTTGTGGAATCATCTAAAAATATGCAAGGCATATTTGACATGGGAAGACTGTCAAAATCCATCCGAAGGTCAACAGGTTATTAGTAAAGATGGGAGTTTACAATCTGGAAAAGTGCCTGAGCATATCTTTAGAGAAGCATTGAATGAAATGGTGGTGATTGGAGAGTTACCATTGTCGTTTGTAGAATGTCCGGCAATGAAACATTTTTGCAACAAGGTGCCACTTCTATCACTGTTTTTCTTATGTTTTTAATACATGATTCTAATCAATTTTTTTTTCTTATTTAATCCACTTAGGTGAACCTTTACAAGCCACATTCAAGAAGGACAGCAGGAAGAAACATAGTAAAGATTTTTGTTGAGAGGAAAGCTACTCTTAAAAAATGGTTTCTCACAACCAAGCAAAGAGTCTCACTCACAACTGATATATGGGTTTCCTCTGTATAAGGAATATACTACAAGATACGATGCAGCAGCAAATGAGGAACTTTCTCATTCTCAGTCTTCAACTCAGAGTACTCAAGATAGACAAACAGATCGAGTATTTGAATCCATGGAGGATGAGTTTGATGGATACAACCCAGTGGACCATAATTATGATACATTGCTTAGAAAGATTGGAGTTACAAGCACAAACGAGTTGGAGAGTTATCTGAGGGAAGAAGTTGAGAATCCTGAATTGATGATGGGAATTGAGTATGATGTACTCTCTTGGTGAAAAGTCAACAGTGGCAAATATCCAATTTTATCTCAAATGGCTAGGGATTTATTTGCTATGCAGGTGTCTTCAATTGTTTCTGAAAGTGCTTTTAACACTAATGGAAAGATAATAAACCCATATAGAAGTGGTCTCACACACTATATGGTGGAGATAGGGGTGCCAAGCGGAGCGGGCATGGGCCTAGTAATTGAAGCCCAAATTTTTGCGGAGCGGACAGGACCTGTTTGGTCGGCGATTCAAGCGGGCATGCCCGTCGCGGATTGCGGGTCTGCGGATTACCCGATGGTCCATCGATCTGTGGAGACGAAGATGAAGAACTGAAGAAGAAGATGAAGGATGTTCCATCGGTAGAGATTTACAACTGATTTTTATGGTCAGATGATTTCATCTTCTTCTTGACATCTCTACCGATGGAACATCGAGTAATCATGTTCTTCTTCTTCTGTTCTTGACAGTCCCACTTACTATGTCTTCTCAATTTCTAAAACTAACAAGGTAATTAGAGATTTACAACTGATTTTTATGGTCAGATGATTTCAAATTGTACTAGCAAGAGTTATAGAAATTGTGTATTTAAGTCTCAGTGCTGCTTCTCAATAAGTGTTTGGTTCTAATGCTCAATCTCTGGCATTTGGTCAAATTCGTCTTCTTGGGATCACTTAGAGAAGCAGAAGTCGAGAGGCTGAATGAGCAAGCTTGGTTCGAGCTTATGGAGATTCTCTTTGCTATTACTATCTCTTCTTCTCATTCAAGTAAGTTGCTTCTGCTGCTTTTCATTGTAATGTATGTTTCTGTTTGAGATTCAAGAAGACTAGTGTAATATATTTTTAGTGATAGAATATGGAAACAACCAGATTTATATTGTTTTTTCTCCCATTATGCAGCTAGAGCAGCTAGAATCGAGTACAAGCACTCTTGTCAATTTGAAAAGTTAAGCAAGGAGAAGAGAAACATACATTTAGAGGTCTGTTCCTGCAGTTCGTCATTTAATCCAACTTGAAGTAGTTTTTGTGATATCAACTAATACTTTTTAGTTTAATTTTTCAGTTTAAGTACTTTCTTGATTTCGATTCCAGTTTAAACATCAGTTATCCAATGGTTCATGATCACTATTGGTTTTTGTTGTTGTGGTTTTCATGATGGACATCAATGATGAGGCAAATTAAATTAGTTGCAGGGTGAGATCCACCGAGGAAGAGAGAAACACACAGTTTGTTTTTTTTCCCTTCAAACAATATAAACGATACATAACAGAAAAATGCATCAGTTGTTAACACCACAAACCAGAGTTTCATATGGCAAAGCAACGCTTGAAAATTACAGTTCTTTGAAATGCCAAAACATGAAGCTATCAATTCCCTCGAAATATACAAGCGTGCAGGTTAGTAGGTGTGTTGTTGGCTGTTTTGTTGATGTATATTTTCACTTATCACTCTTTTTTGTATAACAAGGGATAAATGTTTTTTTTCAGGCACGAGCCTTTCTGATTTCTATGAAGCCTGTAAAGGATTGGAACTTGCGAGGATTTTTCAGTTTCCTGTTCTACGAGAGGTACTACCGAATGAGATAAAATCTGATAAAGTTAGTTGACAGCTATTGCTTGTTATTATACGATGCCTTCAAAGTGTTTGTTGGCCTATACCTTCTTCTCTCTCTCTCTCCACTTAAAAATTTTGCTATCTCACATCTCATTTTTTTTTTGTCTTGCTTATTCCATCTGAGAAACAAAGGAGAAAATCAATGTCCACTTAATAGACACGAAGGCACATTGTTGAAGTTCCCACTATACTTATTTATGTCCCATTGATTAAATATATATGATGTTTGTAAAATTGTTATTAACGAGGATTTATACTGTGGAAACAGCACTCCAAGGATTCAGAGACCGTGGGATCAGAAGGGGCTGGAGCTGATCACTGATTTGGTATGTTGTTATTAAAGAATGAGGGATCACACTTCTTCTTTGGTCAAAACTCCCAAATCACACGAGAAATTTCCTTAAGGATTAAGAGTACAACTTAATATACCAATGATGAAACAGAGGATGACAAGAACATAGTCAACATACGCACACATTGATAGTATGGTTCTCAATGCCCGCGGGCATGTCCGTTAGTCCGCAAAGCTAGACGGAGCGGGCATGGGGAGTGATATGTCGCCCGCCGCCCGTGGCGGACCTGTCCGCGGCGGATCACTGAAAATACGGGACCGTCACGGTTAGTCCGTTCGGGCGCGGCATCCCCGTTTGACACCCCTAGGTGGAGATATTGATGTGTACAGAACAGTGGCTCAAGCAAGACCTTATGTTTGAAGACACTGTGCTTACAAATGCACAAATTCTTGCTGAGTTTGAGTTTGAGGATGGGCTTGAAAGAGGTTTGTTTCTAATCTTGCTTAATGCTTACTATCTTCAGTTTTTTGTGTTAATATAAACTATCTCTCATTCTCACAATGCTTGTAATTGTTTTTTTTTCAGAGTTTGATAGTGATTCAGAAGGACCTTAAGTTATTCACATGAATGAAGTGAAGATACAAAAGAGAAGTGAACCAAAGAATGAAGTTCTCAATCGGTTCAAAAACTTGAAGTTCTCAATCGTTTGTATAATGTTTAAGACTTGAATTTCTTTTTTTTTTGCTTTGAACATTTGACATTGCATTTAAGACTTTAAGTCACCTTTGTAAGCATTTGACATTGTATTATTTGAAAATTTGACATTGATCAGGTTTGTAAGCTTTGAACATGATCGGGTTTTGATCGGGTTTTCGACAATCCGATCGGGTACTATATGTGTAAACCCGAAAACCCGAACCGATCGGGTTTGGATACCCGAATGCCCAGGGCTAATTTAATATTATGTCAAAAGAGATGCTTTTCCATTCACCTTTGCATTAATTTCTTTCAAAATCCTTGGGATGCACGTTGCGAAACACTCGACATGCCTTCCATTCTTGTGTCCAGCACAGTCGAAGACTTCAACAATTCTTAAGACGAAGTTAACGCAAACAGAAATCCAGTGGTTGTCGTTGACGCAAATCGGAGCGTATATCCTGTCAACATCTGTACCCCATTGTTTTCCTGTCTTTCCGTGAGAAGGAAACTCACCATTAGCATAATCGAGAAGTCTACTATCCCATTTGTGATGTCGCTTTGTTGTCAAGTACTTGGTGTATTCCACTTTGATTCTCTCACTGAACATGCAATTCATGAAACCCACACGGTCTGACTTCATTAGACCTAAAGATGTTTTCTCCCGGAAGAAATACATCATCGCATCCATTTCCTTGAAAACAAATAAAAGTGAAATTTTAATTTAACTATGGTAAAATAATGAACAAATTAAGTATTGAAAAAATCAAGTTTATACTTACTTGATTGTGCAGCCACTTGTGTTGAGAAATGACACGATCAAGCAATTCATGATTAATTACCGATGGACCCACTTAAGTTGCTCGTAACTATGAAACAAATAGTAATTAGTAAGCTAAAAATTTAAAAATCTGGACAATTATAAAATCGATGCTTAGAATAAAAATTAGAAGACGTACCGAAGATTCTTTTGCCATGCTTCCAAAGCATTCCATCAAACATCGGATACAAAAACCAAATCAGCATCTTCCTCATACTTTCCCGCATCTATAGGATCAACATCGGGTACACATGGTTTTTTGCGAAAGATGTCCTAATGTTATCTCTAAGAAATCTGGAGTTCTCAATAAATCTTGACTGTCAATGTTAAGGTCTATGGCACCCGATTTGGTAAACAAATCATCGAAAAGAATGTTGTCTTCCTGTCAATGAAAAGATCAAACAAAGTTTAATGTTTACAAACAAATAGATCCAAAAAATAATTTAATGTTTACAATACAATACATAAGTTCACCAAGACAATTACAATACATAAGTTTACAATTAGCCGATTGTTGATCAAAAAAATTACATAGCCGAATGTTTACAAATATAAAAAACATAGCCGATTTCCAAACCAAGTTTTACCAAGTTACTTTTTACTTACCAAACTCTTTGGTTGAACGGATGGTGATTTCCCATGTGTAAAAAAAAAGAATCAATTAGAAATTTGTAAGGCACCATTACATATACAACACCAAAGCATACATATTATTTATTGACTTACCAGCTCTTTTGTTTTTTTGGATAGTGGTGTGGCTTGTTTCGAGGTTGATGCAAGAGTGGATAGTATCTCCTTCACTTCTGATACATCCTCCTACATCTTCTTCAATCGCTGGCCTATTTCTTCCTTAAAATGTTTGAAAGAAGCTTCAAACATACTTTTAATGAATGACTTCATTTCTTCATCAAAAACATGAGTGGTTGCGACTCACTGACATAGGAGTTGCATTTTTCGAGTCTATGCACCATGATCAATGTGCTTTGTCTTTCTCTTCTTTGTGCTTGATGCTCTCACATTTGCATCTTGCTTCTTCTCGCTACTCTCCAACCCAGAAAGATGATTGTCTCCATCACTTTCCTTTTCAACATGATCATCTTCGTCAGCCAAAGCATCCTTTATCTTCTCTTCATCAACATCATCAGTTTCAACATGTCCCCACACATGGTCTCTATTCCCTATGCAGTTGTAGTACAAAGGGTTATCAATCCAAATGTTGTTAATTGCAAGCAGGAAGGATATGATCAGAACAATACAAGTTAAACCAAGCAAATAGTGTTTTGTTCTAACAATCCTAAACAAATAAAAGAAAATAATATAAACAAGAAACCACACGACCTAAGCACTCGATGCAAGCATTCGAGTACATGATTGGGTGGGGTGATCGAGTATGCAAGTGAGATACGAACAACTCGAGGTATTCCTCGATGCAGGTTATTGTGTACCTGACCAGGTAAGGGATCGAGTAATGAAAGAAAATGCAAGCAATTAAAATATGAAAGCTTCTAAGGATGGGGTAATCGAATTCTAAGCATTCTTGACCAATACAGATGACTTACATGCCTCAAGCAAATATTTCCTAGACAATGAATCTCTAAATCTTGTTACCACACTCTCGCACTAGAAACAATCAACCTAGACAATGAATCTCTAAATCTTGTTACCCAACTCTCGTTGGAGAAACATGACCAAGAAGGCGTTAAAATCCGATTTATTATTGTGTGTAAACCCCTTACTCATCTAAGCTCTTAGGCTAAGTGAGTAAACCTTTAGCATTGGTTGATTCAAGTATCTCATCTACACCTCTCGGTGGTAAAACACCTTAGATCTAATCTCAAGCTCTCAGTCTGTTGACAGCGTTAAGAACACCAACCTAGAAGGAAATCTATCAATCACATACAATCAAACTAAGGCATCCTAATCGATCAAGAACAAAAAATCATCTATCCCATCCCTAGAAACTTTACTACACTACTCGGACATATTAACAAGAAACAAAACAACAAATAGGAATGAAAATTGCATTATAATGAACGATAAAGTAGATTAGAAAGAATACAAGATAGAAATCTAAAGAAATGATAAAAAGTTATGAATTAAAACCTAAAACAAAAGGAAAAGTGTAGTCGCTCAGTTCTCTCACAAAAGCTCTCGCTCTCTGGTTTAAGGGTCTGCGGCGTGCTCGTTTGCGAGTTAGGAGAGGAGGAGTTTATATATGGAAACCCCTTTAACCTAACTTCCCAGACCTGCCTGATGGTCTACTCGATGGGGTACATGAGGATGAAGTCGGGTTACTCCTCGGGTGTTCTTCTTGCTCTTGGATCCTCCTCAATCGTGTTGGGGTTCGAACTTGTTCTTCCAGCTCGAATGCTCCTTCGGGTACATGCTCGGGTTTGTCCTTGTTTTTTCCCCATTTTAGGCTCTTTAGCACCTGTTTTCATCCAAAACATGCAAATACAAAAATGCAACACCCTAAATGGTCTAAAAGTGAATTTCTACAGTTAATGACCTAAAAATGCTAAGTTAGAGGTATGAACAATGCAAAATATGGACAAAAAAGGATGCTAAAAACATGTAAATTAGAGAGTTATCAATCACCAAGCCAGCTATGACACACACATATACAAATCTGATCTTGTCTTCAGGTTCCCACTTGGGAACTTCTAGTAGGTGAACATCTATCAACCTCTTAATTGTCATCTCCCCATCTCTCTTCAATAATCTCGCCCAAAAACATTTGTCCTCTTTCCAACTGTCTTCTTTCCAAGTCTTCAAATCTAAGCTGAAATCATCTTCGTATTTGAGTCCAGTGACTGCATAATACTCTTGCATCGAAAATCTCATTGGCTTCCTTCCAAACACAAACCAGAGTTCATGTTTCTTATTTGTGATCAACTGCCTACACATGATGTTGTGTATCAAACGCGCATAGTATCCTAGACCATTCTCATATATGGCAAACACATTTGCAAAAACAGGATCACTCTTCACTTTCTCGTACTTGGTTGGCAAAGCATCCTTGATTCTTATCATGATAGACATTTTGCAGCTATTGTTTATATGCTTCACTTGTGGTTCATCACCATATTTGAATAGACGTTTAGGATACTCCTTTTCAACGCCTGAACAAAACAATTAACCACAATTAAATCAAACAAAACGATAAGAGTTGTTACATATAGCTCGCATGACAAGAATCACAATTATACATGAATTAATTTATTATTTCAAAATATATGAAAGCACCTTTGTTTATCATCCCGATTGATCCTGATTTTTCATCTATGTAGAAAAAGCAAATCTTCGAAGTGCACCTGACATGTCAAATAAAAACTTATTACAATCAAAGAACCAAGAAACCAAACATGATGATGATGATTCAACTAGTTAAGATAAAAAATCAAGAGCATAAGAAATTCAACTAGTTAAGATAAAAACACAAAATGAGAACAAGAACATAAAGAACGAATGTAAAATCAAGAGCATAAGAAACCTATATGCAATTAAAATTTAGAAATTTAAAACTAACTAAATTGAGATTTCTAAAACTAGAAAAAATCTAGATGTCTTTTAAAATTCAGGAATTTGATTACCCGATTGACCGATTTGGTAAAATTTAGGAATTGACCCATTTAACATTCAGACTTTTCATTGAAAGTTATCGACTAAAGAACAGACATGGAGGAAGAAGGAATGTCAAATCAAGAGCATAACAAATCAACATGCAATTAAAATTGAGACTTTTAAAACTAACGAAATCAATATGAGAAATATGCTGTGAAGAGAAGCAAATGAAATTGAGCGATTAGTGAACTGTTCTTATGAAATTGAGCGATTAGTGACATTGAGCGATTAGCTTTTAAATCTAAAAATTGATGATTCACAATAACAAGAGGAAGACAAATCAAAAGGAGGACGAAACAAGATAAAACTTTGCCCAGATAATAAGGTAAAAAAACACACCTCCGTTGCTGAATCGCGACAACAAGACGAGGAACCCCGTCACCGCCGCCGTCGATATCACCGAAGTTTGTTTTTTTTTTTTTACGATTTGTTAAAACAAGAAAGAAGATAAAAGAAAAAGGGTTTTGACTTTTGATGAAAACCGAAGCCTCTCTTCCAATAAGAGGTTTAGTGTTTTGTTTTGTTGAAGACATATTTGATGAAAACCGAAGTCTCTCTTCCAATAAAAAGTTTACCAGAATTAGAAATAAACTTACCAATTTAAAATACATTTTTTACAAAAAACTTTATATATTTTTGTTTTTTTAAGTTTTTTATAAATTAAGGGTAAAACTGGGTTTTGATTATTATAAAACCTATATGACCAAACCTACAGAAAAAAAAGTGTATATGGATATTTTTTCAAAAAAATGTTCTTTTTTTTCCAATTTCCCCAAAAATAAAATACGGATTTTCAAATCCCGTATAGATTTTGAGAGAGATAATCAATTTGATAATTTAGAAGATTCTATAGTATTTTTAAAATCACTTGTTACTCAATTGATGATTCTAACAAATCTTTTGAAATATTATGTTATTTAATTTGAAATTTATGTAAAATCATTTAAAATTATATAAAATCTTTTGTTATTCAATTATGGATTTATAAAACTTACTTGAAATCTAGTGTTATTCAAAAGATCACAACTTTTTTAAAAATACTACTTTGAATGATTCTGCAATTCTGCAAGAATTTTTGTTTGTTTTTTGGTTGACAATATGAGTAACAAAATCCTACCTCAAAAGGTAGGATTTTAAAGGATTTCAAAAAAAAAAAAAAAAAAACAGACTGCAAAAGAACTGCGTCGACAGCTCTATCACCTTCTCCACCGGTGAACCTGAAGCTTCATCTCGTCCTGTGAGTCAAACTGTTGGAAGTAAATTCTTTTAGAAGTGATGGAGAAAGTGTTTTGAGTATTTGAGAGAGTAGTTTAGAAAATAAAACTTTTATTACTTTGATTTTAACTTGGAACAACTTCACAACATCTTGGTTACAAATGAGAGTAGGAGGAGGTATTTATAGCCTCCATATTACAAAATATCTAGAATATTTTAATCTTTAATCTAGATTATTCTATCACAATATCTAGACTATAATAATATAATTATCTAGATAATTCTAATTAAATATCTAGATTTTTATGTTTAAGGAGGTGATACATTATTCTAGAACTTTTAGATATTTGTATAAAGGAGGTGGAGATCTTGATATTTCTAGAGAGAACTCTAGAACATGGATTTAATTAACCTTGATTAAAAAATCAAGTTTAACTCTCAACACCCCCTCTTAAACTTGATTTTGCCACTCCAAGTAGGCTCCTCATCTTGATAAAGTCTTCACGTTTGAGAGGCTTGGTGAAAATATCGGCTACTTGATCATTTGTCTTCACATACTCCAACTGCACATCCTTCTTGTTAACACACTCTCTAATGTAATGATAGCGTGTGTCAATGTGCTTACTTCGATCATGGAAGACTGGGTTCTTCGCCAAAGCTATTGCTGACTTGTTATCCACAAAGATCTTTGTTGGCTCTTCTTGTGGCAAGTTTAACTCCTTTAGAAGATTTCTTAACCAAATAGCATGGCACACACATGAAGTAGCCGCCACATACTCCGCTTCACAAGTGGAAAGCGTGACAATTGGTTGCTTCTTTGACATCCACGTAAAAGTTGTATCTCCAATGTAGAACACGAAACCACTTGTGCTTTTCGATCATCTACGTCTCCACTCCAATCGCTATCGCTATAGCCAACAAGCTTATAATCATTTGAAATAGAATAGTGCAAACCAAAGTTCATCGTACCTTTGATATAGCGAAGAATCCTCTTTGCCGCCTTAAAATGAGTTGTTGTTGGATGTTCCATGTAGCGACTAACAACTCCAACTGCATATATGATATCAGGTCTTGTGCATGTTAAGTATCGTAAGCTTCCAACTAAGCTCTTAAATAATGTTGGGTCCACTCCTTCTCCTTCCTCGATCTTTGATAACTTGATTCCACATTCCATTGGTGTGCTCACCGGGTTAGAGTCTTCCATCTTAAACTTTTTAAGTACCTCCTTAGCATATCCTTCTTGAGTAATAAAAACTCCATTTTCTTCTTGTCTTACTTCGATTCCGAGGTAGTAAGACATCAATCCAATGTCCGTCATCTCGAACTCCTTCGTCATCTCTTTCTTGAATTCGTCAAACATGCTTGGATTGTTACCCGTGAATATCAAGTCATCTACATACAAGCACACAATCAATATATCGCCATTTTGTATTTTGATATAAAGTGCATGCTCATATGGACACTTGATGAAGTCTTTCTCGTTGAAGTACTTGTCGATCCGTGTATTCCAAGCTCTCGGGGCTTGTTTTAACCCATAAAGTGCCTTCTTTAACCTCAAAACTTTGTCTTCCTCTCCTTTAACTACGTAGCCTTGAGGTTGCTCAATGTAAACTTCTTCTTCAAGGTCTCCGTTTAAGAAGGCTGACTTGACATCCATTTGATGTATTTTCCACTTGTTTTGAGCCGCCAATGAAATAATTAGTCGAACAGTTTCAAGACGAGCGACAGGAGCAAATACTTCATCGTAGTCGATTCCGGGTCTTTGACTATATCCTTTAGCCACCAATCTTGCCTTGTATCTTTCAACTTCCCCTTTAGAATTTTTCTTTGCTTTGTACACCCACTTCACACCAATCGCATTGTGTCCATTTGGAAGTGAAGCTAACTCCCATGTATCATTCTTTTGTATAGCCTTTATCTCTTCATCCATGGCATTTCTCCAAGTCTTTTTTCAATAGCTTCTTGGAAGTTCAAGGGCTCGCACTCCGCAAATAAACAAAATAAAGTAAGGTTGTCTTGATTTTCGGTAACCTCGTAAAGCTCTTGTAGACTTCTATAGCGTGGAGTCCTTTCGCTAGAACTTTCTTCTCCTTGAGAACTTGTTGGTGAAGTTGGTGGTGTAGTAAGCTCTTCTCTTGGTGGCTCTAGGTCATCTTCTTCAAAGTTTGGAAAGAAGTTATAATCTTCATCATTTGACTTCCATTCCCATTCTCCTTCTTCGTCGAACACGACATTTCGACTTATAATAGTCTTCCTTGTATCGGGATTGTAAAGCTTGTAGCCTTTCGAGTTGTTGTCATAACCAATGAAGATGTACTTCTCACTTTTGTCATCTAGTTTGCTCCGCTTCTCATCTGGTACATGAGCATGAGCTATGCTTCCAAAGACTCTTAAATGAGAAACACCGGGCTTTCTTCCGCTCCAAGCTTCTTGTGGTGTCTTACCCGAGACACTTCTTGTTGGAGATCGGTTTAATAAATACACCGCACACGCGACAGCTTCCGCCCATAGCTCCTTCGGTAGTCTTTTACTCTTAAGCATGCTCCTCGCCATCTCAAGAATTGTTCTATTCTTCCTTTCTGCTACTCCATTTTGTTGAGGGATCTAGGCACCGTTAGTTGTCTTCGGATGCCATTATCTTCACAATACTTATGAAACTCCTTGGATGTGAACTCTCCTCCACGGTCGGATCTCATAGCTTTAATCACAAGACCACTTTCCTTCTCAACATGGGCTTTAAATTTTTTAAAGTTCTCGAACACCTCGGATTTTTCTTTCAAGAAATAAACCCATGTTTTTCTTGAAAAATCATCAATAAAGAGAAGGAAGTAGTTACTTTTACCAAGTGATTTTGGCTTGATTGGACCGCACACATCCGTGTGTATTAACTCCAATGGCTTTTGAGCTCTTGTGCTTGACTCCTTTGGAAAACTCATTTTGAATTGTTTTCCAAGTAGACATCCTTCACACACCTGATTTGGATGATTGATCCAAGGTAGCCCCCTCACCATTTCTTTCTTCGAAAGTAACTCCAAGCCTCCAAAATTTAGATGTCCGTATCGAAGATGCCAAAGCCAAGAATCCTCTTTGTAGCACATCTTGAGACATTGTGCGATGTCATTTTGAATGTTAAGAACAAACATTCTATTTTTAGACATCGGCACTTTAGTAATGAGATTACTTGTTTGGTCTCTTATAGAAAGGTTATTATCTTTTAATCGAATATCATAACCTTTCTCTAAGAGTTGCCCAAGACTCAAGATGTTTGTCTTCATGGTTGGAATATAGTAAACGTTGGAAATAAATTGATGATCTCCATTCTTCAATCGAATGAGAATGTTTCCTTTGCCTTGTACCTCCATCTTCGATTCATCTCCTAAAGCGACGTTTCCTTTCACCGACTCATCAAGCTCCACGAACATGTTTCTTCTCCCGCACATATGATTGCTTGCACCACTGTCGAGGTACCATTTATTATTTTCTTCTCGTTCATCCTTCTTGTAATTAGCCATTAATAACATGTCTTCTTCTTGAATTTTTTCTTCAACGTAGTTGGCCTTCTCCTCGACTCTTTTGTTACTAGGAGCTTTACATTCAGAAGCGTAATGTCCAAACTTTCCACAATTGTAGCATTTTACACTTGATTTATTGTACCTTGAATTTGAGCTTCCTCTCCCACGACCTCTTGATGAGCTTTCTCCTCTTTGACTTGTGTTGTCTTCATATGGCCTCCAACCACGTCCATTTCCATATCCACGGCCTCGGCCTCGTCCTCGTACTTGACCACCACCTCTTCTTTGATAACTTTGCCCAATTTCTTCTTTAATGTTATTAATTTGCATTTTTAGTACTTGTTCGGCAATGTCTTCCTTCTTCTTCTTCTTTTCTTCATAAGCTTGTAATGACCCAAGAAGTTGCTCCATTGTCATGGCCTCCAAATCTTTTGTCTCTTCAATAACAGTAACGATATGCTCAAATCTTGAGTCTAATGATCTAAGAACCTTCTCCATAATTCTCACATCATCTAGCTTCTCGCCGTTTCTTTTAAGATTATTAGTAACCACCAAAACTCTTGAAAAATAATCAGAGACAAGTTCACCTTCCTTCATTTGTAAAGCTTCAAATTCTCCTCTTAGAGTTTGAAGACGCACCTTCTTGACTTGATCGGCACCCTTGTAAGATGTTCGAAGCTTCTCCCATGCTTCTTTGGCCGACGTAGCTCCAACGACCTTCTCAAATGTGTCTTCATCTAATCCTTGATAGATTAGGCAGAGAGCCTTCTTGTCTCTCTTTCTTGAGTCTCTCAAACTATCCTTTTGGGTTTGAGAGAGACTACCTTCATTCTCTGATTCAGTGTAACCTTTCTCGACTATCTCCCATACGTCATGTGCTCCTAGGATAGCAATCATTCGTAAACTCCAATTGTCATAGTTGTTCTTTGTGAGCACCGGAACTTGGAAGGGAACACCATTACTTGCCATCTTTAGGATCTTCAAGCTCTGATACCACTTTGTTGGAAGTAAATTCTTTTAGAAGTGATGGAGAAAGTGTTTTGAGTATTTGAGAGAGTAGTTTAGAAAATAAAACTTTTATTACTTTGATTTTAACTTGGAACAACTTCACAACATCTTGGTTACAAATGAGAGTAGGAGGAGGTATTTATAGCCTCCATATTACAAAATATCTAGAATATTTTAATCTTTAATCTAGATTATTCTATCACAATATCTAGACTATAATAATATAATTATCTAGATAATTCTAATTAAATATCTAGATTTTTATGTTTAAGGAGGTGATACATTATTCTAGAACTTTTAGATATTTGTATAAAGGAGGTGGAGATCTTGATATTTCTAGAGAGAACTCTAGAACATGGATTTAATTAACCTTGATTAAAAAATCAAGTTTAACTCTCAACACAAACCACTACCATCTATTTTCGGTAAGCTCTATCTCTTCTCCCTCTTAATTTGAATCTCATTGGTAATGCTAATTCTATTATGGGTATCAAGATCGTTCAGGATTTGGAGTGATTTTAAGGGGTTTCTTAATGGAAGAGATTGTTCTGTGTTTTGTTTAGTTCCATTGTTTTTGAACTAGAGACTGAATTTGTGGATTGGTTGAGAGAGATTCAATTTGATCGATTGAAATAATATGGAAAGTACATAGTTTGTGTTGCTGTTGAATTTGGATCGTTAGTATAGATAGATTCTTAAAGTAATCTAAAAGTTCGTTCCTTTAAACCTCATAGATCAGATTCTGTTTCTTATGAACTCTATAGAATCATAGATTTTTCTGGAGAATTGTGTATTCTTCTCAAGGTTCAGTGAATTTAAAAAACTCAAGTCTGAAATGGCAATGCACAAGTAAGATCTTAATAAAGAGACATCAATCTCAATTTAAAAAAACTTAGAACTTTTGGATTGCGTTTCGTGATCTTGTCTACAATATGTTTTCAAGTGTAACAGCTTTGTAGTTCACCGGTTTCAAAATTATGGTTTATCTTCGCTTAGCTTCTTCATCTGTCCTTCATCTCACTTGAAGCTTCTTTTTCTTTGTTGCAGGATTTAATAAAGAACTCAAATCTCATCAATCGATTATGTTATTAGGTGGATCATCTTGACTAAATTTTCTTTATTAAATCTTGCAACAAAGAAAAATAAGCTAAGACGTCGAGATGATCCATAGATGATGGTGGCGAGATGATGAAGAAGCTCAGACTGTGTGGTGGTGGCGAGATGATGAAGACGTAACTTTGTGTTGTAAAATAATTTAAAATCACCCCAAGGTTTTACTAATAAAATCTCGTAGAATCACTTTCAATTTCTTTTAAAAAATATAAAAAATACAATTAAATCTCTTAAAAATCTCCTAAATCTTTCAAAATTCTAAAATATTAAAATCTTACAAAATCCTTAAAATATCAAGTTGAATACCCCTCTTTATAAATCGATCAGAGTTCATCAAATGAAACCGTATAAAATGTTTTGAATTCATAAAACAAGAAAACAAAAAGAAAAACAAAAAGATAATAACGATTGTGGACTATACCATTTATAGTATAGAATCCGTTTAGCAATTAATCCTTTTTGGGAATATTTACCAAGTACAGCATATACTTCTATAGATTTTTATGCAAAAGATGTCAAATTATTGTAAAAGTCCAAAAAAATAAACGAACCAAACACATGAAAAAAACGTTTTGGAAAGTAGTAAAATGTATGGAGCCAAATGTTAATTTGCGTAGAGCCTACAGGTACAAATAATTCAGTTTTGGTCTATATAAAGGATCGAAACTAATTCGTACAACTCACAACTTGTGAAAAGAGAATTTAGTAATACAAACTTCTCTAGTATCGCTCAGTTACCCCTTGTACAAGTACAAAGGTATTATATCATACTCTTATTTCCTGTGAAGAATTTTAATTCAGTAAATAAATATATTTCATACATGGTTCTCTTCCATCAAAACAAGTAACATAAGACAGACCCTGTAACAAACATAAACTTATTGCGTGTGTTTATTTAAGAAAGAATCAACGGTACTCTTCCGCCCACGGCAATGGAGAAGAGTCTCCAACGATGTGTTCTCCTCGTGACCTTGACTCTCTTCTGCTTCTCCATTCCAGTTTCACTTTCTGTTCCATTCGTTGTGTTTCACGGTGAGTATAACAATCCTTAATTCTTCCTCCTCTCTTTTTCAGGAAGTAAACTAATGGGTTTTTATTAATGAAACAGGGTTTTTAGGTGCATGCTCCGACAACAAAGTGAGCAACTTAACCAAGTCCCTTCGCGACCTCTCCGGCTACCCTGGATCTTGCGTGTAACTGACTCAACTTCTTCTTCTTCTTATTGTTTCATCCTAATCTTGCAAAATGGTTTACCGCTGTTTGTCTCTATGTGTCATCTCATAGGGAAATAGGAAATGGACAGGTAGATTCCTTATTCATGCCTCTTACGCAACAGGCGAGTATAGCTTGTGAGAAAATCAAACAGATGCCAGAGCTGAGTGAAGGTTACAACATTGTTGCAGAGTCTCAAGGAAACATGGTCGCTAGAGGCGTAATCGAGTTCTGCGACAATGCTCCTCCAGTCTTCAACTATGTATCTTTAGGAGGTCCTCACGCTGGCGTGGCTGTAGTCCCCAACTGTACTGTGAGTTCTCTTTGTACATTTTCAACTTTTCTGAGTGTTTTAATCACATTTACAATCACAATAACAACAACAATGAGGTTTCTCTGTTTACAGGAATCAATTTGCTTGGTCCTCAAGGCACTGTTTCCATTTGTCTACACCGACCTCGTTCAAGTAAACCTTCCCTAATTCATCTTCTCTAAACAAGACTTAAACCTTCAACCAAGATTAATTAATAATGACTCTGCAGGATCATGCTGGTCCAAGTGGTTTTGTCAAAGTCCCTACTGTAAACTCAAAACCCCTTCTCTATCTGATCCTCAAATCATTTCCAATTATATGAAGTACTTAATCGATAAAATGTTATATGGTTTTCAGAAAATAACAGAGTATTTGGAACACTCCAAGTATTTGCCAAAGCTCAACAACGAGAGACCTGCCGAGAAGAACTCCATTTTTAAAGACCGTTTCACCAGCTTGCACAACTTGGTTCTCATCATGGTACTGACTCTCTTTTTGAGACCAATGATCATCACCACAAATCTTGAACAACATTGTCATTAATTTTCTTTTTTCTTTTCTTTCCATTTCCTAAACAGTTCCAAAAGGATACAGTGTTGATTCCAAGAGAAACTTCTTGGTTTGGATATTACCCGGATGGAGATTTCACACCTGTTTTGCCTCCTCAAAAGGTTGAAGCAGATCATCTCCAGAGTTCAAGTTCTTCACCTGATGATCATCAACCACTAGTTTCTAACTAACTAACTATATATTCTCTATGCAGACAAAGCTCTACACTGAAGACTGGATTGGTCTTAAAACCTTGGATGATGCTGGAAAAGTGAAGTTTCTCAGTGTCCCTGGCGGACACATCGAAATAACGGAAGAAGAGCTTTTAAAATACGTTGTGCCTTACCTCCAAAACGAGTCTACGTTATCTTCTGACCACGAGGCAATGTAGACAGTTCCATCTTGAACACATGAATAAAGGCCTCATCCTAAAAAAATAAGGTCTTTATTATGTAACATCATCATCTATATATATATATATATATATATATATATATATATGTATCATTGAAATACAAATAAGTGCTTCATCAGTTTTATCAAAAGATGATGAGAAAATTACTCGAAATACTACCACTAAGAATTACATGGCTTCAGTTTTATGAGAAACGTTCAACCTGATTTTTTCTTTTCAAGAATCAGTCTAGTTCAAGATCAAAAACCACTAATCATGATTTGATTAGTTAATCACTAATCAAGATCATTTGGTTTTTAGTCGTTATACCAAGATCCCTGATGCTGC
The DNA here is from genome assembly GCA_024034495.1 of Camelina laxa. NCBI lineage: Eukaryota > Viridiplantae > Streptophyta > Magnoliopsida > Brassicales > Brassicaceae > Camelina > Camelina laxa. Next base: position 17,705,564 of record CM043880.1, read on the forward strand.
CAAAAAATTAATCACTATTCAGGATTATATTGTTTTTTAGTCGTTATTAATTCCTTGAACAACAATGATCCTACAGAAACTTCTCGGTTTGACTATTATCCAGAGAACACTCGTTCTTATCCAATCATAAACGTGTGTGCTACTTGTGTTTGTACAAAAGACATATGACGGCTAAACCTAATAAGTAATAACGCTAAAGAAACATATACACAAAAGCCCAGTAATAAAATATAGTCCAATATTCTTTCTCAAGTTGGAGCATGAAGATCAAAATACCTAACTGAACACTAGATAATAAAATTTGGGATGATCAAACGCCTCTGTTAAAATATCCGCACGGAAGCTGTTCTGTAGTAGGAAGTAGGAACACGAAAACTGGAAATTTTCCCATCAGACGAACGACATGCATGACAATATGTATTTAGTCTGTTTGTTGCAATATGAATAGACGACAAGTTGGCTCAAACAAATATTCTCATCAGTAGCACGAGCCATAGCCCTATATTCGGCTCTACCAGAGGAACAAGATATGGTGTGTTGTTTCTTAGTTTACCAAGATAACACACAACACGAAGAGCACCTTCCCAATGAGCTTCAAGCGGAGCATGCATAAATTGTGACAAGATATGAACAGAGTAGCACAAATCGGGACGTACGAGTGATTAGAAGATTCCATATTCTTTTGTCAACTCAACAGGTTAATTCCTCTATTCAATTTTTCATCATTATTCAATTTTGCATTATTCACCAGGCAAAGCTACACAAAAAGATATGAATATGTGTGAAAACATTGGATGTCTTAGGACTCAAGAGTTGTGGAACACATTGTTCCTTGCTTCATGCAAGGTGGTCCAATAACGTGTTAGATATTGGTCCTTCACTGTCATTTTGTGAAAAGGTATTGACACCACGTAAGGTCAAGTTTGAGAGTGTCTCGGCAGAGTTGTGAAACACATTTTTCCTTGCTTGATGCAAGGTGGTCCGTAACTTGCTAAATATTGGACCCTCAGTGTCATTTTGTGACAGGTATTGAAATCACGTATGGTCATAATTATTAAATCAAAACAAAATCCAAGTAATTGAATCATTGACTTTATAATAAAAAAAATTGTTGAAATCAAGTGTAATTTATCTGATTATTTCTGAAGTTAATATATAATACTAGTGATTTGTTGTTGAATTTTAAAATTTACAACATAAGGAAAAGGTATTTTTTTTTTTTCTTAAACTAATCAGAGGATAAACTATGATATTCAAAATTCTCTTGTCGAATTTCCTATTTCCATATAAACATTATTTATCAATCAAAGTTCATGAACCAATAATGATTATGTGGGTAAAACAACTCTTCCAAGTATTCATTGTTTGATCATTATAAATGAACAAAAGTTTAAAATTTAGAAAATATAGGACCGGTTTAACAAAAAAAAAACCTTTCTTTGCATATTTTACAAGTAGATATTTTAAAAAACTATTCTTACATTGCTATAAAAGTCCAAAGCATAGGCAAGCATATCAAACACATGAAAAAAACGTTTTGTAAGATAGTAACGTGTATGGAGCCCAATCTCTAAATCGTGTACAGCCTACCGCGGTAATGCTCCATGGATGATAGAAATAGTGTGTCGGTAGTTAAATTAAAACTTTTAATGATAAACTAGATTTTAATCCTTAGTATACCGCAAAATAATATTTCAATAATTGTTAAGAAAGATATTTGTTACATTTTTTTAATTGTTGTATTATGTTTTGATTAATATTTAGATTTTATCATTTAGGTTATCTTTACTGAGAGGTACTAATTCAAAAATTTCTTTAAAAGTATATATATAATAATGAGAAAAAAGAAACAAGGGAAAGAACTGGTACTAAATTTACTAAGCAAAGCAACGTTACTCTTCTCAAGTAGATATGTGTCAGGTTTTAAATTGCTATTATTAATAAAAAGTAATAAATATATATAAATGATTAAAATAATATTTTTTCTTTTTATTAAAGGATTGTGACCACGTTGCTCCAGTAATGATCCTTTTAAGATAAATTGTATTTTTTATGTTTGGTTTCGATTAGACTTGATGTAACACCTCTTATTAACTCATTTGATATCATACTAAAATATCTTGTTTATTTTAGTAGACCAACTCGTAAACAACTATATAATCATATTTATGTAAACTTTATTCTGTTCAGTTAAAATTTTCTTGAATATTTAAATTATGGATATTATTTCTTTAGAATTATTTAAAATATGTTTGTATGTACTAATTTAATGTATGATTATGTTACAAATAACAAATTTAAATTTTGATATGTATATAAATGACATGGGTTTAATTATATAAACTAATAAATAGGGGATTAATTATAATAAAACTAAAGCTAATGGTGAAGTGACCTTAGTGCAGTGGCAGGAGGTAAGTCCATTTGTAGAAGGCACCATCACACCCGGAATCGAGTCTCGGTTCCTACGAATGTAGGAATTTGGCTAATGGGCTGACCAGTTGTGGCCCAATGGTTGACAAAAAAAAAAAAAAAGCTAAAGCTAATGGGGAAAATGACATGCGCGGTTATAGAGTGTCTTAAGAGAGGTCTTTAGTGTCTTCCCCCAAACACTTTTCTCCTCTCTCTTCAAAAGGTGTCTAAAATTATATTAAAATTTTACTAATTAAAGACAATTATAATATGACCAATGTCTAACTTTTAAAAAATAATCTACTAACTAGGTGTTCATCCACGTTACACCCCGCAACTAAATTATAAATTATTGTATTTTAAATAATAGTTTTTAATTTATTTAGTTTTCAAATTTTCAATTAATTAATTTTTATCTTATTAATTTATAATTTGTTTAGAATGTTTTTTTTCTTCTTACGTTTTATACAGTTTAGAACCTAATTACATTAAATTTGTTATTAGATAGAATATAAAATTTTAAAACACTTAGTTTTGTTTTCTAGTATTAAACAGAGGTATATATGCATATATGGTATGTTAGTATATATTTTTATGTGTATACATTTTTTTGTTTTGGAGTATGAAGATTGTGTTGTAGTATGTGTAATATTTGTAGTTCATATACTAAATAATTTAAAAATTAATTTTCCAAACTATGACTACAAATCTGTAGCATATGAAATAAACTAATAGTTATAGTGTTTGTTCTATAGTCCAAACCCGTCATGCTAGGCGGATCACGTAATATGTTCAAAGATTTTTAATTCGTAAAAACTCATCATACGAAACCCGTGAAAGTAAAATATAGTATGTGAGGCTAAAAGTCACTTTTTATCAAATCAATTTTTAAATTTTTATCAAGTAAAAAACAATACTTGGGTTTACCCTTAGCGGTGAACCTCTTCATTCACCTCTTTATAAAATAAGTAAATAAAATCTGTATACATTTGCAATTTATGTTTGTTACTGTTATAGATAGATAAAAGAGGAGGAAGATATTGGTTTCTTATCCTAATGAATGAAAGGTCCTTTATATAGGAGTACAAAGAGAGGGTTTTGCTTGATAACAAAGTAAACCTAGTTTACAAGTAATTTTAGAGATTTCAAGAAGATGGGCCTTATAATGGGCATCCATCTATTATTCATAACACTCTCACTTGGATGTCCATTATAAAAATGTAACTCAGAATACGTCGGAAATGCTACCTCATTAAAAACCTTACCAGGAAAATCCAATGGGAAAAATCATGGTTAAGGAAAAATAGTGCAGCGCGCAACTACTTCCCCTGATGATTACACATGTTGAGATTCTTGAGACGACGTAATCCGAGATGATAGACCAACTTCTTGAAAGTAGTAGTAGGTAGCGCCTTGGTAAATAAGTCCGCCAAATTGTCACTCGAACGAGTCTCTAAAACGTGTACATCGCCATTTTTCTACAGGTCGTGTGTGTAGAAGAACTTTTGTAGAATATGCTTCGTTATATCGCCTTTGATGTATCCGTCTTTAAGTTGTACGATGCATGCAGTATTGTCTTCATACATAATTGTTGGAGCATCTTTCCCTGCACATATACCACAATCTTCTTGTATATGATAAATTATGGATCTTAACCATACACACTCGCGACTAGCTTCATGAATGGCTAAAATTTCTGCGTGATTGGAAGAAGTGGCTGTTATAGTTTGCTTCATAGAACGCCAAGAAATAGCAGTACTTCCGCATGTGAATACATATCATGTTTACCTCAGTATGGGGATCGGATAAGTATCATGCATCTGCAAAACCAATTAAATCTTTCTTTGATAAATTGGAAAAAAATAAACCCATGTCTTTCGTACTTTGAAGGTAATGAAGTATATGTTTAATCCCATTCCAGTGCCTTCGAGTTGGGCATGAGCTAAACCTTGCTAATAAATTCACCGCAAATGATATATTAGGTATTGTATGACTAGCAAGGTAAATTAATGCCCCTATTGCACTTAAGTATGGTACTTCAGAACCAAGGACTTCTTCATCATTTTCCCGAGGGCGGAATGAATTTTTTTTCACATCAAGTGTTCTTACAACCATTGAACTACTTAAGGGGTGTGCTCCATCCATATAGAACCTTTTAAGCACATTTTCCGTGTATGTCTCTTGATGCACCAAAATACCATTTTTTAGGTGTTTAATTTGTAGTCCCAAACAAAATTTTGTTTTCCCGAGATCTTTCATCTTGAATTCTTTCTTCAAATATTCTACTGTGAAAGAAATCTCTGCAGGAGTTCCCATAATATTTAAATCATCGACATAAACTGCGATTATAACAAATCCTTTCTTAAATCTCTTTGTAGATATGCATGGACTAACAGGGTCATTCTTGTAGCCTAATTTTAGTAAGTACTCACTAAGGTGATTATACCACATACGTCCTGACTGTTTTAATCCATAAAGAGATAGATTTAAATTTATGCAGTATTGATCTCGAGAATCAGGTTTCTTTGCTTCAGGCAGTTTAAATCCTTTTTCATATAAATATCATTTTCCAATGGTCCAGATAAATAGGCTGTGACTACATCTATTAAACGTAAATCAAGTCCTTCTTTTATTGCCAGACTAATGAGGAACCTGAAAGTAGTTGCATCCACCACAGGAGAATATGTCTCTTCATAATCAATTCCAGGTCTTTGTGAAACTAAACGTGCTTTATACCTCACAATTTTACTACTTTCATTCTTCTTTCGTACAAAAACCCATTTATGTCCCACTAGTTTTACACCTTTAGTTATACAGACTAATGGTCCAAAAACTTCTGTCTTTGCAAGAGATTCTAATTCTGCATCTATTGCTTCATTCCATTTTGGCCAATCACTTCTTTGTGTACACTCTTCAATAGATGTTGGTTCATGATCCTCATCCATAACATCAACTGTTACATTGTATGCAAACATATCATCGACGTTGATTTGCTTTTGGTTCCATTTTATTCCAGACAAAACATAACTAATTGAGATCTCTTCATTATCAAGTACCTGAATTTCTTTATTTGTCATGTCTAAGGTCTCTTCCATAGAATTTTTTTTTTCATAATTATTTCCTCTATTTCACCATTGCTAATTTCCGTTCCTTTTCTTTTTCGAGGATTTTTATCTTTGGAACCAATGGGTCTACGACGTTGTAAATGTATTTTAGACTCATTAGCAGTTTGATTTTGTCCTTCTGGGATATTTATTCTTATTGGAGCATTTACAGCTGGTATATATGATTTGATTACACTTTTTGGGTCAGTAAACGTGTCTGGAAATTGATTTGCTAAACTCTGTAAATGAATTATCTTTTGGACTTCTAATTTACACTCTTTAGTCCGAGGATCAAGATAAGCCATTAACAATTGATTCCAGTTTATATCTTTTTCCAGCTGTTTATTTTCTCCCCCTAATGTTGGGAAAACAGACTCATTAAAATGACAGTCTGCGAATCAAGCATTGAATAAATCCCCTGTGGCTCAAGATACTTTATTATTGATGGAGAATCAAATCCAACATATATTCCCAACCTCCTTCGAGGTCCCATCTTAGTTCGCTGTGGTGGAGCAATTGGAACATATACAACACATCCAAAAATTTTAAGATGGGAAATATTTGGTTCCTGACCCATAACTAATTGTGATGGGGAGAACTTATGATGACTTGTTGGTCTGATGCAAATCAATTCTGCAGCATGTAATATAACATGTCCCCAAGCAGATATAGGGAGTTTTGATTTCATTAGTAATGGTCTAGCAATCAGCTGAAGATGCTCGATTAGTGATTCTGCTAAGCCATTATGTGTGTGAACATGTGCTACAGGATGTTCAACACTTATCCCAATAGATATGCAGTAATCATTAAAAGCTTGAGATGTGAATTCACCAGCATTATCAAGATGGATTGTCTTCAAAGGAAAATTTGGATAGTGTGCTCGTAATCTAACCAACTGGACAAGTAATCTTACAAATGCTAGGTTTCGAGTTGAGAACAAGGTAACATGTGACCATCGACTAGATGCGTCAATTAAGACCATAAAATACCTAAAGGTTCCACATGATGGGTGAATTGACCCATATATATCTCCTTGTATGCGTTCTAGAAAATTAATTTGTCTAAATTTATCGTTGTTGGCGAAAGTCGTATAATCAACTTGCCTTGTGAACAAGCAACAAATGAAAAATTATTAGGAAGAATCTTCGGGTTCTTCAATGAATGACCACATGAATTCGTTATTATCTTTTGCATCATTGTTGTGCCGAGGTGACCTAACTGGTCATGCCAAACTTTTAAATTTTCTGTGAACTTCTGGTTTACTATAGCATTTGCTTCAATTATGTTAATTGTAGTATAGTAAAGTCTAGTGGAAAATGCAGGCAGTCTTTCCACAATATTTTTAGAGCCTTGGGTATTATTTGTGATTTGAAGGTATTCAGTGCTACCTTTGCTCATTGTCTCAATATGGTATCCATTTCGGCGGATATCTTTAAAACTTAATAAGTTTCTTTGAGACTTAGGAGAGTATAATGCATCAACAATTTCTAATTGTGTTCCCATAGGCAATGATATATTAGCTCTTCCAGAGCCTTCAATTATCTTTGCACTACCAGTTACGGTACTTACACTTGCTTCTTTCATTGTTAAAGAGGAGAAATAACTCCTATTTTTAAAAATGGTATGACTAGTTACACTGTCGGCCAAACATAAATCTCCACCATTCATTGTTCTTTTAGCTTTAAAGAGTGTGCTGATAACGTGTTATAGATAGATAAAAGAGGAGGAAGATATTGCTGTCTTATTCCAATGAATGAAAGAACCTTTATATAGGAGTACAAAGAGAGGGTTTTGCTTGATAACAAAGTAAACCTAGTTTACAAGTAATTCTAGAGACTTCTAGAAGATGAGTCTTATAATGGGCATCCATCTATTATTCATAACAGTTACCTTTTAAAACATTTAGTTTCTATAAAAAAAAAAATCGAATATATGTAGAGTTAATTTGTTTATTAAATTAATAATTAATACCAATGACATACTTGTAAATAGGTTTGAACTTCAGCATTTATTTTATAAATGTACTAGATTTGGACTCGTGCTACAACACGGGTTGAAATACATTTCATTATTTTTAAAATGTTATATATGTAATTATTTATAATATTATTTGGATGCAACTTTCATGCTAACAATTTTTATGATAAATATCACTCATGAAATGTAAATCTATTATGTAAGTCTTAAATTGTTAATTTTAACACGTGCTAGAGTATATAAAATTATTAACCCGTGTTAGAGTGTGTCCAGCAACTTCCGTGCTAGAGTATATAAAGATTTATTTGTGCTAGAGTATGTAAGTCTTAAAATTATAATATAAATAAAAGAAATTTCAATCCGTGCTCTAGCACGGGTCCTAATTTTTATTGAACGTTGTGGTTTATCAATAAAATCTGTGAAAAATAAATTTGTAATATTGTGTTTAAAGATCTTTGGAAACAACTTGATATAGGACTAAAATCTTCCGAAAATACAGTTTGAAATATCCATGATTTTATTTCTTACCATTAATATATTAATTATCAATTTGGAATATCCCCAATTAAGGTTGCACCCAATATTTAGGTGTAACCGATTAATATATGGATTAATTTATAACCTATCTATAACCTATTTATAACCATTTGTAACTATTTATTAAAAATATAAATTCTACAAAAACTATATTGTGTACTTCCATTTTATTAAAAAGGGGATCCTTGTAAGGTTTGAGATTGTTTAGAATGGTAAACTGAGAAAGTATTGTCATTTTTCTATTTCTTAAGTTCTCTGAAATGTATTCTAGCCAAAGGAGATTAGCATAACTTATATACAAAGGTTGGAAGATTCTCAACCCGATTGTTTTTTTAATTATTTTCAGAATACGATATTGGAGATTTCGGTTAATCTTGTTAAATTAGCAAGATTTTATTCCTTTTTTATGATACTGACTATATTTTTATCCCTTTAATAATGTGTTTATTGTTTAAAATAACTTCACGATATGATTTGTTACCAAATATCTATATATAATTAAATTACCATATCATTTGAAATAACTCCGCAAAAAGCCATAGGATTAGAAGAACGACGTCGTTAAGAGTCCAGTTGTTGTTGTTGATCATCATTTCGTTGTAATGGAATCGATCAACATCATTTGTTTCTTCATAATTTGAGATAATGTTTTCTACATTTGGAGCTTGATTGTGCTTAGAGTCTGTAAAAACAGAGGAATCATCGATATGGATCCGAAGAAGAAAACCATTCGTTGAAGAAAAGCCTTGGAATCATTGATATGGGGATCAAATATTCTATGGATTTATTATTTATTATCTATATATGAAGAATTGTTCATGTATGGTTAATGTATGGTTAACGATTTATGGTTAATGTATATCCTATATATAACCTATTTGTATGCATTTGTAACCATTTATAAAAATTATAAAGTCTACAAAAACTAAATTGTGTACTTCCCTTTTATTAAAAGCTTTTATTAAAAGGGGGATTTCATATAAAATTATCTAGTATGGCCTGGTACTCTTCTACAAAGGAGTTATATCTTCTCAATTATTTATATAAACATCTAACATAAATAAATTACACTTTCATTTGCTGTTAAAAAGTAAAAACTTTACTTTTATTTAAAACACACAAAAAAAATCATTATTTCCCCATAAAATATAAACATTTACATCCCCCTGAAAAAATTTAAGAACAGTAAATATATTTCATACTTTTCCATTAAAACACATAACATAAAAGACAAATCTGTAACAACCATAAACTTCTTGTCTTCCTGCTTTCTTGGTGTTCCCCAAATATTTAAATATACTCTTCTTTCTCTCTTTTTTTTTTGTGTGTGTTTAAGAAAAAATCAACGGTACACTTCGGCGCCAATGGAGAAGAGAATCCAACAATGTGTTCTCCTTGTGACCTTGACTCTCTTATGCTTCTCCATTCCAGTATCACTCTCTGTTCCATTCGTTGTGTTTCACGGTGAGTAACAATCTTAATGCTTCTCTCCTCTCTCTACAGGAAGTAAAACTAATGGATTTTATTGAAACAGGGTTTGAAAATGCATGCTCCGATGAAGGATCTATAACCTTAACACAGTCCCTTAGCAACCTCTCTGGCTACCCTGGATCTTGCGTGTACCGACCCAAACTCCTTCTTCTTCTTGTTACATCCCTAATCTTGCAAAACTGTTTATCGCTGTCTGTCTCTCTCTCTTTTTGTGTCATCTCGTAGGGAAATAGGAAATGGACAGCTAGATTCCGTATTCATGCCGCTTGCGCAACAAGCGAGTGTAGCTTGTGAGAAAATTAAACAGATGCCAGAGCTGAGTGAAGGTTACAACATTGTTGCAGCATCTCAAGGAAACATGGTCGCTAGAGGCCTAATCGAGTTCTGCGACAATGCTCCTCCAGTCTTCAACTTTGTATCTTTAGCAGGTCCTCATGCTGGCATTGCTGCAGCCCCCAACTGTACTGTGAGTTCTCTTTGTATTTCTACATTTCTGCGTGTCTTAATCACATTCACAATCACAATAACAACAACAATGAGGTCTCTCTGTTTACAGACCAAATTTTGCTCGATCCTCAAGGCATTTTTTCCATTTGTGTACTGCGACCAGGCTCAAGTAAACCTTCCCTAATTGATCTTCTTCTCTAATCAGGACTTGAACCTTAAACCATGATTAGTACCCATCATTAACAACACTCACTTATAAATATATAATGACTCTGCAGGATCATATTGCTCCAAGTGGTTTTGTCAAAGTCCCAACTGTAAACTCAAAACCCTTATCTTTCTAATCCTCAAATCATTTCCATTTATATGAAACACTTGTCAATTTGACAAAACTTTATATTGTTATCAGAAAATAACAGAGTATTTGGAACACTCCAAGTATTTGCCAAAGCTCAACAACGAGAGACCTGGCGAGAGGAACTCCACTTTTAAAGAACGTTTCACCAGCTTACAAAACTTAGTTCTCGTCATGGTGACTCTCTGTCTGAGACCAATGATCCGATCATCACCACAAATCTTGAACAACATTGTCACTAATTTTCTTTTTCTTTTTTCCATTTCCTAAACAGTTCCAAAAAGATCAAATGTTGATTCCAAGAGAAACTTCTTGGTTTGGATATTACCCGGATGGAGCTTTCACACCTGTTTTGCCTCCTCAAAAGGTTGTACCTAATCATCTCCCGACTTTTAATTTCTTCACCTGATCATCGTCATTCATCAACAACTATATTTTTTATGCAGACAAAGCTCTACACTGAAGACTGGATTGGTCTGAAAACCTTGGATGATGCTGGAAAAGTGAAGTTTATTAGTCTCCCTGGCGGACACGTTGAAATAACGAAAGAAGAGCTTGTAAAATACGTTGTGCCTTACCTCCAGAACGAGTCTACGCTATCTTCTGAACGCGAGGCAATGTAGACACCGCAATCTTGAACCCATGAATAAAAAAAGGCCTCATCCTAAAATAAGGTCTCTATATCAATGTAACATCATCATCTATGTATCACTGAAATAAAAAATAAATGCTTCATCATTTATCAAAAGATGATCATGAACTTTAGTGATAAACAAAAACAAAAGCGACGTCATGTATTAACGCTAGAGGCTACTTATTCTCGCTTTTAACTATACATGGAATTCTACACAACTCAATAAAACTCGATCATATTGATGCATAAGATGAGGAAACTATGCCTGAATACGTCAACCAATATTTAATTTCAAGGCTTCAGTAGCATAAGAGAAACGTTCAACCTGATTCTCTTTTCAGGAATTAATCACTATGCTCATAGTGGTTATCTCAAGATCCCCACCCTGGTGTAAGTTAGTTACTTAACCAATTAAGTCAAAATCGATTCGGGTTTTCAACAGAATGGTTTGCTTTTCTAAGGAAATTTCAAAAGAATTTGGAACATCCAAAGGATCTACCAAAGCTTAACAACTAGGGACCTAGCGAAAGAACTCCCACCTTGAAAGACACCGATTCACCAACTTACACAACTTTTTTTTTTTTTTTTTTTTGTCATATATGGTATTATTGTAGTGTCTTCTTTCATTATATTCAGATATTGAAAAATCATGTTTTCTCTTAGCTCATTGTCATGTTTTTCCTTCCTATCAATTCCTAAAATAATCAGTTCTAGAACGATACAACAGTGAACCTTAGAGAAACTTCTTAGTTTGGATCGATATTATCTAGAAGAAGGTTTCCATACTGTTTTTTCATCAATCATTTTTCTTTCAGAAACCTAATTACCTAATATTCACCAGAGTATTGGATAGGCTATACAAAGAGGATTGGATAGGCTCGAAAATATTGGATGTTCCCGAAAAAGTCATGAGGGTTGTGAAACACGTTTTGTTCCGTAGTTGATGCAAAAGTTGGTCCGTGACTTGGTAATATTGGACCCCCATTGTGATTTGGGACAGGTATTAATAGAACTACCAAATATCAATTTATTCATTCAAAGCAAAACCATGTTACTGAATGAATAAATGCTTCATCATTTATTAAAAGATGGCCAATTTTATCCAAATTTCAATTTTTTTCATCAACCATTTTTCAACGAGAAGCCTAATAATATGTAATACATTATTCACCAAACAAAAAGCTATATAGACATAACTAGATAGGTGTGAAAACATTGAATGTTCCCGAAAATGTCTGATCAGGACTCGAGAGAGTTGTGAAGCACGTTGTGAGTGTCTGATCAGGACTCGAGAGAGTTGTGAAGCACGTTGTTCCGTACTTGATTACAAGGAGGTCCATGACTTCTTTAAACGTATTGCAACTACGTAGGGTCAATTATTAACTCAAAGCAAAATGCCAAAAAAAATCAAGTTAGTTTAATCCTTAGTTTTTTAAAATCATCGTCGAAATCCTTGTTATTTATTTAATTATAATCCTTAGTTAATAGTTAAAACCGGATTTCATACATTTAGTGACTTATTATTGGATTTCAAAAACCCACATTATAAATAGAAAGATAAAAAAAAAATATATCCGAAGATAAACCTGGTATTCAAAAACCACATGTTACGTTGGATTTCCAAATCTCAATTCATATAATTTTATAAATGAATCAAAGTTCATGAAATAAAAATTGTGGATAAAGCTCTTCTAAGTACTCTTCAATGTTTGGTTGTCGGGATAAATGAATTAGAAAATAAAAAGAAAAATATAAATCAGAGAGTATAGAACCGGTTTTACAAAATCATCTTTCTTTGACATCTTTTACAAGTTATTTCGTATATATTTTTGCAAATTGTTGTGTAAGTCCAAAGAATAGGCCAAACATATCAAAACACATGAAATCAATGTTTTGTAAAATACAAACTTGTATGGAGCCCAGTATTGAAACTAATTCATACACCTCACAACTTTCAAAAGAGAAGTTAATAATAGTATAATACAATTACAAACTTCTTTCGTATCTTGTACAAGAGGTAACTCTTCCTCCGCTGAGTTAAGCTAGCTCCAATGGAGAAGAGTCTCCAACGATCTGTTCTTCTTGTGCCCTTGTCTCTCTTCTTCTTCTTTTCCATTCCGGTTTCACTCTCTGTTCCTTTTGTGTTTTTTCACGGTGCTTAACGATCCTTATTCTTCCTCCTCTATTTTTTTTTCTTTTTTTTAAAAAAAATTAATCAATAATGAAATAAAGACACTAATGGATTCGACTGAAACAGGAATCGGAGCTGGATGCTCAGGTGGTCAAATGAGAAACTTGACAAAGCTCCTTAACAATTACTCCACTGGATCTTGCGTGTAAACTACTCGACTCCTTCTTCTGGTTTTACCAATGTCTGTCTCTCTATCTCTCTCTCTTTATGTGTCATCCATCTTGTAGTGAAATAGGAAATGGACTGGTAGATTCCTTCGGTATGCCGCTTACGCAACAAGCGAGCATAGCTTGTGAGAAAATCAAACAGATGCCAGAGCTGAGTGATGGTTACAACATTGTTGGAGTGTCTCAAGGAAACTTAGTCGCCAGAGGCCTAATCGAGTTCTGCGACAATGCTCCTCCGGTCTTCAACTATGTATCTTTAGGAGGTCCTCACGCTGGTGTCGCCGCAATCCCTGAGTGGTGTAATGTGAGTTCTCTAATTGTCTGTGTGTGTCAACCATGCACAATCACATTCTTTCTTACAATCACAATAACAACAACAATGAGGTTTCTCTGTTTGCAGAATTGGTTTTGCAAGATCCTGAAGGAATGTTTTCCATTCGTCTACGACGACCGCGTTCAAGTAAACCTTCTCTTATTCTTCTTCTATAATCTGGACTTGAACCTTTAACCATGATTAGTGCCCATCATTAACAACACTCACTAATAAATATATAATGACGCTGCAGGATCACATTGCTCCAAGTAATTTTGTCAAAGTCCCTACTGTAAACTCAAAACCCTGATCTTTCTAATCCTCAAATCATTTCCATTTATTATGAAATATTTCAATCGAAAAAAATGTTATATGGTTTTACAGAAAATAACAGAGTATTTGGAACACTCAAAGTATTTGCCAAAGCTCAACAACGAGAGACCTGCCGAGAAGAACTCCACTTACAAAGACCGTTTCACCAGCTTGCACAACTTGGTCCTCATCATGGTACCTCTCTTTCTGAGACCCTATGATCCTTGGACCCAAATTGTTGAATATATAAATAGCTCAATAGCTCATCATTAAATTTCATACTTCGATATCCTGAAAACAGTTCGAGAAAGATGATGTAGTGATTCCTAAAGAAAGTTCTTGGTTCGGATATTACCCCGATGGAGATAACTCAACTATTCTGCCTCCTCGAAAGGTGAACCTTATCATCATCATGATCTCTCGAGTTCAATTTCTTAACCTGCTTCTTACTTAAATGTTATTCCTAACAGACAAAGTTATACACTGAGGATTGGATTGGTCTGAAAACCTTGGATGCTGCTGGAAAATTGAAGTTTGTTACTCTCCCTGGTGCACACATCCAAATAACGGATGAAGAAGTTATAGAATACGTTGTGCCTTACCTCCAGAACGAGTCTACGTTATCTTCTCAACACGAGGCAATGTAGACATTTGCAAATTCTTGAACCCATGAATAAAAAAAAGGGTCTTACAACTATGTAACACTGGTCACTGAATAAAGCTTTTCTAATAAAGAAAGAACATAAAAGCTTGATCCTCTATGAAAGATGGTCAATTTATCCAAAAAAAGTTTCATCTTGTAAAAAACGTTACGGAGACGAAGTACGAGTTCTTCATCACCTAATATCTTCAAGACTTTAGAAACTTTCGTATCGTAATTGAAGGATAGATCGAATGAATCAGCATCTATTGGAACAACGAACACGTCGGGGACGAGTTTTCCAGTGTTGAACTGGTGAAATCGATGACGGCGGCAACGACGTATACATATTGGGCCTAATAATTTGGCCCATTAAGGGTACTTTATTATTTGGACCCTTTTACGATTTGTCGTAGTCAAATTAGTGAATAATAATTCGATATTCAAAACTTAAGGTTCAATAACCTTAACTTTATTATTCTTTTTTTATTATACGAGAGGGGAATAAAACAGATCTTAGTTTAACATCTGAAAAATAAAAATAAAGGTTTGTTTTGTAAAAGGTTAAGCTGAATTTTTTAATTTATAATAATTTTGTTTGTCATCAAAAAGATAAGAATAGCTAACTTAATCAGATTAAAATAAATTTTAAAATGAAGAAAAAAGGTTTTTAAGGATACATAGCTGAGATGAGAGTCAATAATCTAAAAAGTACAATGACCCACATAAGTAACACAATCCATAGAACCGGTTTTAAAAGTTAAGACCTAGGACGCATCACATCAAAGGTTGACCCATGTGCCATTTGGAGCCACGGACTCAATGAGACAGACCGTTGGTTGTGGTTAGATGAGGATGGTCCAGCCACTCGTTCGCACGATGGACACATTAAAAGCGTGGTCGGTGGACTCATCTGACCATACGACCGAGGTGAAAGCTTTAATGCTCTTAGTTCCGCAGCCTCTTTCTCGAGTCGCCGGTTCTCTTCGGTTAATTTCTCAACACATCTTTTCAAGTACTCGCAGTCCACTTCGGTTTGCTTCAATTTGGTCCTATTATGAGATTAAACAAAATAGCTTGTATTGTAAATAACATGACTCTCAAGGGTTTAAATGGTCAAATAGTGTAATAAAAATGAGTTCTATCTCTGACTCCCTCACCTTGCTCGTCTGTTCTGGAACCACACTTCCACTTGTCGTGCTGTTAAGCCTAGCTTCTTAGCCAAAGCCAGCTTCTGTTTCTGCAGATTTGTACCATAAAGCCCTTATTAAAACAGAGTATTTTACAAAGAACACATACGTTCACGCTCATAGAGATGGATAAAATGAACTTACGGGATTGAGAGTGTTGTGTTCCTTGAAAGTGTCTTCAAGAACAGCAGATTGATCTTTGGATAGCCTAAGCTTCTTCCTACAAGTCTCACCACCGAAATCTTCTTCTTCGTCGGAGGTTCCACGTGAGGAAGATCTATCTAGAGTTATGTCGAGGTCATCTCTGGCACCACCACCACCGGAGGTTCCTTCTCTCTCACACCTCCTTTTGCCGCTCACGGTGCTTGAGATCGTGCTGTTTGGAGACGAAACTCCTGTCTCTTCCTCCAAATCCACCGTCTTTGGCAAGCTGTTCACGTCGATTTTCCTAAGAAACTGTTGCTTTTGATGATCTGCAAAAATAAAATAATTACGGTTCATTTCAAGATCTGTTTTAAGACTTTGTAGAAGAAGAAATTAAAGAAGCATACCTGAGGAAGAAACAAAGGTTTGGTTCCATGGAAACATCTGGAGATTGGAAACTGGTGAAGAAGTGGGTTTTAGATTTAGCTGGAGAGGATTGTTGTTTTGTGCAAATCCCAAGCTAAGACTTAAACTCAGATCCTCTTTTCCCATCATCATGATGTATTTCTCAAGGTCGTGAAGATTTTTAGGAAAGGAGAATAGCAAAAGGTGGGTAGAGAGATGCAAGAGAAACCTTGATGATCTAAAGATGGTTTTATCTCATAGGCTCTCTAATTTATATCAGTGGTGGTGGTTAGTGTATAGAAGACAAGAGAAACCTTCTTCTAGCTAGGGTTCTTATAGAGAGAGATGTGAAATGAAATGGGAAAGAAAGGATTAATATAGGAAGTGAATGATATGAGATGTAGTCAGCTTGGCCAATTATAATCTGTAATGCTCTTTCTATAAACTCAATTATTATATCCCAACTTGTTCCCTCTTTGTCTTCTCTTTCTCTTTTTTCCTTTTCTTTTTGGATCTCTTTCCTTCTTCGTCTTTTACTATTCTAGTAAATAGTATCAGTCCTATCTTTAGTTTTACTTTCTCCATAACCTCAATGTAGTTCTATATTTGTATGGAATCCAAAGTCTACTTTCAAAATTTTTAAATTTTGAATTCATATTTTCAATCTCCACTTTATTTTTTGTGAATTTGTGGACTAGAAAAAAAAAAAAAAAAAGTCTATGATGAGGATCGAATATATGTGGCACAAATCCATCATGACATTATTTACCTTCATATAATTATACAAATTGTTGTTCAAAAGAAAAAGAAAATATATACAACTTGTATATGTATGTAAAAAGTTATCAAGATTCAAGGCCTATGATATATCATGGTGATGATAAGAGTTTACTTATATGTGTAGTAAGTAGTAACTCATCTCATGTCTTGCTAACTTTGGTAGGATTATTATTCAGTGTTGTAAATTGCGAAGTTTTTATAAAAAAAAAATATTATTAACCAAGAACTTCTGAACTTAATTATGTCAATAATCTTTTCGGACCAAAGACCAAAACATAATTATTTAGTTTTTTCTCATTATTGGTGCTAAAAACTTGTGACCTTGCAGAAGAACTCTTTTTTTTTTTTTTTTTTTTTTGGGCAACCACCTTGCAAGAAGAACTCAATCAGTCAAGATCACACACGAATGAGAACAGATAGTATCAAATAGATAGTTGGCAATTAATTGTTGAAATGATGGGGGATAAAAAGAATAAAAATAAAAGGACTAAATCAAGTGGTAGGTACAAAAACACAATCCACATGAATCTGAGCTCCTTCAAAGTAGTGGGCCAATCAAACTGTTGTGATCCAATCATATCCATGTGGGATGTGGGATCTATCATTACAATAACTACAAAACCATATGAAAAAAAAAAATCCATTATTTATTGACTCTTTCTTCTATGTTCATTCAAAGTTCCTTCTTTTCTAATCAGAATTTGTAGAGAAATTTGCATGATCAGAGAGATATATATTATTTGTTTTGCTGCTAATCAGATTAATCGTTCATTTTGATTGTCCAAAACTATATATTGTTGACCCAAAAAATGTAAAAACTGCCGAAAGAAGTGTTGTATTTAGATTATTTATACTACTATAATAACGAGAGTGTCACAAAGATTTTTTTGGGCTCAAGAGAGAGGAGGAGAACATGGGCAGGTGGGTCATGTCACGTGACGACGATAAGGGACCCGAAAACACTCGACCCGGCCGTGCGTCTTCTTTTGTTTCCTCACGCGCCGACATCTTATCATTTGCTACCACGCTCTCCTTCATCATTTTATGGACTTCGCTTCGTTGTAATCATTATACGCATCATTTTTTTCCCACATGAATTAACTTCTTCTCCTCATTAATGATCTAACTGTGCTCGACATTTTATACGATATCATAAATAATGTATTCATAATCACATTTTAGAAGAGGTATTTTCTATTTAAGAAACCAAATGCAATATGCAGATACGAACATTTATAATACCTTCTTTCTGAAAACCAAAAAGTCATTACACATATAGTTGACGTGAGAAATCATGAATCTTCATTTCAAAATTAACTAATTGACAATATAAGTCTGTTGGTTTTATATAGTACTATAGTAGTAATACTTAAAGGTCGTGTCTCCACTTCCTTTTTTTTGTTTGGTCAACTGATTTATATTAATGGTTTTGATGGTCGGATACCCTTTGCTTACAAAGGCAAAAGCCAAAAGCTTTAAAAAAAAACAAACGAAAACAGCCATCCACAATTAGCCTACTACTAACAATTAGCCAAAACCAGTTGAGTAAACCTGGTTTTCACAAAAGAATGGTTAAAAAACCTAACAACCATTTGGATGACACCCACCTATCTATACAGAGGATATATAACTCTCTCATCCTCGAAAACATTTTGAAGCCAAGTCGGAAAACTATTTGTGACATAGGATTTTGAAATGTTTAAAACACATGTAGTCTCGGTCAAACATATGTCTAAAGCAAAATTAAGATCCATTTTTTTAATAGAAGAAACTTTAATAATACAAATCGTATTTTCTAATGTTGTAATCATTTGAGGCGTATATGTATGTTTTGCTTTTATAGTAGGACTAATTATCATCAATTTAGTTAATCATATTTGATTGCGTAGCTAGCTTAATAATTATTCTCTACAAAATTGGCTGTAGATTAATGTCATCATTGGGGAACTTTATATGTTTGGACCTAACTTCACCATTATATATAGTCGAATATTATATATTCTCGTACATGTAATCATTCGAATGTTTACATATATTATACACTTCAAAGAATATACTCATCATTGACAATTTGACATCGGCATAACGAACAAGAAAGAGGGTAATTAAGCAGTAAGAAAAAGAAAGATAATTTGAGTTTGACGTTTCATAACATTATAGTTAAATTAATGTTTAATTCTTGATTGCTTATACATTATTTTAACGCATCAAATGGTATAAACTATATTACTGCTACATATGCATAATTATTGAGATTCTAGCATCATGATTAATCAGTAATGGTTTTGGGAATCTATGTTTTTAAATAAAGAAATATAGTTGGTGTATAAAATGAAGCTTCAAGGAATGCCTGTAACTGAAAACAATATATATGTATATGAAGAAAGGACCAAGTTGGCTCGTGCGATATATCCTCCCATGTGGAACCGACGTGGCGCACACATTCCTAAGCGAACCACACCACCCATGACAGCAAAGCACACGTGTGCTCTTGTCCACCCGCACGTGCATTTCTGGTCAATATATTCCTATGCTCTTGCCTTGTTGTCCCTAGTCCATGGTCAAACATCCTTCCTTTCACTTGTATTCTATATTTCTATTTCTATGAGTAAAAAATAGGAAGAAGTGACTCTTTCAATCTCTCAAAATAAGAACAAGGTGACTTCTTCACCTTGGGATTCTCAAAGGTGGCTTTCACATCTGAGATTTGTAAGGGGAAATTTGTAGAGCTTCTTGGAAATGGTTGTTCATAATTTCACTACTTTTAAACGAAATTTGACCTAATATTTTAAATAGAGAAATATACTGTATTATTTATCATTCTCAAAGCTATAACTTCTAGTGTGTTTTTTATAATGGATTGGTCACATTCACGAAGTGTTCATTTAGTGATGAATCTTATTTGTAATTGAAAATGTAAAAGGAAAGTATATATAAGAACCAAATTCTAGTGGCTTACAAATCATTTTCAATTTATCAAAAAAAAAAAAAAGTATAAGACAAGAGAGATTGCAAAAGGAGTTAACTAAACATAGTTTTTAAAATAGCTTTTAACTCCAAGTCAGAATATATCGATTATAATTGCAAACAGAAAATATCATTTTACATTTTCAGATATTCTTTTTCACTGAACAGTAAATTAGAAGTTTTTTTGTCATCACAAATTAGAAGATTTCGTTTACAAATGTAAAAAAAAAAAGGACTTACTATTTTAATAAATAAAAATGAGACTATGAGAGGATTTCGTATCCAAGTGCGGATGAAAATATTTGTTTTCAATTGGTTGCATATGTATATGAAAATATTGTATTATTATTTTAAGCTATAGTTTTGTTTGATTAACTAGATTTTTCAACATAATCTATCGAGACATGAATTTGACTAATGAAACCGTCAGATATTACTTTCAGTTTCGTTAGTTTTGGATCTATAATATGTTAAGATTTGAAACCTTTGCTAGGCCAAAAAGAGGAATATTTCTGCAAAAAACATATGTTTTCGACTTGCATATTTTTATTCTCCCAGTGGGAGGTGAGCTGGTGGTCATGTGGATTCATCGGTTAACCAAAATATCGTTTGGAATATTTTCGGTTGTAATGCGAGACACGTGCAATAATAGGGTACGGACTCATTTCACAACCTTTAAATAGTGTATACTCCCATATATCTAACGATTTCTCACATGCAAACGTTGCTTAAAAATACTTACGTTCAAGGTAAATGAATTTAAGCCTACTATATCTATCTCTCTTTATATTTATGTGTTTTCATTATATGTTCTTTCTTATTCTAAAAATTTGACAGTATAAAAATAATTCAAACCATCGTTCGGCCAATCCTCAATATACTTTTTTATTGTCACTACATGTATGTATGAATCGGGGCCTGGTTCCTTCTGGAAGACGTGAAACACTAGACGACCTATATGGCTTGAGTGGTCGGAATTTTTTAGATATAAGAAAAGTAAAAACACCCAGAAAATCAGTTTGGTATTTTAGTAGGAATGAAGGGTAATCATGGAATTTAGCTTTAGACCCTAATTTTTCCACTAGGTGACAGGCTGAGGAATCATTTTTTTTTGGGTGCCATTGTGTGTGTGGTTGGTTGTTGAAGGGATACAGTTTCAAGTACAACGAGGACTGTGTATGACGTAGATAAAGCAATGAATGGCACATGATATATATAAGTATAACCAATCACATCATTTTGTTAATTTTTACTATATCACCATATCCTCTACATGATTGCATGCATTATCTCAATGCTATGTTCAGAAAATATATCTACTCCATCAGTAATAGGTTTTGCCAAACCTCAAATTTATATCACAAGCAAGTAATCAGTTTCTTATGTAAATCAGTACAATACCTATCATAATAATAGGTTTCGCCAAACCTCAACTTTAGATCACTAAGCGAGTAATCTATGTACTAAATGAACATACGGACACACTTCGGTTTGGATTCAAATACGTTTGAAATTTGATATCACATCTTTCTTTTTATAATAAACTGAAAAGATTGAAAGTGTATATGATTCCTTTTTTATTGGGTGTGTGATGTAATCGGTGAAAGTTGTTCTCGAATGAATCGGCTTTTTGGAAACAAGAGGAGCCCACTGAGAATGATACTCTTCATTAATTATTCGGCAAGAACTACTTTGTAATAATGATTAAGTTTTGAATCAGGAATTAATTTTCTTTTAAAAAAGAAATAATTAAAACCGACAAACTGACAATTTGGCTTCGCTGTAGAAGAAGAGCATAATGGGGAGAGTCAAATGATTGTGGACTAGAATCATTATGTGATGAAACACAAAAGGCCTAACATAATCAATGATACGCCCTAACCCCCGAATGATCATTCCCATTTATAGTAATAATGAGAAGAGTTCATAATTAATGGAACAAACCTTCTTCAAAGTAAGCATGCTCTCGCAAATTAAATATTAGTAGTAAAATTTACAAGGAATACATTTCCTAAAAAAAAGTAAGAGATGCCGTAGTTGGTGTATAGGCCTTTTGGATTTGGAACCATGAATAACAAGCCCAATTAACTTTTTGGGGTTTAGGTACTCCATTAATTAGGTGGTTTAAGCTTAAAATGCAACTTCATCACATGAATTGAATATGAAGAAACAGTGTGCAATTTTCTTAATGCAGATTTTGTTGTTGTTGTAGTTCAGTACTGGGGAGACAGTTTTTTTTCCTTAACACAAAGGAAACAATGGTGATCAATAACCGGCAATGAAGCAAAAGCTACTACAAACTCTTAGTTTCACATTTTTTGGTATAACACTAATGCAGAACTGTAACTATTTCCGTGTTGTCATTATTTTACAAAATGAACGATTAATGAAGACTTAATCTGTAGACAATTTTGAAAACAGTTTTATAATTTATTTCGCTTTATGATCCATGGATCAGAGGCTCAGAGCTGTTTCTATTAACACTGTTACTTATCGTAACCATTTAATAGGCTTAGAACTACACGACCTGATCTATGTACCACACACATATAACCCTTCAAACAGCAGGGTTTATTTTCCTTTAAACCTCATAGAAACCTTAATACACTTTTCAGCTATGTGTTAATAAGAGTTATAAATAGTTTAATTAATCATTTGCTGTGCTAATAAGAGTTATAAATAGTTTTTTAAAAAACTCCCTTTTTTAACATATATATTGTTGTTTTGCTCTGCCATTATATTAAAACTTCAACGCATCTTACTAACCGATTTTTCTGCATTTCATCATCAGTAACTCAAAAAACAAACCCTTCTCGCTCTCTCTCTCTTTATATATATGATTTATATCTGTAAATATATGAACCTTACCGATATTTACTTATATTTTTGTTACTACTAAGTTTGTTATGAGACAGGGACAAGTCTCTTGAGATGTCTTCTTCCTATCATCCTCTACTGTGGTGTATCCTGGATTCTCGATCACCAGCATACCTATCTACCCTGCAACAAACCAGAAACAAAGGTACCAACAAATTAGGCACAAACCTCAAAAAGATCAAGCAATGCATAACATAACAACGTTACCATATCCATGAAAATGATAAGTTTCAATAAGGGAGATGACTTCACCTTTTTCTCTTTCACCAAAAGACTAATTTGCATCGATCATCGCTGCAAATGGAACACAATCGTTGTTACGAGTTTCTTGATCATTAAAGCAGCAGTAACCATTAACCACTAATTAATGCAAAGCTACTTAGCCTTCCAAATGTGGGTTTAGTGGTGTATATCTTTGTAAGCACAATGATAATGAAACTTCATATCTTCTCTAAATAGCACTAAAGGTCTGGACTTTCATCAAGTTCATACTATCTAATGTAGCAAAAGGGTAGGTTGATCCAAGGCATTTAATCAAAGCAAAGTAATTGAATTGATCAAAGCTAAAGTGCACACACACCTTAACCGGAGAATTGGAAACTTTGAAGCAATCAGCATTCATCCCAACGAGACACAATCCAGGGAAAATGACCTACAATAGCAAGAGACATTGAAATGCCAAAGAGAACAATAAATATTTGTTGGAAAAGTTTTCAGGGTGCGGCATTTCATCGAACACTTGGTGACGACTTACATCGAGATACTTCTGCATCGTTTTAGTCCTCTTCCGTGGCCGGCGAGATGGCCTGTTCCCACACATGCTGAACAAATCCTCTTCGATCTCGTCTCTAGAAAGAGCAACCCAAAGCCTGTGATTCTCGTTTGCAACCTCAC
This sequence comes from Camelina laxa, assembly GCA_024034495.1. Taxonomy (NCBI): domain Eukaryota; kingdom Viridiplantae; phylum Streptophyta; class Magnoliopsida; order Brassicales; family Brassicaceae; genus Camelina; species Camelina laxa. The sequence continues at coordinate 17,729,401 of CM043880.1, forward strand.
CACCGCCTAATCCGGGAGATTCCGCAGGGATCCCTCTCTGCCTGTTCGATTTCGGCTCCATTCCTCCGCCTGATTTCTGATTCTTCACCTCCGAAGCTCCTCCGCCGCCGCACGCCTCCGCCGTGAATACGCCGTTTCCCTTCTTCAAACCACCACCACCACCACCACCACAAGCCTTCCTCGGCCGAAGATTCCAAGGCCTCTTCCCTTCCTCCTCCTCCTCCTCCTCCTCCTCATCCTCCGCTTCTTCTCTCTCCTTCGCCGACACCGGAGCTTCGTCTCTCTTCGGAGAAACCTCATCGGATTTCATCTTCTTAGGGTAATCGTTGTCGGACGACTGAACAAAGGTGGAGAAAGAGAGCCGCGGCTGACGACTAGACCGTGACGCCACCACACGGTTAGAAACAGCCACCGTATTATCGGCCGATTGAGAAGCAGACCTCTCCAACTTGGAATTCGCAGACATTGAAATGGGATTATACCAAAGACCTATTCACCTGAGAGATGATGATCAAAAACCCTAGACCAACCAAAGAGCCCAAAGCAGAGAGGAGAGAGAGAGATATGTAGTACAAATGAATGAGGATTAAGGAAAATGCATGCGTAAATTTCTTTCTAATTATGTTTTTTTTTTTAATTTCATTTAATTAGTTTTAGACTAGTTGATTCTTTTCTTCTTCCATCTTACAAAGTCTTTCTTCTTTGAATTTAATTTGTTGTTATTTGGACTTTTTCTTACCCAATTTATTGTTATTAGATCTTTCTCTGTATCTTGACTTCCAATTTACCAAATTTCGTATATTTTTAAAATACAAATGTAATTGTTATGGAGAAAAAAAAGCTAATAAAATTTTCAAAGACTAATCATTGTTTAATTAGGTTAACAATCATTAATATTGAAATCCTTATATATATCATACCAAAGTAAAAGGATCCTCTTCCATGCATGACACTTAGATACAAAGCATATAAGTAATAAGTGACCCATTACATTAGAGCTTCTATGTAGGCATCCCATTTACATATATGTATAGAAAGATGTAGAATATGTATAATATTTTTGAATATATTTGTTACTAATTACCATAACCTATACTTGTGGAAACTAGGTTAATTAGGTTATCATTCTATTCTTTATATAAACTTTTGTAATTCCTATTGTATATTTTATGAGAGTCAATATACTATTTCTTAAACACTAGGAGGTGTATTCAATCTAATATTCTTAATGAGTATTAATGATATTTTAAATGATTTTCATGATTTTAAGGAAATTAATATGATTTATTGTAAAATTCTTTCAAATCCCACCTAAAACAATGAGATTTGGATTTCTGTATTTCTAACTAAACAAATTCTCCAGAATCCCTAAAAATTATTAATTAAATTTACAAACTGTTTTGAATAATAGTGGATTTTAAGTTATAAAATTTAATCATCATTTTAATAACAATAAAAATTTAAATCATAAGTTAAATTACAATAGATTTTAATATATATTTTAAAATACATGATTGAATAACACATCATTTATAAATTTGACATAAATCATTTAAAATGTTAGGTTGACTAAACACATTATTGCCTAATGCCTACAAATGCATATAAATTCACAAATGAAAAGAAACATAATTGTTATTGAGAATATATGATTTGAACTAGTCAACTTAACTTAGTATAGAACTATAGATTAAACATAACCTCGATTTCTATGTTTAATGAGATTACTATTAGCATCAAACATAGACTTGGATTAAGTTTCATTTTATCTACTAAAACCCACATTTGGTTGTAGTTAAGCTTAAAATAAATTAAAATAATAATTAGTCACACAATTTGTTAATAAAAAAGGACCCACTATATTGAAAATGAAGCCCATTACAAAAAAGCCCAAATAAGAAAAGAAATGACCGGCCCACGTTCAATCTATCTTTTAGGGTTTTTGGCAATCCACAAAGAGTCGGAGAGAGAGTCGAGATCCAATCGAGACTCGAGAGAGAGAAAGAGATCAATAATCGCTTCCCCGAATCCTTCTCCTCCGGCGTGAATTTCGAAAAGGTAATATTATTTACTTATTCTGCTTTCCACGTTTTATTTTTCTTCGTATTCTTAATATTTTTTTCTCAAATTCTTTCCTCTATCGATTTATTGTGATTTCTTCTTATGGAGCAAATCATAGAAACAAAACAAGATTCTGTAAACATTCCCCAAAACAAAAATTCAAAGGTTCAATGATTTAAGAATTAAGAAAGGAAGATGAATTACCTTACATGAGCTCTTACTACGGTCTCCACTTTGTAATCGATTGAGAACAAAACTCTCGAATTTGCCACTTGAATCTCCCATTCCAATTTGATGAACATTAAATCGTCGGTGGAGATGATGATAACAACGGATAAAAGACGAATTTCCAACTCAACTCCTTTCTCAATTCAACGGATTGTCCTTTGTCGGAGAGTTTTCACCATGAGCAGAGTGACAGCGAAATAGACGAGACGAAGGCACAGAACCAAAGCACAAAAAAAAAAAAATCCGAACCATATTGAAAAAGGAGCCTACAACAAAAAAGCCCAAATAAGAAAAGAAAAGATCGGCCCACGATTAATCATCTTTTTAGGGCAATCCACAAAAGTCGCAGAGATTGATCATTGCCCTTCCCGAATCGTATCGTTCTCCTCCGTATCAGGAAAACCGGCGAGAATTTCGGAAATAAGGTAATAATTATTTCCACGTCTTACTTTTCCTTTGTATTCTTAATAATTTTTTTCCTCACAATTGTTTAATTCCTGTCCGGTTTCTATATATGCATTTCTTCTAAGGGTGTGAATGGTAACTGCGGTCAGGGCGGCCAAATCCGTCTGCGATCTGGACCGCTCTATTTTTTGAGGCGGACTACAGACCGCTGCGGACCAACTTTATTTGTATGCAAAAGCGGTCCACAGTTGTTCCACAGCGGTCTTGTCTATGCTTTATTTGGACCACAGTGGTGCGGACTACATTTTCTGAATGGTTAATAAAAAGCGGTCCAGTCCGCATATGGATTTGTCCTCCCCAACCGCTGCAACCATTCACACTCTAAGTGTCGTAATTTATGCTTACATTAAATCTGGAGATTGATTTGTTCCTTCTTAAAAAAATTTGCTCTTTTTGGCTTCCTTATTAGCCCAGAAACGTTTCTTATGTGTGTGTATATGGGGATCATAAACTGACCATGAGTGCTTTTACTACGTCTTTAGGTTTGTATCATGGAGAATTTGAGGCAACAAGCCCTCAATTTGGTTCAAGGCATTGTGGTAAATTTAGGGCCTTTAGATGAATTCACCAATAATGCAGTCAACGCGGAACAGCTCGATCGCATCATTGATGTGATGGATACTGTTGGTATATATGCCAACATCATCATCGATCTGCAGCACCAGCCACCACCACAACCACAACCACAACAGCCGGGAAATCAGAATGTGGATGATGAGGCTGAGTCTGGCATCACCAGCGAATAATTGATATCTTAATCTTAACGTCGAGGATTCATATTAATCCCATACATCTTTTGTATTGGATGGAGTTTATTTGTTATCTTACTGTTTAGGATTCATATTAATGCCTTATCTGGTTGATCTCTTTCCTGAAAGCTACTATGTTTTTTTTTTTTTTTTGGGAATTGGATCCGTTGTTTCTAAAGAGATGAAGAAAAAAAAATTACTGTTTTTAACGCATTCACTTGGGTATACCATAGAGATATTGCAACTACTAACACACATTTACTAACCACCCATCACAATAATTTAGTAACCCTTGTTTTGTTTTCTAAACTAATGGAAGAAGGATAATTATCATTTGTTGAGCCGAAGATCATGAAAGGACAGTTAACAAAACAAAAATGCAATTTCCGTGTCACAGTTCAAGAACTATAGAGAGAGCACGTTTATGGGTTTATACTAGAAGTTGGAATATCTTAACTAGAATCCTGGTCCAATTCATGTGTTTGTAAATGACTGACCTTCTTGAAAGCAACTGGACTGGAACTTTTGGTGATTCGTCCAAGGACTCTACAAATTTCAAACTCCACTTTCTAGGGGAACAAGTAAGAAACTATTAATGTGAAGTTGTGAACACAACATGAGGTTGCTTCATGACAGTATTAAAAAGTATCCAAATCCTTGGTAGTTTTGTCCACTGACTTGAAACTTGTACCAATGTGTTTAAACCGGTGGTAAGAAAAAGAAATCTAATAATCACCTGCTGGCTCACCATCCCACACGTCCACCCCACTTTAAAAATTATAACCCAAGTGGAATATATCATAACTGTTATCAAATTTTTATTCTAATCTATAATATTACGTGTGTACAAAAAAAACAAAAACCCTCTCTTCTCTCTCATCATCTCCTTCTCCGGTGAAAACTCATCTCCTCCAGTCATCCCTTTCTTTTCTCCAGGCTTACTTTCTCACGTCCCATAATCTGAACAAAGCTTAAGCCATTCCTAAAATCTGTTCCTGCATTTTGCAGAGATTTTTTTTATCCTCTAGCTCTATGCTATGTTCACTGACAGCTTGTTTACATTTGATGCCTTCGATTGCAATACTAGATCTGGGATCTAATGATAATTCTTATGCCTTTATGCACTTACTTCCTGCTGTGTGCAGTTGTTCCTGGTTAAAAATCTATCTCTGTCATGTTGGCGCTCAAACCAATTTCGGTGACCGAAACAAATCTTTGTTCTCTTGGCAGATTTTGCACATCTCCCCACGAATGACACAAAGCCATGGTTATTCCATCTCGATGGTGGGTGCAATGCTGTTCAGAATCACATTCTTTGTGATGAACAGAAGTATTCCGCCGTTGATGCTTAGTTCTGATTGCTCTGCACGACGACGCCGTGTCTTTGACTCTCCCTTTTGTTTCTCTTTCCTGCTGGATATTCAAATCTCGGTCCTGTCTTCATGTTCTCACCATGGTGACCACTTGGAGAAGACAGATCTGGTGGCAGCCGGCCATGTTTTTGAGTGGTTCCGACGTGCTGGCTCTTTCCACACAGATCTAGAGTTTGTTCCACATGGCGTTAGTGCAGAGAGCTTCTCGGTTTTACTCCGAAGATGGTTTTCTATCTCGCCAACTCTCATTTCCCTCCACCAACAGCCAACACCATATGATGCTTCTCCGACCCCCAGCGACTCTAGATCTAAAGGGCCACTATTCTCCTTCTCGAATTCAATGGGGGAAGAAATTTTCTTGGAAACGATTCACCAAAACCCCAGATCTGGAAAGCAAAGACGTTTGATGTCCGCTGCCTATTGTGCCTTTTCCGGCTATTGCCGTGCCACCATCTCCGATGACGACAATGACGTCCCGAGATGCATCTCAAAATTATCAGCCACAAACCCTAAAAGTTTTATCTCGTGGGCTTGGGTTTGGGCCAAAATGTATCAGATGGACTTGAATTTCAGTTCAATTATACCTTCCCTTCGCTTAGGCTTTTTTTTTTTGTAAAAGGCCAACCTTATTCTTTTGCATTCTCCTTCGATATGAAGAGATTATCAAAACCTTGTTCAAATGTTAGTACGGTGGGGTTTTATTCTCCCTCCGGAAACAAAAAATGAGGACTCTGGCATCGCCATCGACGGGAGCCAAATTGGACGGGAGCCAAATTGACTCGCCGTCGACTGCGTGAGATGTGTCAGATGTATTGACCAGGTTTTTTGTTTCTGTCTGAAACCAAAAATGACAAGTTTTATCTGCAAGATGTGCAAGTGGATCTAGGATTCGACAATCTTCGAACTGTTGAGCCTGAGGGTACTAGTGGCGGTTTAGCCTTATTTTATTCGAATGAGTTTCCGGTTAAGTTTTTGCTGCTAGATGACCGGTTAATTGATATTGAAACTATTATTAATGGAAACCGAGTCTATATGACATTTATTTATGGTGACCCTGTTCCTGCAAACCGCGACTATGTGTGGGAAAGGTTAGTGCGGATTGGAGTGTCCCGAACAAAGCCATCGTTTATTATTTGTGATTTCAATGAAATTACCTGGAATCACGAGAAAAGGGGAGGAAAAAAAGATTGGAAGCCTCCTTTCTACCTTTCCGTGCTATGATTGATTCATGCGGTTTAATTGATTTTCCCTACAAGGGTAATCGATTTTCATGGATTGGCCAACAGTCAAATGGTAAGATTCGTTGCCGCTTGGATAGAGCCATGGGAAACGAAGAATGGCACAATGTTTTCTCCCACACTAATGTGGATTATATGAAGATGTGGGGCTCGGACCATCGTCCCCTCCTCGCATCAATTTTATCACGTCCTAAAAAGTTTTTGAGAAGGTTTATGTTTGATAAGAGGTGGATTGATAAGCCACGTCTCAAAGAGGCGGTGCTAAATGGATGGGGAGGTGACGATATCTCCGTAGAACGGTCCATCATGAAAAAAATCCAAGATTGCAAACGAGCTATCTCCATCTGGAAGAAAAATAATCAAACAAACTCAGAATAGTTGATTAAAGATCTCCAAGAAAAGATTGATGAGACCAACGGAGATGATCAGGCATCGTCAGAAACTCTCCTTAACCTAAAATGGCAGCTTTGCAAAGCTTATAGGGAGAGGAAGCATATTGGCACCAAAAGAGCAGAGAACTTTGGCTTGTAGAAGGAGATAAAAATACAAAGTTTTTTCACGCTTCCACAAAACAAAGGAGGGCAAGGAATAAGATAACTGGCATCCTCAATCAACTTGGGGTATGAGTTGATACAGAGGAAGGAATAGAAAAAGTTGCAGTGGAGTATTGTAGCAATCTCTTTTCATCCTCGAATGCGAGTGATCCTACATCGGCCATTAAGGATGTAACTACATTGGTCACACCTGTTATGAATGAGCATCTCACAAAAGAAATCACAGAAGAGGAGGTCAAGCGATCTTTGTTCTCCCTTAATCCCGGAAAGGCTCCAGGACCGGATGGGATGACTGCTTTGTTTTTCCAAAATTTTTAGGAAACCATAAAAGGCGATCTCACTAAGATGGTGAAGAATTTCTTTAGCTCAGGAATATTTGATGGCAAGCTAAATGAGACAAATATTTGTTTAATTCCAAAAGGAGAACGACCTCGGGAAATGTCAAGATTTAGCCCTATTAGCCTGTGTAACGTGAGCTATAAAGTGATCTCAAAAATTCTGAGCTTACGTCTCAAGAGGTTTTTGCCGGAACTTATATCTGAAACCCAATCTGCCTTTGTGTCAGGAAGACTAATCACCGATAATATCCTCATTGCTCAAGAAAATTTCCATGCCCTCCGTTCCAATCAGGCCAACCGGAAGAATTTATGGCAATAAAGACGGACATGAGTAAAGCTTATGATAGGGTGAAATGGAACTTCTTAAGAGCTTTGATGGAAAAAATGGGATTTGATCAAAAATGGGTGGGTTGGATAATGCAATGCATTACTTCCGTCTCCTACCGTATTTTGATCAATGGAGATCACAAGGGACGAATTAGGCCAACACGTGGGATATGTCAGGGGGACCACATTTCTCCATACCTATTTATACTCTGTACTGAGGCCTTAATCGCTCAAATTAGAAATGCAGAAAGAGAGGGAAAGATCCAAGGTTTACGTATTTCGAACACAAGCCCACGAGTTTCCCACTTACTTTTTGCAGACGATAGTTTATTCTTCTGCAGAGCCGATCCTCAGCAATGCAAGGAAATTATTGATATAATCCGCTTCTATGGCTAGGCGTCTGGACAAGAAATTAACTTCTCCAAATCTTCCATCATGTTTGGAACCGAGGTCCCGTCCCATATATGTCAAGAGATCAAATCTATTGTTGGGATATCACAAGAAGGAGGTAATGTACAATAATTCCATTCATCGATCAAACTAAGATATGAACCCAAAATCATCAACATAAAAGAAGAAGGAGATACGAATCTCATAACAGAGTTAACTTCAAACCATCAAAGGTTCGGATACCAATTCTTTAGCATTGTCAAACGCATATCTCCGAAAGGTTTCTTCTCAGCCATATCCATTGCTATTTTAACTTCTTCCTCGTAAGATTTTTCAATTGTGGTTAAATTTCTCTACTAGAGCAAATCAGAGAAACAAAACAAGATTCTGTAAACATTCCCCAAAACAAAAATTCAGAGGTTCAATGATTTAAGAGTTAAGAAAGGAAGATGAATTACCTTGCATGAGCTCTTACTATGGTCTCCACTTTGTAATCGATTGAGAACCAAACTCTCGAATTTGCCACTTGAATCTCCCATTCCAATTTGATGAACATTAAGTCGTCGGTGGAGATGATGATAACAACGGAAAAGACGAATTTCCAACTCAACTCCTTTCTAAATTCAACGGATCGTCCTTTGTCGGAGATTTTTCACCATGAGCAGAGTGACAGCGAAATAGACAAGACGAAGGCAAAGAACCAAAGAACAAAAAAAAAAAAACCGAACCATATTGAAAATGAAGCTTATAACAAAAAAGCCCAAATAAGAAAAGAAAAGATCGGCCCACGATTAATCATCTTTTTAGGGCAATCCACAAAAGTCGCAGAGAGAGATCATTGCCCTTCCCGAATCGTATCATTCTCCTCCATATCAGAAAAACCGGTGAGAATTTCGGAAATAAGGTAATAATTATTTCCACGTCTTACTTTTCCTTTGTATTCTTAATAATTTTTTCCTCAGAATTGTTTAATTTCTGTCCGGTTTCTATATATGCACTTCTTCTAAGGGTGTGAATGGTAACTGCGGTCAGTGCGGCCAAATCCGTCTGCGGTCTGGACCGCTCTATTTTTAAGGCGGATTACAGACCGCTGCAGACCAACTTTATTTGTATACAAAAGCGGTCCGCAGTTGGTCTGCAGCGGTCTTGTCTCTGCTTTATTTGGACCACAGTGGTGCGGACTACATTTTCTGAATGGTAAATAAAAAGCGATCCAGTCCGCAGATGGATTTGTCCGCCCCAACCGCTGCAACCATTCACACCCTAAGTGTCGTAATTTATGCTTACATTAGATCTGGAGATTGATTTGTTCCCTCTTAAAAAAACTTGCTCTTTTTGGCTTCCTTATTAGCCCAGAAACGTTTCTTATGTGTGTGTATCTGGGGATCATAAACTGACCATGAGTGCTTTTACTACGTCTTTTTAGGTTTGTATCATGGAGAATTCGAGGCAACAATCCCTCAATTTGGTTCAAGGCATTGTGGTTAATTTAGGGCCTTTAGATGAATTTACCAATAATGCAGTCAACGCGGAACAGCTCGATCGCATCATTGATGTGATGGATACTGTTGGTATATATGCCAACATCATCATCGATCTGCAGCACCAGCCACCACCACAACAGCCGGAAAATCAGAATGTGGATGATGAGGCTGAGTCTGGCATCACCTGCGAATAATTGATATCTTAATCTTAACGTCGAGGATTCATATTAATCCCATACATCTTTTGTATTGGATGGAGGTTATTTGTTATCTTACTGTTTAGGATTCATATTAATGCCTTATCTGGTTGATCTCTTTCCTGAAAGCTACTATGTTTTTTTTTTTTTTTTGGGAATTGGATCCGTTGTTTCTAAAGAGATGAAGAAAAAAAAAATTACTGTTTTTAACGCATTCACTTGGGTATACCATAGAGGTATTGCAACTACTAACACACATTTACTAACCACCCATCACAATAATTTAGTAACCCTTGTTTTGTTTTCTAAACTAATGGAAGAAGGATAATTATTATTTGTTGAGCCGAAGATCATGAAAGGACAATTAACAAAACAAAAATGCAATTTCCGTGTCACAGTTCAAGAACTATAGAGAGAGCACGTTTATGGGTTTATACTAGAAGTTGGAATATCTTAACTAGAATCCTGGTCCAATTCATGTGTTTGTAAATGACTGACCTTCTTGAAAACAATTGGATTGGAACTTTTGGTGATTCGTCCAAGGACTCTACAAATTTCAAACTCCACTTTCTAGAGGAACAAGTAAGAAACTATTAATGTGAAGTTGTGAACACAACATGAGGTTGCTTCATGACAGTATTAAGTATCCAAATCCTTGGTAATTTCGTCCACTGACTTGAAACTTGTACCAATGTGTTTAAACTGGTGGTAAGAAGAAGAAATCTAATCTGACGTTCTATAGGCAAACCAACCGGTTTAAAATAATGATACGCACCGTTTTAACACACGAGTAAAATAAGTAGAGACGCAATGATGGCGTCTCAAAAACCTCAAGAGCAAAAAAGAAAAAAAAGACATGAACAACTTGTTCAATCCCAGTAGACCAAGCCCGAAGCCATGGCCGAACAGGAAGAAACAAACCAACAAACCCGCCATTTTTCTTTGCTCCGTTACCCTTTTTGTTTTCTTCATCATAGTCGTCTTCTTCTTCATCACTTACTCCGAGATGCCCAAGTCCCTGTTCTCGATCTCCGCCTTTTCTGGATCCGTTCAATTCCCTCAGTGCAGATCCGAGACACTAACCCGAACTCTTCTAGGTCAGAAGTTTCTATTCTACTCTCCTCATAGTGGATTCAGTAATCAGCTCTCCGAATTTAAGAATGCGCTTCTTATGGCGGGAATCCTTAATCGGACCCTCATTGTTCCTCCGATTCTCGATCATCACGCTGTCGCTCTCGGCAGCTGTCCTAAATTTAGGGTTTTGAGCCCGAGCGAGATACGTCTCTCCGTTTGGAATCATTCAATTGAGCTTCTTAGAACTAACAGGTTACAAAATCTCTCCTTTTTTTTTTTCGTGATGGGTTTTAGTAATTTTATAAAAGTGGGGTGACGAATTTTGGTGTTTATAGGTATGTTTCAATGGCTGATATTGTAGACATTTCGTCACTGGTATCTTCTTCGGCTGTTCGAGTCATTGATCTTAGGTACTTTGCATCACTACTGTGTGGTGTTAACTTGGAGACTCTATGCTCTGATGAATTAGCTGAACAGTCTCAAGGTTATGAATCACTGAAACAGTGTGGCTATTTGTTATCTGGAGGTCGTGGTAATGTAGATAAGTGTTTGTATGGTGTGGATGAAGATTGTAGAACCACTGTTTGGACGTATAACAACGGAGATGCTGATGGAAGATTAGATTCGTTCCAGCCTGATGAGAAGCTCAAGAAGAAAAAGAAATTGTCTTATGTGAGAAGGCGTCGAGATGTGTATAAGGCTCTTGGACATGGTTCAGAAGCTGAGTCTGCAGCTGTTCTCGCATTTGGGAGCCTCTTCACGGCTCCATACAAAGGCTCGGAGCTCTATATCGATATCCATAAATCTTCCAAGATAAAATCTTTGATTGAGAAGGTCGATTTCCTTCCTTTTGTTCGAGAGGTAATGAGCGCGGGGAAGAAATTTGCATCAGAAACCATAAAGGCACCGTTTGTTTGTGCACAGCTTAGATTACTAGATGGGCAGTTCAAGAATCATCGGGAGAGCACGTTTACGGGGTTATACCAGAAGTTGGAATCTTTGAGGTTAAAGAATCCTGGTCTAATTCATGTGTTTGTAATGACTGACCTTCCTGAAGGTAACTGGACTGGAACTTACTTGGGTGATTTGTCTAAGAACTCTACATATTTCAAGCTCCACTTTATAGGGGAACAAGATGAACTCTTAGTGCGAACGGAACATGAGCTTGCTTCTGCGAGTCACGGCCAGAAATTTGGGTCTATTCCGATGAGTCTTGATAGTATAAAAAAGATGCAGAAGCATTGTTCTCCTTACGAAGTATCAAATGTGCAGCTTTACATAGAGGAAGCTGTTTGCAGCTGTGCTTCACTTGGTTTCGTTGGTACTGCAGGGTCTACAATAGCTGATAGTGTAGAGATGATGAGGAAACATAATGCGTGTAGTAGTTGAACTCAGACTGTGATTTCTATGATCCTTGTTTCTAAGATTGGATTCATCTGATGGATTAGCCAATGTGGAGTGATTTTGGTTAAGTTTTTGCCGCTCTTTGTATAGAGATGATAACAGGCTTTTGAATTGTTTTGTGTTGTTAAGATATTTAGGAAACTATCTACAGTTGTTTCTTATTAATAGAATGGTTCCTTTCTGATAACTTACACAAGGAATGGCTCGTGCCTGAGAGCCAAGACAACGATGGAAGAGTGAAGAGTGGTTTGAGTGGGATGGGTGCGCTTGGTGGTGATTAGTGTCTGACTCTTAAAGGTTTTGTAGATGTAGAATCCTTGTGGTTTCGACAATATTTGTAATTTGTACCAATGGTTTTAAGCCGGATTTTTTTTTTTTTTTGTTGGACAAAAAAACCGGTTTTGAATATGGAAGTTTTGTACCGTGTCCTAATTATATTAAACCGAATTTAAAACTTACGTCGATGTGTAACTAACGACAAATGGGGGCTCTCCACGTAAGAAGATTCCACGTGCAGCTTCACCAGTGAGTAAGGCCGATTTAAGCGAATTGAATTCTAATCGGGCGCCCGTCGGTCACATCCACCGCGAACATTTCGACCGGACTTTTGAGTAAAATTCAGAGGATTTCTTCTGTGTTGTTGGATATTTGGATCTGCGATCTGATCCTTTCGAATCGAATTGGTGTGGACTGGAGAGGTTCTGTTGAATTTTGGATTCGGAGTGAGATCTTTCTGCGGGTTTCACCGCCATGGCTGCTCCGTTTTTCTCGACTCCATTTCAGCCTTATGTCTATCAGGTTCTCTTTTACCTTCCTTTTCTTCTCGCCTCTAAGATTCGTGTTTCTGCTACCTACATTATTGTCGAGAAGGCTAGTGTTCAAATGTGTTTCTTTCGCGACTATTTTTAGAATCCTTTCGTGTAGGTGTTGAGGATTGTGATGTTTGAGTTCTGTTAAGCGTACGATCCAATCTGATTTAGTTTTCACGATTACGTTTTGTGATAATGCTAATAAGCTATTTCCTGAGAGAAGAATTGATCTCTTGAATCTGTCTGTAAAGAGTATAATCTCACAAGTGCTCATGTGATGCAGAGTCAGGAAGATACGATCACACCTTTCCAAATTTTGGGTGGTGAAGCACAAGTTGTTCAGGTAAGTCGACATTTATTTTGTACTTTGCGCACTTTGTGGACCTGTGTCATATCCTCAAGCTTTTTTAACCATTTGATTGTTTGTCGACAGATAATGTTAAAACCACAGGAGAAGGTCATTGCTAAGCCTGGTAATTTCCAGTCTATTCAATGTTTTAATGTCGTTGGAACTTAATCCTCCTAACCGCTCATTCATTTTTGTAAGATCAGTTTGGTTAGATTGTATATGTTAACTGATTAGGTATGGTGCTGTAGGTTCGATGTGCTACATGTCTGGGTCTGTTGAGATGGACAATACTTATACCCCTGAACAAGAAGTTGGAGTTGTACAGTGGATTTTAGGCAAGAGTGTTAGCAGTATCGTTCTTCGCAACACTGGTCAAAACGATGGATTTGTCGGTATCGCTGCACCTTCTTTGGCTAGGATTCTCCCTGTTAGTGATTCTTGCTTGCCATGATTTTCTTCCTTATTATTAAGTATCATGCTTAATGTAACTCCTCATCTCGTTCTTATGTGTTTTGGTGACCTTCGGTTAATTTCTTTCTGTGAAGGTTGATTTGGCGATGTTTGGTGGCGAA
>CM043880.1:18943112-19283045 GCA_024034495.1 Camelina laxa
CTTTTCATCTTTCTTCTACATTTCAAACATTATTTCACATTTTCTAGCCAAAATTAAAATCTAAATACGTTTTACGACTTTTTCTAATGAATGGTTGAATTTTTTTTAATTTGTCGGATGCAAGATATTTCTTACAATATTTGTTTCCTGACATAAAAAGTCTTATGATAAGATATACTTTTAGTGTAACGGACGGTCGTAAACGATAAACTCATCTTCAACTTTGAGAAATCCCCATGGCGAGATCAACGGTTTACTGAATTGCCACGTAGTACCTTTGATGACACCTGTTCTCTATCCGGTTTGATCCGGTCCACATGAAAATGTCGATTTCGTTTTAGTCTGATGCATTTCCACTATGATTTCTGTCCGATTGTTTTTTTTTTTTTTTTGTTAACAACAATCGAAATAATCGGTTTAGCAAATTAAACCCTTTTTGTTAACCAATCGATATTACGAATCATTGGTATAGAAATTGCTTTTCCGGTTAAGGAATGGTCGGTAGGCGCTTCATCATTTCATGAATTGACTCAAATATGATCATTCTCTTTTTGCATCTTTTAATTAAAGCTATAGACTTAAATTGTTGAATTTTCGATTTGTTTTGGTGTTTGTCATTAGTCTACCACTGGTGCAAATAAATACGGAGGACTTGTGCCAAAGAAAAAGCCTCTTATCTCTAAGGTGAATCATCATCTTTAACTTTTAAGTAACCCACTCATTTATATATATATATATATATATATATATATATATTCGTATGATCTTAGTTATTGTTAATTATTGATTAACAAACGTTAAAATCAATGAAGGATTACAAACGTGCTTTCTTTGATTCAGCAGATTGGGCTTTACACAAGGTATATATTATTATCAGTTTATGCAATATATATATATATATATATATATCTAACTGTAATTTAAATCTTCATATTTTAGTCTTTTTAACATGTTGAAAGCATTCTTGTAATGTTTTTTTTTACTATATAATTGATATTTTCACAGCAAGAAGCAAGTATAGATGAGAGAACAATAGCGGCAATAGAAAATCTGAGACCCAAATTACAGGTAATAATGCTTAAACCAGTAATTGCATTTGGTTAATAATACTCTTAATTATTCAACTAAGTTTTGTTTCGTTGAATTTTATTTTCAGAGAACGCCTCGCAAGCAACTTCCCCCTAGAAGACCCACATGTGCATCTTGTCATGAGAGTTTGGTGAGAAAATAAGTTGATTTTAATTACTTACTTTTACAAATCCTAATGTGGTTTTTTTTTTCGACAACTAATGTGTTTTCTTCAGAGTAAATGTCAATGCAATTTCTTTTTTTAAAAAAAACAGATATTTATAAAAATTGCTTTAATAATTGCAGACAGAGTCGAGCTTTTAGGGTACAAGGAAAAGGGTTTTGATGTGGAAATGGAACGTGATTGGTTTGGTAGTGAGCCTGCCTACTCACGTGTTTCATGTTTCCATTAAAACTTGTATGCAGTTATGCACAGTTGTTCGTTGTTTTTTTTTTTTTCTTCACTCTTGGTTCATAAAAATACTTGTCGTTTCAATAAATATCGCACACAATTGTTGCTGTTTCTTTCGTTTCTTGTTTGTTCCATTCACAACATAAATGAGACAACACCACACTAGTTGAAAACCAATAACGTAGAAAGTACAAATCAATGATCATTAAGTTTGAAGTTATAATTACTCTTTGATTGTCTACATAGTTACTTGTTTTAGGTCTTTGTTTGTCTACATAGTTACAACCATATTTATTATCCCTCAATTCAATTTGAAAACCTATCTTTCTTTTTCCTTATTTATTAACCTTTAGTGATTGTGTTTCCACTAACCTATGACCTATCTTAGCTTACTACTTAACAAATGGCATGTATAGTGATGTTAAGATGGCATTAAGCCTGCGGGCCTAAACGGATTTATTGTAATATTAATATATATAGACTCGAATCCATTTAAAAAATAAAAAATGTTAAATATGTATAACGTTTTAAACCCGTTTATAAACAGGCCGTAATTAATTTAAAATGGACAGTCCGTTTATTTTTTCTGAATTTTTTGAAGTAAAACGACGACGTTTGCTCTTTCACTTCACGATTTTCATTGCTTCTCGCCAGTCTCCACCGTCATGACGACTCAATTTTTGCTCTTTGATTTCGGCAAATTCTCCCCACTGTCACGACAAATCAATTTTTTGCTCTTTGATTCTGGTGAATCATCTCCACCGGCACGTTTTTGAGATCAGAAGAAGAGAGTTGCATCTTCTTTCTCTAATCCCACTTTCAGAGGTCTCTCCCTTATCCCTCAAATCAATTTGAAAACCCATCTTTTTTTTCTCTTTCAAAGGTCTTGTTTTGTGTTTATGATTCATTTGGCTTCGTGGGTTTTGTCTTTCATGTGTATATCGGAAGTCTATTGTAGCTTTTGATTGATTGAGTTTGAAATCGGAGTTTGAGGCATGTGTGTGATGTTAAGTGTGTGTGTGTGTATTTGCAGGTTTCAAGTTGTTTTGTGTGTGTGTGTGTTTCAACCCTTTTTGCGTTGCTTGACTTGATTTACCGTCTAACCACTAAAGAAGGAGCCCAACGCGTAGCCAAAATTAGCTTTTTAATTTGAGTTTTGGACTAGATAGCTATATAAGTGTGTTGATGTAGAGAAGTTTTGCAAAAGCAAAGAGTTATATAAGTGAGATTTGTTGTGTTTGTTGGTTTCGATTTAGATAGCTATCTATGTTGAGTTTTGGCTACTAGCTTTGCACTAGATTGATATAAAGTTTAACATTACACCAAAAGAAGAAAACATATACATAATCTGATCAGTTGGTCCAAGCAACTAAAAGCAATTTCGAGGTTATCAAGGCAATAATAAAATCATTCCATTTACCTAATTCCAAATATACCCCTAATAATCTGATAAAGTTAATTTTGGTTAGGTAATCATGTCGACATTGATTTCTTAAAACGACACAGTTTTTAATTCCTCATAATTTTTAAACCTTAACAATTAATGTTACTTACAAAAAAAATAACAATTTAGAAAAGTAGCCGAACCAATCAAAGAATATGACGTCCTGTTAATATTAAAGTGATGTATTAGTAACTTTGAAAAAATAGCCTTGCAGTATTTAATCTTCTTGTACTTTGTCATCTTCGACGCTTTCGTGTGGGCAATGGAGAAAGAGGGAATGATGGATTTACTAATGGTGGTGGCTCTTCTTCTCCGCCTCCCAAACTCCTCTCCGCTGCCCCAAACTCCTCACTTCTTCAACAAAAAAACAACAAAAAGTCATGAACTATATGATTCACAATCTTTATATTTGGTGAAAGTGTTTTCGTGACTTTTGTTACAAAGGAAATGATATAAAATCCTAAACCAATAACATAATATTTGAATTCATTAACAATCTCAGATTCTTTTGCTTTGCTTGAATATCATAAAACTTTTAATAACTTTATAAAACTCTTAATCCAATAACACTAGATTTATCAAGATTTTAAGTAACTTTTTACAATTCCACAACTAATAAAAACCAAACTTTTAAAGAATTTTAAAATGTATGATTGAATAACAACATATTTTACATAACTTTTAAAGTCATTAAAATTAGATTTAACTCTCACAGCAATAACCTCCCCCCCCCCCCTTATAATCTATTTGTTTTCCCCTTTTGCGGAGAAACATAATTTTTCATATCACTACTCTCATAATCCCAAAACAAGAGTCTACCTCAGATTCTGTATGTTCTTCGTTTTTCTTAACCATTTACTAACGATCTTTTTCTTAACTTCTCACACCTGGTCCATCTTCATTTGTTAATGTCAGTGCCAAACGCTAAATGAAGAAGAAATATTTGAAGTACGGTAAGTTTTGAAAACGAATTTTAACAAAGAAAGTGTAGAAAGCATTGAAGCTATATATTAATATTGATCATGATCTCACCGGCAAATATAATTTTTATTTTGAGTTTACTTGCCTCTTGTATGGTAATCATCTACTTTTTGTTGTGGCATCAACACATGATAATCATGTGATTTGAGACCTGTTACTTACAGTCTTCTAATGATACAGCCCTTGATATATTTGAACAATACCCATCATGCCCCTTGAAGTCAGAAAGTCGTTTGCAGAAGTTTTTTTCTCTGTCTTGGATAAAGACCACAAGCTGCTGGAAGATAAGTTCTTTTACCTTTGGTACTAGGGTGCCAATCTTCCCTAATACCAAGATGTTCTAGATCTTTACGTGTATGTAGACCATCTTTTGATTTTCCACAATGCAATAATGTTGAGACAATATTGGCAGCCACATTTCGCTCTATGTGCATGGCATCCAAATTGTGTCTTACAGGCAGTTCCTGAATCATAAAAACACTTCAATCAAGATCAAACTTAAGAAAATAATCGATTCTGAAAATTACTAAATGTAATAGATAAACATATAACATACCTCCCAATACGGCAGATTGAAGAATATTGACATTTTCTTCCATCTGGATAACTCCTCTTTGTCTACATCCTCTTCTTCCTTTTCTTCAGAATCACTAGAAAAACCCTCACTCTCATGTTCTTCTTCAACACATGGAGTTCTTTTTCTCTTTCTCGCAGATTCTTTAACATTCCCTAAACTATTTTTGTAGTTTCTCAAGGTACGAGAAATGTCTTGACCAGATTATATCCTAGACTTTCTCCCATGTTCTGCGTGTCCATCAAACCAAGCTTTTTTACCCGATACCTATTCGCTGGTGGAAGACCCTTTCTATGACGCATGTAAACATGCTTCCTGCCAAACTTAGCAACATACTATCTGTATGTTTACCGCACAATGGACAACCCATTTTTCCTTCATTTTGCATCCAACAAGATTTCTATAGGCAGAGAAATCACTAATAGTCCACAAAAGCATTGCTTTAAGCGTAAACACAGATCTACTAAATGCATCATATGTTGGCTCTCCTTTGTTCCACAAATAGGTTAGATCCTCTATAAGGGGTTTTAAATAGACGTCAATACTGTTACCAGGCTGATGTGGACGAGGAATGAGCAAGGTGAGCATAATATTTTCCTTCTTCATACATAGGTCTGGAGGCAGATTGTAGTTTACCAACAAGACAGGCCTACAACTCTACTGATTATTCTTCATGTTAAACAGATTAAACCCATTTGTGGATAGCCCAATCCTTAGGTTCCTTTCCTCAGCAGCAAATAAAGGATATTTGTCAATCATTTGATCCCAAGTCACAGAGTCTACATGGTGTCTAAGTTTCCCATCCTTGCTCTTGTTAGTGGAATGCCACCTTAAGTTTTTGGCCATTTCCTCATACCTAAACATCCTTTTCAACCTTGGAATTATTGGAAAGTATCTTAAAACTTTCTGTGGGACACCTTTATCTACTTCACCAGTTTCCTTGTTAATCTTTCACCTTGACGCATTGCAATGTGGACACTTATCAAGCTTCTTTAACTTATTTTTGAATAGGCAGAAATCATTGATACATGCATGTATCTTTACATAACCAATATCAAAAGACTTCAAAAATTTCTTCACATCGTATAATGATGTATGTAGCACGTTGTCATCTGGTAACATCTCTGGCAGTGTCTCAAGTAGCTCATTAAAGCTCTTGTCAGACCACCTATTTTGTTTCTTAAGTCGAAATAATGAGACAATAGCTGATAACTTACTATGGTTTGCACTGTTTGGATATAAAGGTGTTTCTGCGTCTGCTAACTTTGCCAGGAACACATCTTCTTTCTTTTCCTCTCCCTCTGCAATTTCAGAGAACTCATCCGCACCAGCCAACTCCTTATCTAAATACTCAGCAGCTCTATACAATCCAACAATCTCTTCATTACACTGATTTACTTTACTATCACCTTCAGAAACTGAGTTAACTTCTCCGTGATACCATACCCCTGGTTACTACATGATCAACAACATCAACCCCTAAGTGACAATCTACATTGCGACAATGTTTGCGAGGGAAAATTATCAAATGCTTGTCATCTTTATCTACAGCTGCAGCCCGGACAAAATTCCATGCACCTCTCTCATACACAGGATCAAGTCTACAAATGAATGACAACTCCAATTCCCAGCCAACAACCAAATATGTATGAATTAACATCAATATACATGCAAAGATACACCCATGCCTTGTCCAACATTATATGATCTCACCTTAAATAAAACCGTTAGAGCAACAGATCGTACTATAACCACACTAACTAATTCTCTTACCAATTACTTTAATTACAATTAAACTACGAGAAAGAAGCAACGACATTCATTGCAATCCAAATAAAAAACACATCGAGCATAAATAGAAACAAAACTAAAACCATATCAATGTCATATCTTCACCAAATAAAACTCAATACAAAACTGAAACCACAACAATGTAATAACTCCACCATACATAACACCTCAAAACTGAATAGATAGAACTAATCTGCTGTATATAATTGAGAAAAATGTGTAGCTTGTTACATGGTATAACACATCACCAATAATGAGAAAACAATAAAAAAAACAAGTATTAGTTCTACACTTTCGTGAAACATTTACATCATTGCATAAAAATAGAGCTTCATTGACAAACCAAAGCCAAAAGTATTTGTGTAAGAGTATAAGAGAACATATATGAAGCTAAATCAAAGCTAAATCTCATAAGAAAATAAAATAAACAGCAAATCTAAAGCACAAGCCCTAAATCTCAGAAAAAAATGTAACAAACCACAAATCTAAAGCACATAACCCTAAACCTCAGAACAAAATTGATACACTGCCCTAAATCTCAAGAAAATTGACACAAACAGCAAATATAAAGAACCTAACACTAAATCTCAGAAAACAATTGTAACACCACCCGAAATATCGCCGTTGACGGCAAAATAAATAACAGAACCAACACTACGAAGACAAACCCTTGCCTCACGAGATGAAATCGAGCTGAGATGGAGAATGTAAGGACGAACTTATAGCCAGCGAGATGGTTTATTGCTTCGACGAGGACAAACTGATGCCAGGAGAGACGATTAATTGCTTCGGTGTTGTCGTCGGAGATATCTAGATGAGTGGCCCGAATGAGAAAAAAAACCTAAGTGTTATGTTATGTCAGTGGAAAGAGAGAAAAACACTTAGTCTTTCGAGAAGAGTGAAAATGTGGTGCTAATGAAAATTTCCCCTCCAATGACAATGTCTATCGATTTTAGACTTTTTTAGCTTTCTCATATGTTAGTGTTACTATATTGCTGTAAATAGAAACCAAAATCTCAAATTTTTTGTACATAGCACTTTAGAAAATAATGTTATCATAATGCTATCAATGTATTGTTTTTTGTAGTGCATTGAATCTATATATTAATATTGATCATGACCTCAGGGCAAAAAATATTTCTTTTTATGTAGAGTTTACTTGCCTCTTGTATGGTAATCATCTTTTTTTTGTTAACCCGAAAATTATAATAATAAAAGCAATCCTAAAAAACTTTGGTTCATAATTTTTGAACCTTAACAATTAATTTCACTTACAAAACAAAAACTACAATTTAGAAAAGTAACCAGACCAATCAAAGAATATGACGTCATGTTAATATTAAAGTGATGTTTTAGTAACTTGGGAAAAAGAGCCTTACAGTATTTAATCTTCTTGTACATACAATAAGTTTTGAAAACGAATTTTAACAAAGAAAGTGTAGAAAGCATTGAAGCTATATATTAATATTGATCATGATCTCACCAGAAATTTTTTTTTTTTATGTAGAGTTTACATCCTTAATGTATGGTAATCATCTACTTTTTGCTAATCCGAAAATTAAAATATTCAAAGCAATCCTAAAAATTTGATTCAAAATTTTAAACCTTAACAATTAATTTCACTTACAAAAAAAATTACAATTTAGAAAAATAACCAGACCATCAAAGAATATGACATCATGTTAATATTAAAGTGTTGATTTAGTAACGTTGTAAAATTAGGCTTGCAACATTTAATCCTATTGTACGTAGAATAAGTAAAATCTGATGTGACGATGAGTTGTTAATTAGAAAAACTAAAATTTGATTTGGCAAAATTTAAAAATACACCCTATTATGTATCATACACTCCAGTTACGAGTAAGTTACTCTTGTAGCATTTAATCTTCCTGCAGTAAATTTTGAAAATAAAGTTTAACAAAAAAAATGTAGAAAGCAATGCGTTCGTCTCGGGAAGAAGTTTGCAAAACGGAGACAAGTTGGCATTATCTGGTTCTTGTGATATTTTGCTTTGTTGACGTCAGACTATGTTGCAAGAGAAGACGAAGATTCATTTAAAGAAATGTGTGTGGTCCTAATAATACTTATTATCCTAAGTCTAGTTTGGTTCTGTCCTAATAATATTTATTATCCCAAGTTTAATACTTCTTCCGGTTTTTTTTACTTGTCGTTCTAGAGTTTTGCATACAAATTAAAAAAAAAAAGATCAATATTCTAGTATACCCCTTCTTTAATACATTTTCTATTTCTTTTATTGATCAAAGCATTAAAACAGTTGGGATAAAATTGGTATTTTTACCAAACATATGCATTGGAACCTAAAACTACAAGTATTGGAAAACAAAATTTTTACTTAGAATGACAAATAAAAATCAGTAATTGGTAATGGTAGAATTAGAATTCCGAAAAATGTTTGGCCTATATGTAACTGTTGGTAGAATATTCATATTCAAGGATGCGTTAGTTTTTAGTGGTAATATCTTTAGACTAGCTTGGTACTAAATATAGCTTATTTTTAACGGTTGAACATTACAATTGACTTTAAAAATATTTTTAATAGTTAAATATATTTAAATATTTTTTCATATTCATAGATTATCTCTTGAACTTATATTAATTATGAGTTTTATATAAGTTCATAGATTGTCTTTTGTTATTGTTCATTTTTAATGAGTAGAAAAAACTAAAATTTGATGTGGCAAAATTTAATTGGTCAGTGACTTGTAATCTTATTATATAAATTTTAGTTTTCAAAGTTAGTAATTCATATAATCGCGACATGTGTCAAGTATATTGATAATATTTTGGCATGTGTGAAAATAAAATTTATATAATAATTATAAGAAAATTAAGAAATCCAAAAAATAAAAAGAATACAAATAATATTTTTGAAAAGTATATAAAATGAAAAGTAATCTCTTATATCACTAATTCTAATAGGAAAGTTATCTATTAAATTACTAATTTCAATAGCAAAATATGTGCAACTAATAAGGAAAATATTTGCAATTTAAATAAAATTGTTATATATTATAATCATATAGTAAAAAGAAATTTATACAGAAAAGTGATTAGAGTATAAAAAGGTTTAATGTGTTAAAATTAGTGAATAATATAATAAAAAAAAATAAGATAATCAAAATAAGAAACTAATGTAACTTTCTTAAGTTTTTCAATCCGTGGATGATATGATAACGTATTCAATATTATGTTATTATATAAACTTTGGTTTTCAAAGTTAGTAACTCATGTAATCGCGACATGTGTCAATTTTAACAATTAAATTTTTTGATATGTGTTATACAATTTAATAAATATATTTAAATTGTAAATTATAAGAAAATTAAATTTTAAAAAATCTAATAAATATGGAGTGTGTGAACTTTAAATCTGGTTAAAAAAAATCAAATGAAATAATATTAATATTCTTAATACAACTTAAAATTTCACATATTTTTCTTATATCCGCATTAATACGTGAGATCGTATGGAGAAAGAGAGATCAGAGAGAGAGAGAGAGACCAGAGAGTTTGGAGTGAGAGGGATCGGAGAGAGCTAGAGAAAGAGTTTGGATAGAAAGAGAGAGTATAGATGGAGGAGAAAGAAGTTGGATCTGTGTTATTTCCTTTTAAAATTACACACGATGTATCATACACTCCAGTTACGAGTAATTTACCCTTAATCCAAAAATCTTGGGTAGGGAATATTTATGTGGAGTTACTTCCTCTTGTACCCTATGTAGGGTTTACTTGCCTATGGTAATCATCTACTATTTGCTAACCCAAAAATTATAATAATGAAAGCAATCCTTATAAACTTTGATTCATAATTTTTAAACCTTAACAATTAATTTCACTTAAAAAAAATTGCAATTTAGAAAAGTGATGTTAATATTAAAGTGATATTTTAGTAACGTTGGAAAAGACAAAGATTCATTTAAAGAAGTGTGTGATCCTAATAATATTTATTATCCCATGTCTAATAGTTTGGTCCTAATATTAATTATCCTTAGACTAGTTTAGTACTAAATATAACTTATTTTTAACGGTTGAACATCACAGGTGGCTTAAAAATACATATTTTTAACGGTTAAAAATATTTTAAACTTTTGTTCATATTCATAAAGTGTTCCTTAAACTTATATTAATTATGATTTTTATAGAAGTTCATGGATTGTCTTTTGTTTTTTTTGAACTAAAGGATTGTCTTTTGTTTTTTTTTTTTCATTTTTTCTAGGTAGAAATCTAAAATCTGATGTGGCAACATTTAAATGGCCAAGTGAATTGTAATTTATAGTATAAAAGATTTGACTTTAAAAAAATACGAATTCAGATGTGGTTTTAATCATATGTTGTAACTTGTAAAACATATACATAAGGTGCAAATGGTTGCACGGTTAAAGAGATTGAACATGTTGAAAAAAATTATTTAACCAATTTTCACCATTTGTATTGTAAAGGTTGAAAAAATCTATTTAACCCGTTCAACCCAAAAAATTGAAAAAATAACTAATCCTACAGCAAAAATCTTCAACTTGTTCAACCAATATTTTGGAGATGAATGAGTTGAATATTATTCAACTCAATTTTGTTCGATCTATTTTTTCAATTTGGTGCATCAATTCGCAGCCATATGATCAGTTGGTTAAAGCAATTTAGAGGTTACTTAAAAATCATTTCATTTAGCTAATTCCAATTATACCCCTAAGACTCTGATTTTTAAAGTAAACTTTGGTTTGGTAATCATGTCGACATTGATTTCTTAAACGACACAGTTTAGAATTCCTCTCGGACTCTTTTACGTTTTCCTCAGCGCCATTGATCCGTTCGATCTCTCTCTCAGCGATTTGAAACTCGGATGATACGGTGAAGATGAAGATTGATCTGAATAAGGTTGCTCGTAAGATTGAGGTGGATAATCGTATTCCTCTCCGTAATTACTACCGCATCGCCGATAATCTCCTCCGACAGGTCTGTTCCCGATGTCGCAACGAATCTCAATCTCAAATTCTAGTATTTGATTTGCTAGGTTAGTGGTGTTTGAGAGTTTAGTTTATCAATTAGAGATTTTTTTTTTTGGAGTTGATTGGAACAGTGTTCGATTTCTTGTTTCCGCAGTAAACCTAATCGGCTACTTTCAATTGTATGATCAGCTAGCTACTTGTAATAAATCAGTTCAATTCATTGGCCTGTTGTCTGGTTTTTGATGGTTCACCTCTCTGAGAAGATTTAACATGTTTTGAACATTGCTCAGGCCAGCATATATCGCGATGAGAAGAATGTTGTGGATTTGTATATCATGCTTCTTAGATATTCAAGGTGAGGAGATAAGTATTCATTTGGTATATTTTTTGTATTTTTCCAAGCAAGAGCTTACAAGTTTTTGTTCTGCAGTTTGATTTCTGAAACAATTCCATTCCATCGAGATTACCAGGCATGGCTTCCACAAGAAAGACTTGGGAGTAGGAAGGTCAGGTATTTCTGTTTTATCCTTTCAAAAATGTTGTTTGGTGTTATACCATACATAGTAGTGTCCTCAGATGTGTTTTTTTTTTCTTTTGTACAACAGAGGTTGCGTGCTGTAATCAATGAGCTCGAGTCTCTGAAACCCGAATTTAACCGGCTAGTGGATAAGCTAAATAGAGCTGAGGATGAATCCCACCGAGTTGGAAATGATCTCCCGATTGTATCATATAGTTCAGATGCTGTTGAATGGCCTCCTTCCCACAAAGCTTCATCATACTCCAGTTCTGATATTAACAAGGTCTTAAGACTTTGGCATTTGCATCTTGATATAATCCATGTTCCCAAAAAACTTCAAATCCTTGTGCTTTCTTACCAGTATTTCCTTTAAAGTTTTCATTTTTTCCCTGGATACAGGCAGCCTTACCGACATCTCAACCATCCTGGACGTATAACAATAATCTAACTTCATCTTCAAATCGTACACCGATTGATCAGCAATTCCAGAAGCTGTGAGTATTTCCCTTTAGTATAGTTGTCACTTGTCAGTAATTCTCTTTAATAGGAATTCAACATCATAAGTTCTTTTAGCATAGGGATATGCGATCCCGTATATGTCATTGGTTTCCTTGCGTTAACTCTGTCTGTTTTTGTGATCACCATAAAATGATGATGTTTGGGTCATATCTTACCAGAAAAATTGCCAATCTGATGGACTAAACTGCTAATGCTGTTTGGCTTTTCTGTTTATGGTATCATGTTTGAAGATAGTTATTGTTTTGTTTTATTATTTTTTTATCTTTCAAAGTATCGAGACAAGAAATATGTATATGAGACTCAAGTGCTTGTCCATATTAATCCTCGATGAACGATGATCATTGAGATTTAAATTTTGCTCCCGTACCTGTAGATCATTTGATTTTCTGCCTCCAAACCAAGCAACCTTGTCTAGACATTCATTTCTAGGTCCAAATGGTCTTAAAAGTCAGTGGGTTGCACCCAAGTCGGAGATAAAGGTAATCATTGTTATCCTCCCCACATTTTCTCACTCTTTCTTTCCCTTCGTGGTCCAGTCCAGTGTTAATCTTTTAGATCTTAAGGAGCTGATAAAAATATTATTTTCTATGGAATGACAGGTACAGTATCCGAGTAATACCGACTGGTCTGCTGAAAATTCAGGGTAAGTACTTATCATATGTTGCCTTTTGTAGTATTACTTTTCGAATTCATGGCTATTGGTAACTTACTCCAAGGGTTTCTACAGTTTGATTGACACTGGACTGAGCGGTTCCGCAGCATCACTTAATGGTGATTCTCAAGAGATTGCAACGTTGAACTCTGTACTCTCCTTAGATGATGGTCGATGGCAGCGTCATTCTGAGGCAGTAAATTCCCAGTTTATTAGTGACGCGACTGAAGACCCCTTTCAGTTTGTTGGTATGAAGCAACCTTCCCCTCCTCCTGTGCTTGCCCAAGTGCATCAAGAGCTCGCCCAAATTTGCCCGTCTAAAGTTGCTGATCCTAGACCAGGGCCTGCAATTCCTTCTCTAGAAGCAAAAGACGGCAGTAATACTTATCAGCATTTGCATGTTGTAAGTTCCAGCTATCTCTTCTTTTATTTTTGTGCAATTCCCATCAATTCGATAGTTTTATGTGAGTGGAAAATCTGAGACGATATCCCATGATTATTCTCACTATGTACTCAAGAATCAACACATTGACCTGAACTATTGCCTGGAACATTTGAATAGTAGTGTGTTGGAAAATATGCTTTATATTAAAGTACTAGATTTATGTCCATTACATCTTATTATGAGCTTGCTAGAACTGGTGCAGGAAATATTTATCTTTTTCGTTTTTTTTTTACTAATGTCGTCTCTCTGTATTTAAATTTGATGAAGCCGGTGCGCATAATGGATGATTTCCTAAGGCTAGCTCGGTCAAACACAGAAAGGAATTTAGAAACTTGTGGAGTACTTGCTGGTTCGCTGGTGCGTAGATGGAACCTTTCCCTTTTATCCAGCTGAAATCATCTCACCGACACTTATATTCTGTTTGTTTTCCCTTTTTGCAGAAAAACAGGGTTTTTCATATCACTACTCTCATAATCCCAAAGCAGGAGTCTACCTCAGATTCTGTATGTTCTTTATTTTTCTTAACCATTGACATCAATAACGATTTTTTTAACTCTCGCTGGGATTCTTCTCACACTTGGTCCATCTTCATTTGTTAATGTCAGTGCCAAACACTAAACGAAGAAGAAATATTTGAAGTACAGGACAGGCTCTCTCTATTTCCCTTGGGTTGGATTCATGTAAGTTCTCTCACCCTAACGAAAAGATCTTCCGTTTCTGAATCCATATAATATCCACTTGTTGATAAGCTTATCGATTCTTGTGGCTAATTACATTTTGGTTTCAGACACACCCTACACAAACTTGCTTCATGTCATCAGTTGATCTCCACACACACTACTCGTATCAGGTATAACAAACTTCCATTTTCAATATCATATGTTAATCACTTATGATGCGACTATAATCATACTGTGTATCTATATCTATTGGTCCCAGATAATGCTACCGGAGGCAGTTGCAATTGTAATGGCACCAACAGACGAATCAACACCTCACGGAATATTCCATCTCTCAGATCCATCAGGCGTATCCGTGATCCGTAACTGCCAACAACGAGGCTTCCACCCGCACGAAGAATCAGAAGACGGTAACCCAATCTACGAGCATTGCTCACACGTCTTCCTCAACGCCAAACTCAAATACGAAGTCCTTGACCTCCGCTAAAACCAACAACCCTCGTCACCATGTTTTATTTTTCCTTAAAGGAGTCTTTAACATTTATAAAAACACCTCAGAGATCAGATGTCTCAACCGTACATATTATATATATAAATGTGTAGTAATCTTCTTAAAACTTGGCTGAGCCTTCTTGAGTGACGATGATTGTGTTTTATTATCTAAAACAAATATACCTTAACATTCGTATGTACCATTTCATTTCACATAGCCAAATTTGCCAAAACTGTAATTCCTTATATGATATCACTTTTAAAATTGTATTTATAACGAATAAACAAGTCAACTCAAAAAGTAAACGACGAATCTAAACAATTCATACAGATTTTTTACCAAAATGTGTTTGTAAAGCCAACGAAACTCTTCACTTCAAATTCTCTGTGGCTCTTTTTATTCATCTTTTCTCGTTCCCCTCTACTTCGTCTAGGGTTTATCCTCTATCTATCCGCCGATTCCTATACATACACTTTTTGATATTTATATATATATACTCTCTCTACTCGCCTTGGCTTTCATTTCATTCACCGGCACGAAGCAAAGAAAGAAGGAGGAGAGATTTAGCAGTATCCACCACTACCACCATGTCTTTGAGACCTAACGCTAAGACTGAGGTTCGTCGGAACCGCTACAAAGTGGCGGTTGATGCTGAAGAAGGACGGCGGAGGAGAGAGGACAACATGGTTGAGATCCGTAAGAGTAAGCGTGAGGAAAGCTTACAGAAGAAGCGTCGCGAAGGTCTTCAAGCTAATCAGCTACCTCAATTCGCTCCTTCTTCTGTTCCTGCTTCATCTACTGTTGAGAAGAAGGTAAATACTTGTAGGGATCTGGAATTGATTTTGAGGATTTGTACTGTGTTTGTTCTCTCTGATTGTAACTGATTAGATCGATTCGGATTTGGATTTTTGATTTTGGTTTTTTTTTTTGGTAAAGTTGGAGAGTTTGCCTTCTATGGTTGGAGGTGTGTTGTCTGAGGATAGAGGCTTACAGCTTGAAGCCACTACTCAGTTCAGGAAATTGCTTTCTATTGGTAATTTTTGTTATATTTGCATGGGGTTCTTTTTCTATATGTTTGTATTCGATTTGGCAATTTCTTGAAATGAATCCATGGTTTTGAACTTTGGCAGAGCGTAGTCCTCCAATTGAAGAGGTTATTGATGCTGGTGTTGTGCCTCGCTTTGTGGAGTTTCTCACCAGAGAGGATTATCCACAGCTTCAGGTTTGGTGGATCCGTTATTATGTATCTTTCTAGTCATTTTTGCTAGAATTATCATCTGATACTAAATACTCTGCGTGTGTGTGTGTGGGGGGTTCAGTTTGAGGCTGCTTGGGCGTTGACAAACATTGCTTCTGGGACTTCAGAGAATACAAAGGTGGTCATTGAACATGGTGCTGTTCCGATTTTTGTTCAACTGTTGGCTTCTCAAAGTGATGATGTCCGTGAGCAGGTAAGATATGTGTCAATGGTTTTTGCTCTTGACAGAGTATCTGGTCAACTTTTGTTTGTTTTCGGAGCAAGCATGTTCTAAAGTTTAATTTCTTGATCTGTTCATATGTAAGGCTGTTTGGGCATTAGGGAATGTTGCTGGTGATTCTCCACGGTGCAGAGATCTTGTCCTTGGTCAGGGAGCTTTGATACCATTGCTCTCTCAGTTGAATGAGCATGCTAAACTCTCAATGCTGAGAAATGCTACTTGGACCCTCTCAAACTTCTGCAGGGGAAAGCCACAGCCTCCCTTTGACCACGTTTGTCTCTCATTCCACTCTCAATCGCTTCCCAAAGATCAATGAATTTTTCTTTTTAATATCTGTCATCTCTTAATAACAGGTCCGTCCAGCACTTCCAGCCCTTGAACGCCTGATTCATTCGACTGATGAGGAAGTGTTAACGGATGCGTGTTGGGCTCTCTCTTACCTATCCGATGGCACAAATGACAAGATCCAATCCGTCATTGAGGCAGGTGTTGTTCCTCGACTCGTCGAGCTTCTCCAGTGAGTTTCAAGTCCCAAGAGTTCATTGTTTGTTTGTATAATGAATGTTATGTGTTAACTGTTAATGAATATTATCAAATTTTATTTTGTTCTAGGCATCCATCACCATCTGTGCTTATTCCTGCGCTTCGTAGTATTGGTAACATTGTCACTGGAGATGATCTGCAAACACAGGTATGTTTGTTCTTCTACAGTGTTATTCATTCCTATTATCCAGGATATATGGTCCAATGTTGATGGGAAGAATGAAACACCAATGGCTTAGAAAGCTGAATCTGAACTTGTTGATGTGACATGTGGTTGTCAAAAAATATTACGTAGCCTCTTATCAAATTTGATTGCCCTGGTAATGTTAGGTGATATCTTGAATAGGATTTGTCGTTTATTCGTAGATTTTGTCTTTCTTGTTTGGTTGGTTTTGAGCTGATAAATTTATTTTTTTGCAGTGTGTAATTAGTCATGGTGCACTCCTTAGCCTTTTGAGCCTTCTGACTCACAATCATAAAAAGAGTATTAAAAAGGAAGCTTGCTGGACAATCTCAAATATCACTGCTGGAAACAGGGACCAAATTCAGGTGACGTTTTCTGAAAATTGTTGTTTGTGTTTAGCTTATCAGTTTCTATTACTGTCGTACACCAAGGTTCGATCGATCACATGTTTCAGAAGCCTTTTTTTTTTGTTGTGTAGAGAAAGATGTTATGTGTGTTTTATGTTCTCTAAATATTCTTTTGGTAATGCAGGCTGTATGTGAAGCTGGTTTGATTTGCCCTCTCGTTAATCTGCTTCAAAATGCGGAGTTTGATATAAAGAAAGAAGCTGCATGGGCAGTCTCAAATGCCACGTCGGGTGGTTCTCCTGACCAGATCAAGTAAGATTATCTGATACTAGGCCCATCTTTTGTTGATCTCACCACCTTTGAAATCTTTGCTTGCTCTCTTTCGAATGGTCAGTTATATTCTTCCTTTGTGTGTTTTAAAGGTACATGGTGGAACAAGGAGTTGTGAAACCGCTGTGTGATCTTTTGGTGTGCCCTGATCCAAGGATCATCACTGTATGTTTGGAAGGATTGGAGAACATACTGAAAGTCGGGGAAGCTGAAAAGGTCACAGGAAATACCGGGGATGTAAATTTTTATGCACAGTTGATCGATGATGCTGAGGGATTAGAAAAGATTGAGAATCTGCAGAGTCATGACAACAGCGAAATCTATGAAAAGGCAGTGAAGATTCTTGAAACATACTGGTTGGAAGAGGAGGATGAAACTTTACCACCAGGTGATGCCTCTGCACAAGGCTTCCAGTTTGGAGGTACTGATGCAGCCTTACCGCCAGGTGGATTCAACTTCAAGTGAAGGTAAAAAAAAAAGAACTCATAACTTGGGAACTATTTAGTCCTGCAAGATGTCTGAGCATATGAAGCCTAGACTAGGAAGCCAGAGTAAAGTAAATCTGTGGCTTTGTGTCTTGCTTGTGTAAAATCTGTGAGTCTGGTTTTTGTTTCAACAGGAGCTGAGCATGATGAGTCTGAAGAGTCGAAGCAGCTAATTAAAGAGTTTGGGGGGCACTGGTTGAAAAGGGTCTGATTAGAGAGTCTGGTCTTCTGTGTAAAAGTCAGATGGGGGGGGTGCCTTAAGTCTGGCCTGGTCTGGTCTGGTCTGGTCTGGTCAGATTCTGTGTCAGTGGTTGGTGGGTTTGAGTCATGAAATAAGCTTTGTTGTGGGGGGGGAGGGAGTTGGGTAGGAGTCATCAAAGGGTAATTTATTTTTTTATAAGGGAAAATTTGGGAGAAGGGTTTATAAGTTTTTAAAAAAGTGTGATGAGAAATGTGTCCTCTCTGGGTTTTGTTACATTTTGTACTACACAACACTGCAAAGTCAAACATAAAAAAGTTGGTCAAACTTCATTTGGTCTTGTGGGTGACATAAAAGCCCAATTTGTTTGTCTCTTATATTTGTTTTTTTTGAATCTGTTGTAGTGCGGTCCAGGTCATTTTGGGCTATGGTCTGCATATGCACGCGTATCCATATTAAAAACATATGTCCATAAATCGATGCTATTAATGGTTATCGTCAATTTCAAGTAGGGTTTTCAATTATAAAAAGAAATCTTAATGTTTTAGTGCGTAGGTAGCCTTGAACCAAAAAATATGTACATACACAAAATCGATTACGCAAATTTGAAAGAACTTCCCCCCCCCCTCCCAAAAAGAAAGAGGTTTAAAGAGTGTTAATTTAAAATATAACAACAATTTTTAAATAGTTTTAAAAACATTCTCATAATTGTTGATAAATTGTGAAAAGTTCACACAAAAATATCTAAAAGACAGCGAGTAAAAAAAAAAGTGCATGCATGCTCTAAGCCCAATTTAAGAAACTCAACGTGGCATACAATCGAATTACTAAAACAAAAACAAGCAATTCAAGTAACATTTTTGTGCGCCAGCTTTTGAAAAAAAATTCAAATTTTGGTACCAAGAAGATAGATACCAAAAATCCCTCCTTGGATTGTTGTTGTGACTCATTTCATTGGTAAAGTAACAAAGCTGTAAAAAAAAAATTTCCCTCTTCTTTTTTTTTCAGTTTGTGGGTTGTTTTACGTTTTTTGGCGGGTGGTCAGAGAGTAATAAAAAGCCCCGCTCGAGGGTAAAAGAGTAAATAAGAAATAGAAATCTAGGGTTTATTAGTCCCCGCCTCCTCCTTTATTATAAAATGCCTCTCCGTTTGTTTTATCCGTTACTCCTCTGCGGCGTCTCTCTCTCTCTCTCTTCCTTATCATCATCTTCACTCTCTCTCCCTCTCTCTGTCTCTCTACGCTTCACACAGAGCCATCCGAGGTCTCTGATCGCTCTCTCTCTTTTTCTATCTCATTTCCTCTGTTTCTTCAGCTTAAGCTTGAGGAGAGGTTTCTGTTATCTATTGTTCTCAACCTTGCTTCTCGTGGATCAATGTGAGCTTACTTTACTTACTTGATCATTTTGATCCTTCTTCTTCTTACTTGTAGTTGTTGATCACGTTTACTAAACTTGTCTGTTCTGTTTTGTAGATGTCAATGACGGAAGAAACAAAGACGAAGCTCGAGTCGGCGGGAGATTCGTCCGATGTAGACAACGGGAACTGTAGTAGCAGTGGAAGCGGAGGTGATACGAAGAAGACTTGCGTTGATTGTGGAACTAGCAGGACTCCTCTTTGGCGTGGCGGCCCTGCTGGACCTAAAGTAAGTATTGATCATGATCTCTGTTTTTGAAACCCTAAAAATCAAATCTTTGGAAGTCTCATGTGTTAGATCTAGTGTAATGGGTACCTTAAGTACTCTCAAATGTGGGTTGGTCTTTCGTATTTAGCTCTGTTTGCTAGTGGGTTTTTGCGCATTGATGTGATCATGTGGTAGGTAGCATTATTTAGGTAGGTGAGGATTGTGTTAGTCTAAAGATCATTGAAGAGCATAGTTAGATGATCCGTATGTTTTGTTTTGATTCTGTGTTTGGAGTCTTATGACCTGTTGATCAGAGGGTAATTGCAAACAATTAGTACTAGGTTAAGTTTTTGTTAACACTGTTTATGTTGTAACTAACATAACATGTCTCATTAGCTTTAGATCTGCTTGTTCTCTCTGGTCTGATCATGGTTTTTACTTTGTTTGCAGTCATTGTGTAATGCGTGTGGGATCAAGAGCAGGAAGAAGAGACAAGCAGCTCTTGGAATTAAACAAGAGGATAGCAGGATCAAGAACAAAAGTTGTAACAATCTCAACCTTGAGAATCGAAATGTCAAGATCAGCAAAGGTGAACCAGGAAACGTCAAGGCTAGGATCATCAAAACAGATGCTGAGAATTACAGTAGCAGTAACACCAACACCACCAACAACAACAACAACAGCAGCAGCAAGAAGAATGTGAAAAGGGTTAGTAGATTTTTGGATTTCGGGTTTAAAGTTCCGGCGATGAAGAGATCGGCGGTGGAGAAGAAGAGGCTATGGAGGAAACTTGGAGAAGAGGAACGAGCCGCAGTACTTCTCATGACTCTTTCTTGTGGTTAAGATTAATTCTTAACTCTTTTTTGTCTGAATGGTTGGGGGAGAAGAGATTTAGGGAAAAATAAGTTATTAGTAGGGAAATGATGAAGAGAGGTTTTTATTAATCCTAATTATATCACATAGTATTATGTAATTCAGTCGATATTGTTGTTAGGTAAGCTAATGTTATAATATGCATCTTACTAATTTAATTATTCGTTGAAACTCTTTGTCTGATTACTATTTACTACTGTTAATGTCTACAAAAGCTGTTGAATGAGATATGTAATCTCTATCTCTCTCGTGCATAAAATCTTTTCAATTTTCTACTTCAAGTACCTTAAAATGTTCTGTTTTAGTTCTAAAAATGTGAAATTAAGGATATTTTTGTCACTAATTATCATGATTTTTCTTCTTTGTCAACAAGTTATAAATATTAGAGTAATGTGAATATAAACATTTAGTTAATAACCTTTTTCCCCAAAATAAATTACAGCTGTTGTTCACGCGATCTAGAAGCGCGTGATCTCAGAAGCAAGAGACAGCTATAAACAGCTCATGTCTTTTGGGCTTTTCGTTGAACGAAATGAATAATAAAAATCAGATTTATAACCTAAAATAAAAAAAAAGAGAGTCGGTGATTGAGACAATTGCGCCTCTCTTCTCATTTTCTTGCGATTCTTTTTTCGATTTCTATGTCCCACTTTTATTTTTTTTACTTTACAATACAATATAAAAAAAAGTTTATAAAACATTTTTCTGGCTCCCAAAAACTCTAAAATCGAATTTTATACAACTTTCATGTTTCTCATAGTCAATAATAGCATTTATAAATTAAAATTTTGCGGCTACGAGAAGTTTTATGTGATAATGAAGAGGCGTTAAACCACTATCAAGTAGAGGATTCTGTGTACACTTGCATGTAAATAGACCACCAATGTGAACATGTTGAAAGACAATAATGATTGTATGACTAGAATCCGCGAATCCATGTGTTCACAAGATATGTTACTAACGAGTTTTTAAGAATTTTTGATAGATTAAAAGATTGTAACAAAAGATTACAAGGTTTCTTTGAGAGTTTAGTGAATCTACACAAAAGACATTGATCCTAATTAATGTTTTGCCAAGCTAAGAAATTCACCAAGTAACTTAAAAGGAGTTTCAAATTAAAATAAGACAAACTTAAAAGGAGTTTCTGATTTCACGAAATGTGTGTGTGTGTGTGTTTACAAACGATAAAATAAGATTTAGTTTTTATAGGTTTGTACCTACCTCGTTTTAAACAATGATTAAGAAAATAAATCAACTTAATATGAGAAACCAATAGAAGAAGACTTGATTGATATGATCTTTATTGCTTGATTTTTTTGGTCAAGTAATTAGGGAAATGTGAACTTCTTTATATATTTGGACAGCTTGAGCATGTAATGATTTATCTTTAGGAGTCTCTTGTACATGTAGATGGTCCTTCTAGTCGTCTCCAATAAATTGTGCAAATAGTTTAGTTGTTGGCGTTTTAGTGCGATTAGATCCATATTAACGAAAGTTTAGTATTGGATGAGTTTGCTTAATTAGATTTGAGTCGTGTCCAAATTGTGTGAAAGAAATCTAACTCAACAGTAGCCATTGGTGATACAATCAAACTAAACCTAACTCAAATCTCTGGTCTGACTTCAAAAGAGTGATAGCAACCAAGATAGGACAAAAGGCATTATGTTTATATTTCCGTTTCTGATCCTTTATTAGAAACACATAATTATCTTTGTTTCAATCGCTCTAAATCCACCAAATTTGAAATTTCGTTGTCGGAATATGTTACACTGGTTTTTAAAACAAAACATAATTACTGTTGTCGTAAAACTGAAACATCAACTTAACAACATCGGATGCTCGACGTCGACGAGCGTGTAGGCCCAAAAGCACACCTATTGCAGTTTTGGGCTTTTCCCTATATCAAAAAAGAAAGTAGGACCAAAATATATATAGCCTCGAGTGAGTTTATTCACACTAGTCAGTTACTCACTACCTCTGTGTGTGTGTGTGTGTGTAGCTCATGATCCTCCTCCTCTACATCATATCTTCAAAGTTTCGTCTTTATTACAGTCATGAAGTAATATGTAACCTTGTATGATATAGTTGATTTATAAACGACAGGTATTTTATATCTTATACTTTTTATTTTGTCCTTTTAACCAAACTATTGCGTCAACTAGTTTGTTGAGATTGGAATATTTAAAGTACAGAAAATAAATTAAAACCCCATTTATTCAAATATTTTATTATTTATTACTATTGTGACGAAAGAGTTACATTCATAAACACAAAATTTGTTAAAAGATAGAAGTAGTAGTAGTACATTTATATTATTTTCTACTTGTACAAACCAAAACAAACAAAAAAGTAGTAAAAATATAGAAGAAACAATAATGTCATGGTCTCAATATTGTAGTGTGAAGATCTCCCTCATGCATAGCCTTCAATCTCTACCTTCTTCTTCTTCTCTGCAAGGATCTGATGAAAATCTTGTGATACTAATATATAAGCTACTTTGAGTTCCCTCTACATATCATCATCTTCTTTAATCGGGGTATTACTATATTATTTTAACAAAAAACAAGTGAAGATTAAGACAAAAGTAAATCCGTAAGTGAATCTATTTCTTGCATCGGATCCGGACATAACAGATTGCGGCGGAGGGTTGTAGTAGTAAAACGGAAAGTACGGAACGATAGGGTTTGGAGGCGGCGTGAAAGGGTAGTTTCCTCCGCTTTTAGGAGGTGGATAGACGTAGCCACCGCCGGAGGAAGATGGTGGTGGACGGTAAGAGCCTGATTGAGAAGGAGGTGGGTAATAGTAGTATGGACCGCCACCACCACCACCACTACTACCGCTGGAGCTAGGAGGGGGAGGACAGGCTGTGGTGGTGGGAGATGGAGGCGGCGGAGATGGGTTTGAAGGCGGTGGAGGAGAAGGGTTTGGTTGACAAGGGTTATCACAAGAAGTGCACATTGTACAGTCTGCGATCTGAGATGGTGACGTCAGTGTAGTGGTGATGAATGTGAAGAAGAGAAAGAGAAAAAGATGGAATGTTCTGAAAGTTTCCATTGTCGGATGAATCTGGAGTTTGTGTCTGGTGAGAGAATCTGAGTGAATTTGAGGAAGAAGGAAGAAGAAAGAAGAAAGAAGGGAAGAGGACAAAGAAAGAAGTATGAAGCTAAGCACAAGTGTTTTTGTTTGGTGACTCTTTTTAGAGTGAATCAGTGGAACGTGTTAGATTGTTC
The DNA here is from genome assembly GCA_024034495.1 of Camelina laxa. Classification (NCBI taxonomy): domain Eukaryota; kingdom Viridiplantae; phylum Streptophyta; class Magnoliopsida; order Brassicales; family Brassicaceae; genus Camelina; species Camelina laxa. The sequence continues at coordinate 18,966,942 of CM043880.1, forward strand.
CCAACACTATTATTCATTTCTCACCATTTGTAACAAAAAAAAATACTTTATAAATATATACGTCATTTACAATTTTTAAAATTAAACTATATGTAAATATATATATATGTATACAAAAAGTCACATGCATGGTTTTTATAACGTGTGAACAAATATTAATTTATCTTTAAAAAGTCATGGAAAGATCCAAACTATAGAGAGAAATTAAGGTCAAGATCAGTAGCAAATCAATACCACTTTTAGTCTTTTACTGATGTCAAAAAATAAATCAATACCACTCTTACCAAAGTTTGAAAATCTGAAAGCTTCGATATATATCCTATATGATTTGACGGAAGCCATATAGTATATATTATATATATATATCCATTACATTAGAGTATTAGACATCAAAATAATTGATCTCGATTTACACTTTCACAATGTTGGAATACTATATATTGTCTAGTATTAAAGAAAATCTTGTACATAAAATTACAAAAGCCTAGTTGCGTAATTACGTATTGCATGTGTATACAAATATTTGGATGGTTCGTAACTTCGTGCGTTTGATATTTGTCAATCGTAGATTTTTATTTGTTTTTGCACGGTGAGTGGGGTTTATTTATTGAACTAGTCATCTTCCAAATGATGAAACGGGTTGAGCTCGTGGACAAATGAAGACGGTTAGATGAAAGAAGGCTCATAGGATCCGATGAGAACGCGAGAGCACGTGCATGTCGGCTCGTTTATCAGTAGTAACTCTTTTAAGTTTAAGTGTGCCTTTTTCATATTTGTTCGGATCTCTCTATCCTTTTTAATTAATGTTTCTTGTAAAGAAACGAGATCACGATTTATTTTTACTCCTTCTGACTTCATTTGTGAGCTAATGATTCGTCAGATTTGAAGCTCCTAAACGGACTAATAAATTATCAATGAGACACCACTTGCAGTCTCGCATCATTTGAAATAGGAATTTCCCAACTTTTTCAAATAAAGGCAAAAAGAAAAAAAAAAAAAAAAAAAAAAGGGTATGTAAAGCAATTAAAGGCACATGAGATGAGCAATAATAAATAAGCTTCTCGGGTACTGTGTGTGTGTGTGTGTGTGATACTACTACTACCCCGAACCTTCCCCCATGCCCCACCCTTCCACTTGCTTTAAGCGTATTTACTGCTTACTCAGTTACACACAAATTTTGCAGTAAATAGAGAACTACTGGATGTATATGCAAACACATTGAACACATTTCAGACTAACAGAAGTGAAAGTGAAGAGTAACTGTTTTCTTTTGCAGAAGATAGTATTTGTTTAAAATAACGTTTGTGTATATATTATATACTATCATTTATCTAAACAAACGAAGATATTATCATTATTATTGTATTTCGAAAGTGGAGAACAACAACGACCTACTTATTTGTGAGATTTAATGAAACGTAGCATAAGGAATAAATAATTAAGTTTATCAAATTAAGGACAAATTGAATGGAATCAGAGAGAGATACGACGTCGGATTCGGAGGTAACCAAACTTGCCAGCTCCTGGTGACGAACCTTCAAATATCAGTGGCAAATACCCTGTCGCGGCTTTGTATCTCTGCTGAATCTGAACATTCACCACCAACACCGTTATTAGGCCTTTTATATATATACAACTAAGTTCCTTACTAATAATAACTTGGTGGAACCTAGAGGTTGTGTATATATATAGTATACATACCTCGAGAATTTGTTGGCTGCTGCGCAATGAATTACGGCCTATGACGCAGACTGTTCCACCTGATCCGCCGCCCGTGATTTTGGCTCCATACAAAGTTCCATCGTCGGATTTAGACTTGTTATGCTGCATCCCTTGTACTAACTGCACCAGCCGGTTGGTTCCATCCGATCCTAGCCCGCAAGCGCTGTAGCTATAGTGACACTGAACCAAAAAAACGTATAGCATTAACAAGTCTTTGTCGAAATTCTTTTCACATTCAGACTAGAAGAAATTTTGTAGTTTGAGGTAATACCTGATAAAGAAGTCCCCCTAGAGCAGTAAGTTGCTCTTCTGATGTTGCAGAAGTCAATAGAGCTTTAAAAGTCTACAACAAGAAGCAATTCACATTCGTATGAATTATTATATAGGCTAAAGCATAGATATTAACCAACCAGAAAAGGATTCAAAAACACAAGATGAACAGATTATTATGTGGACTGTTATTAAAATCAAAAGAAACGGACCTTGACCCGGAAGTTTTCGTATATAGGGTGTCTGGCAGGAGCACTAACACTGTAAGAGCGCTTTGGATCAATCACTGTGACTGGATCATCATGATTCAAGTATTCCTCAATGAATGTCTGACCCAGCATGGTATCTGGAACCTTATCTGCATAACGGGCTTCATATCTGCAACAGTTACCAGAGCTATGAGGATTAGCCTGATATAATGCTGGTGTGTGAATTACAAAATGCTTTTACTAAGAACATGGATGGTTTCAACCACTTCTATTCTCACCTGTGAGGCGACAAGTTGCACAAGTAGTCTAAAGAAGCTTCCATCTCAAGTAAGTCAATCCCTTCATCCTCTAGTTCATCCGAGTTACCTCCATTAGCACTTGACACTGATTGTGACAGAATAGAAGATGCCATTGACTTTATCATCTTTCTCCCCATGTAGGCACCAACTCTGACTGACCCATAGTCTGCACCTCCAACGCTGCAAGATGAAGCCAATTATTCAATTTTAATGAGATGCATTGAGTGATGAGATATGAAAGCTTAAGGGAATTCAAAATCTATTGAGTAAAAGGAGACATAGTAAGATGTTTATCTAGAAGTTACCTGTGTCGAATTCCGGAATCAATCCCCCAAAATCTGACATGGTTGGGAATCTCAACAAGCCCAACTACTTCTGCAGGCTACATGATTGTTTTTAATAAAGGAGTAGATCAGACCTTGTTATCTCCAGAAAGAAAAGGAGATATCATATGTGCTACAAAAAAAAAAAAATCATGATATTTTTTACTTCTAGCTTAGGCGTTACTAAGACCTACTTGGCAGATCATGACCAAAAGTTTGTTGGCTTCCCCACAGGATGAAGTCATCTGATCCATAACACCACATGGAGCTCCAACAATGTGATTCTCAACCTAGCAGGCAACAGAGAGAATTAGAAAACCAAAACACTGCACAATGTCAGGAAAGGAGCTAGTACAATGCTGAACATGAAACCTTTTGGCAGAGTATAGCAAGATCTCGCGGATCGATACTCAATCCTGCATTTATACCAAACAGTTGTTAAAATAGACAAAAGTAAGATACGTAGAATCAAAATTTCCGGGTTTTTCACCAATGGTCTTGTGCTTAAAATTCTCATTTCTGACAACACATTAAAGTAAATTACCATGGGCAGCAGCTATTGCGGACATGCTTGCCACCTCCACAGCAGCAGATGAAGAGACACCTTTACCTTCAGGCACAGCAGAAGAAACCTAAGAAAACAAATAATCAGTAAACTCTTGACAGGCATCTTCAATGGCACTTATTCCTTTACCGTTTTGATAATGTCACTCCTAGAACATGTTAAACTTAAGTATGTACATCAGAACAAAGAATAGTTCAAACAAACTTTACCAACAAAACTAAAAATCACAAAGACACAAAACTGTATCAGGAGGGACTCTGCAGCAAGGGATGGTAAATTTTAACAAAAGAATGGAAAAATCCGCACCAGGAAGCTGAGGCTATCCTCAAAACGCACACCAAGTTCTGTCATCAATACCAAGATTGTCCCAGCAACATATGCTGCCCACCTGGAAGATTTTTGTTACCTCGTTAATAAAGAAACATTAAAGTAGTTCAAACAAAAGAGGAAAGACTCACTTTTGTGCTGGATCCTGAGCAAAAAACTTCCTTGCTTTTTCATAAGAAATTGGTTCATCTCCATCCATAAAGTCAGACAAATCCATGTCAAAAGTAGGGGCACGATTGCTGATCTCTGATCCATATGAGACCTAAACCACAAAGATTCAAGGCAATCTCAGCAGGACCACAAGGAAAAATCTTAAGCTAGGACAATCCAATTCATAATGTGCATACAGGGACTTCATTCACATACTCATACTTACAATTTGCAGAACTGGTGTTGGTACTTGTCCTTTAGCTTGCTGTCGGGCTTGCGCATGTTTCCACAGTCTATGTTTTCCAGGATGGTTTCTTTGAACAGCTACATGGCAAGCTTCCCTTATTGGCATCTGAAGTTGTGAGAATATATACAAGATAAATTTTTGTGGTCAATTAAAATAGAGTATACTCTGGCAGAATGATGTTTTGTGTGAAGACTTAGATAAACGCTCTATAAGTTAAACTACTGCAAATCTGTTCTTTGGCAGTAGATATCAAACGAAAAAAACAGGATCAGACACAAGTGACCCGCAAAACCAATAGTATAATATTTTGACCTGCAAGACCAGGCTTCCTGAATAGTCAGCAATTCCACCCATCACATCTAACCTTCCAGGTGCTCTTGCAACAAAGATTTCTTCCTGCAAAAAGCACAAAGGTTTCTCAACATATAACAACTCAAATCAGAGTTACAGGAGGCTAACTCAGCCTGATAGCAAAAATTGTCCCTTACAAAAGATGCTTGCACCAATTAAAAGAAATGATGCCACCATCTAACTGTGACTTCCAAAAACACTTACAATAAAACCATCCTCTTGGAGGCTTTGTAAGTTTTATTTTTGCAAGGCATTAGGCATTAGGCATGAACCCCGGCCATTATTCTTCTTCTATATCCTCTTAGTAGAATACTTATTCGAGCTACAAGGAAATATATATTACCTCCCAATTGAAGAGCCCACCAGCAGCTTTTCGTTCACGCATGGTTTTCTTCTCCATACTCTTTGCAGAATCATGAAAATCGTCTAGCATGGCTAAACTCTTTAGAAATGTCCATGTATCTGAAAGACCTTGAACATCACCTTGAAGGATATCAAAATCATCAGTACACCTGCAAGATAAGTGAAGGGATAAGGAAGAAACACAAATATTTGAAAATAGCTAGAGTAACAAAAAAAAATACTTACGACTCCACCAATGAGTTGTTCTCGTTAGCTTGAACAGTCGGTGATGATCCAGCAGATTGACCTAGTTCATTTTCAGCCCTTGAATACCACTCCGGAATAGCAATGTCCCTTCCAGGGACCCTCTGTAGCTGATACCCCAGGATTATGGCATCACGTAATCTTCTTGCACCACTTAACTGTAACATAATTTATTGAAAGAAGATTTCTGATAAGATATGGAATGATCAAACACACAAAGTACTTTTGGTGGCAGAGTATTTCGGAAATCTTATAAAATCTCGATTGTTCATGTTAAACAATATGAATTTACGATATATGAGATGTACCTTATCTGATGCACAATGTCTTCCAATGGCTGTCTCCTGTAAAATGTGAGCTGCAATCTATCATTGCACCAGTATGCAAAAAGAGAAGTTAGTACACAGGAGTATGGACTTCAGGAGAGAGATTAAAACAATTTCAGAATCTTACAATTTAAGAGATAAGTGAAAACAAGAAAGAGCATCTACCTCACCACCATTGATGCCACCTTCGTAGCAAGGTTTCAGGCTAACTGCACGTTCAAGATATGGCTTCCATTGGCCCATTAATAGGTCTCTCCTGATCATCTCAACACCACATTGATAAAACTGCAGAAGAAAAATTTGACCAGAGAATCTGAACATAAGATCCACATCTTTAAACTGAGGTAATTTAGGAGAGAAAAGAAAAATCAAAATCAAATAAGGATTTGGTTGAACCTCGAGCATATTTCTCAAGAAAGGCTCTTCATTGAAATAATCTCTGCGTACAAAGACAAACGGCACCTTATACGATAAGGCTTCGCTGACAGTGCCATAACCAATTTTCCCTGAAACCATGGACAAAGCTATTATAGAAACGCTACTAGCCATCCAATCTCATTGACTATTTCTTAAGCAGGTAACATACTAACCAAGCATACAGTCAGATGCAGCTATAATATCAGGCGTATAAGCATCCTTAGCAAGCTTTACAAAATTTGGTGGAAGCTCCAAGGTCTCAGATGCGCCACAAACCTAAAAGACATATTGGCAAGTTTAATCAACAGCATAAGATCCTCAACTTGAGAGTAACTATACATAAAACAGATGCAGGGTAAATGTTAATAGATACCAGACACAGCCAGCCAGTCGGTAGTGATGTTTCCTTCAAGTTCCACCCAGAGGGCTGCACATGAGAAAAAGACAACATAGCTGCAAATGAGAACTTAGTCATAGGGAAACGCAGACATGACCAGTGAGCTGCTAAAAGATATATTATGCATGATATATGAGCAACAATATAGATACATATAAAAGATCAAATCAGTGCATTAGTTTGGAGAAATTTTTTTAAAAAATCATGAAACTATCAAATGGAAAAACAGACAGCCATACCTGTCCGCCAAAATTAAGTATGACAACATTCACATCTTCAGCAATGCCTAATTCTTTCCTCACCTGATCAAAAGGGACATTAAATGTTATTTGGATTATTTGTGCCACTGAAATACAAGGTCAATGAAATGTTGCTGACAGACCTCCTTGCGAGTTTTGTGAAGTCTCCTCACAACTAACGGTACATCGACGACATCACGAAACGCAGGCACTACAAAATAAGAAGGAAATAACGTTAAGGCAGATGAGCAAATTACACTAAGAAGAAATGAAAGAAAATATTACTAAAAAAACTTGAATTTAGAAATGCTGCATACTTGGACAATACCCTGGGAGGCGTATAAGGAACTCGCAATGAGAATAATCTTCAGCTATCTATGTCAGGGAAGAAACGTGTTAACTACAACTTAGTAAATTCAGTAATAACTACAACTTACGTGCCGATAATTTGAGTACTTATCACCTCTTACAAGCCAATAAAAGATGTACAACTTGTAGGGAGAATTCTACCTGCCAAACGATGGAGCGATGGTGATATCCAGCAGCCATCACGTACTCAGCATAGATAAAATCCCAGCTAAAAGTAACATAAATTAACAAAATTTTTAAAAAATTGAACATTATTTTGTTACTAGAAATTTCTTACCCTAAAAACAAGTAAGGTGAAAGTAACAAGTAGAGATTTTGAACGGTAGAAGTACAGGCAGTGAACAAGGACTAGAGCGAAAAAAAAAATGGATACTAGAGCACAAAAAAGTCACCTGAAATTGGTAACACAGACAGATCGTATCCCAGCATCAGCCGCTGCACGGCATGCGACAGGGACAACATCAGACACCTGTTTGTTAACACAAGTTTTTTTGTTTTTTGTTTTTTAATCTCTTGATATGAAAATATGATGGAGTAGAAAGCAAAAGTCTCTGATAAAAGTGCAGAGATTCTTCTATGAACCAAAAAAGTTACCACAAAATCAGCTTTGATAGAATGAAGCCACTCCACTTCTGTTTTCAATATTTCAGCTCGAGGAACAACAGCTGTTTCGACATACTAATTAAACACACACCCAGCATCCAAAATGTTAAAGAAAAAAAAGTACATTCAAAAGGGAAGACCAACATGGACAAGAAAATTATAAATAAAGACCTTTTCTAAGGAGGCAAGGCGATCAACGGTCAATGCATCAGCTTGCACAGCACCACAATCCAAAAGAACCTAAAAACAACACAGACAAAACAATTCCATATATCTTTGTTCCGAGCTAACCAATTGAGTAAAAAAAAAGACAAAAGACAAAAGCAAGTAAAATCATGGCCACCTTTCGAATTTTGAGTCTCGGGGACTCGATTTCGGATGTGAAGACGAAATCAGGCGCTCCGGTGACGACATGAACATCATGCCCCGCCGCGATCAGGTGACGGGCAACCTGAAAACGAAAATGCCACAAAATTACCACAAGCGAACAATCGAACGCATGAACCAGAGATGAAGGGCCGATGCAGAAGAGAGAGAGAGAGAGAGAGAGAGAGAGAGAGAGAGAGAGAGAGAGAGAGTGGGAAGGGAGAAAGTGAACCTCGACGACGCGAGTAGCGTGACCGAAACCATGACCAGTGACATAGTAAGCGAAGACTAAGTGCTTGCTTGAAGCAGAGACACCTTCGTTCTCATCAATCCTCATTCTTCTTCTGAGAGGACACGATCCGATTATTGGACTGATGCGATGCGAATTGTTCAAGGAATAAGAAGAGAGTCTAAATAAATCTCCTTTTTTTTTCTTTTCTTTTTTTTGTAATTTTGTTCATAAAATCTGAAAAATTAAACACGAAATTAATTTACAGATTTTGTCCTCCTTAAAATCGTTATAAATAAATAAAAATTTTAGTTTATAGGAAGAAGGAAGGGTGGTTACGTAATGCTCTCTCTCTCGCAATTCGAGAGAAAAGGATAAAACGGATTTCGTGTCTAAAATACTTTATTTATGGATAAAAATAGATATAAATTCCAGAAACTATATATAAACTAAAAATTGCAAAGTAGGATTTGCACTCTCAATATATTTTTTAAAAAAGTATAGTGTGTTTTCTCTTTATCTAAACTCTGTAGGAGAGAACAAGAAGAAAGGAAAGAAACACAAATAGAGGAGTTTTTTTTTTTTTTGCCGATTTGGACGTATAACTACAATTGATCTTATCCTCAAATAAAAATATATCATCAACATGATCGATCTCATCCTCTTTGTTACTCTACTTTTAAGTTAGTACTTCTCAACATTATCTTACATCCTTGTAATTTAATAATTTCGGTTCTAAATATAGTAAAAAAGATCTGGACTTTGTAGCAGGCAAAGTTTTATTATAGCAAAAGGTTAGAATTTACTACCAACTTGTAGGAGTAGCGGTTGCTAGCAGATAAGGTCCATCGTCATTACCTTTTACCTTTCTGACGGTGCATATCATATCTGTGACTAACCAAAGCAAAAAAACAAAAAAAGAAAAACAGATCACTTAGCTTGTACCAATCAATCAACATAGTCTCATTTATCTTATCCATTATTTATTTCTTTATTTAAAGTTTATTAAGGAAATAATGCACAGTCCTCTGTTGGACGAATCATTTTGTGTGCAGCAAGCAAGAGAGTTTCCGGGAAAGAGATCAAGGAAGACAGTACAGTAATAGGTTCAGTAGTACTGTTTTAATGTTCTTGTTTGGTCGGAGGATTATAAATTAAACACTGAAATATTGTGGAGATCATTAATTATTGGTATTTCATGATTTAATTCTGCTGGTGAAGATATGTCTCTTTGCCTCTTTGGTATTTGTTGGAATCAGAGACAACAATTGATAGAAAGAATTTGTAAGATAAGATCTGGGCAGATTTTCAGTATTAATCGACAAGAACAATGAAGAGCAGCGAACTGGACTTTTGTATTAATCTCGTGTATTCGATTACTAGCAGTACATGTGTATAACCCTTCACATCAATCTGATATTTAAACTTGATTCTCCGCCAGACTTCTCCTGAACGTCCTCCTGTAATCTCGCCTTCGATCTCAACTCGTCAATCTCCACTTCTCCTCCAGGTTAACTTCATCTTTTGGCTCGGGTTCCTCTTTATGGGCATTTGCCAGGCCCATTTGTCTAGTTCGTGCATGCGTCTTAGTGGGCCTATCGGGTGGGCTTCTGATCGCGAAACCCAACACCAACAGTCTTCTTAATTGTTTGTCCAAAAAAACAGGTCTTCTTAGTTAAGCTTAAGACGGGCAAACCCTTAATGGATGTCTCTATTAGTTACTATAAAAAGTGATGTAGCAAGAAAAGTTTAATGTATTATTCCGGTTTTGGGCTTTTTCGTTTATATTGGGCCTTCGTTTAAAGTTATTTTTACGCAAAATGCGATGACTCCTTTAAGGATATAGCACAAAACCTTCACCCCTCAAACAGATCACAATCAAACCAGTTTTGTTTACGAGTTACGACCAAATCTCAAATTGCCCAACAAATACAATCGGTATGCATTATTTTAGATATGATTTTTCTCAAAACTAGATATTGTTAATTACTTTTAGCTATTCGTTTATAAAGAGAAACTCTCGTATATAGAATCTTGACATAATACTACCAAATAAAATTGCCGTCAGGAAGGATTACCCCTCTTACGGTGGGATATGCAACATATTATGCATTGAGCATTGAACCATGCATAGTCCCAGCTAGGCCTGGGCAAAATACCCGATCCGAAATATCCGTATTGGAACCAAACCGAAAAACCCCGGTTCGGATCAGGTATAGATCCTCCCCAATATATTAGTTGGATCTTAATTGTAAATACTTTTGGGTATCGGGTATTACCCGATCCGACCCGATACCCAATTGGTACCCATGTATATCCGAACCTATGTTGTTTATGTTCCAGAGTTTGATGGTGAAGTTAACTCAGTTTGATTCATAATCGGATATAAGGTAATTTCATGGTCTTTTGTTGCTTGTTACTTGTTAATACACTACTACACTTAGTAACAATCTGATCTGCTTTTGAAACACGGAAACAATGAAGACGCCTACAATGCTTCACCACATCGAAGACGCCTACAATGCTTCACCATATGCCACCGATCTCGTCTTTGATTCTTGTTGTTTCTTTCAATTTTCTCAATACCTACTTCTACCTTTTATAAGACTTTGATTTTGATTTTTTGATGTTACTACTCTACTACTTGTTTATGTTTTGGATTAGACTTTTGGATTATGTTTTCTCTTGCTTGTTTTGCCTATCTTTAGTTTCTAACTTTGGTTTAGTTATTTTGGTATGATTTTTTAGTTATAACTTCATGAAATTTGATATAGTTATTCAATTTATATATAGGGTATTTTAGTTATGTACGAGTATTTTGGTTCTAAATGGGTAAAAAATACTTATACCGAACCGAACCCAAAACATATTAGATATATTTTGGTATTCCAAAAAAATACTCAAACCGATCCGAACCCGAAAAAACCTGAACCGAACCCGAACCGAAATTTCCATAATACCTATATGATTCTATAAATTATAAACCCGAATTACCCGAAACCCGAATTACCCGAACCGAACCCGAACCGATACCCGAGTGCCCACCACTAGTCCCAGCTAGGGATGTTAAAAGTGGGTAAAAACCAGTGGGTACCCGAAACCCATGCCTAAAACTGGGTTTTGGGACCTGTTTTTTCTCAAAGAAATCAAACGGATTAAAAAAGGACAGGTACCCGAAACTATAAAATCTTACACGGGTTTACCCTATCAGTTATGGGTACCCATTGGGTTTTTTTTCTTTCTAATCATGTACACTTTTTTTTTTTTGTCAAGTCTAATCACCTACACTAAACCCGCAAAATCACATTTTCCTACTAAAAACGCAAAACACAAAAACTCGTTTTCCCGCCAAAACCGCAAAATTATATTTTCCCGTCAAAACCGTAAAATCACGTTTTCCCGCCAAACTCGCAAAATTTCGTTTTACCGCCAAAACCGCAAAATCTCGTTTTCCCGCCTAAACCGCAAAATCTCGTTTTCCCGCCAAAACCGCAAAATCTCGTTTTCCCGCCAAAATAGCAAAATCTCGTTTTTCGCCAAACCGCAAAATTATGTTTTCTCGCCAAAACCGCAAGATCTCATTTTTCCCACCAAAACCGTAAAATCTCGTTTTCCCGCCAAAACCGCAAAATCTCGTTTTTCCGTCAAAATACACAAAATACATAATATAAATCATATTTGGTACCAAAAAGTTAATATAAAATTATATATAATATAAAATGCAAAATAAACATCACATAAGATAAATAATTCGGGTACCCACAAATATACCCACAAAACTAAAAACCCATTCGGATTTACCCACTAAAACCTAAAACCCATTTAGGTTTTCAAACTTGCGTTTTTTCTGGGCAGAATTTTTTCGGGTTTGGGCTGGGCTGAGTTTTCTAACCCACTACAACATCCTTAGTCCCACCACTTTAATTTGAAAACACAACTATCCACTTGGCATAAATATTATTAATCGAGTCTTTCACTTTCATGATATCTATAAAATATATATATCCCAAATCTCTAAGAAACAAAAAAATTGAATTCATTTACGTGTTTTTTTACAGGATTTTTTTTTAAATAAAAAAAGTATGCTAAACAAAAGAAAATTTACAAAACATATAAAATTCGGTTTGTTATATATTTAGAAAAATGATATCCATATATTATTTTTTTTTTAAATAAGAATTTTGGTCTCTCATAAAGTTTCTTATATTTGCCAACTATCCAGAAAAAAAAAAAAAAAAAAAAAGAAGGCTCCTGAGAAGAATTTGAATTCCCAAATAATACACACATTTTGTTTCATTACTACAGCCAGCCTTGCACTAATAACGCGGTCGCTTTTTATCATTTTTTTTTATTCATCATCTCTTTCAAAAAAAAAAATCAAAAAGCTTCCATTTTTCTCTTCCGAGTCCTCAGTCCTCTCATCTCAAATTCAAATTCAAATTCAAAACCTTCTCTTCTCTTCTGTTGGTTCCCTCATAGATCCAATGGATTCAGCTCCCAACTTCATTCCTCACTTCCTTCTCCTCTCACTTCTCACCGTATCAATCCCTCTAACAACATCTCAACCAAACGCCACCACTACTAATCCGCCACCGTCAGATTCGGATCTATGCAACGGCGTATACGTTTCCTACACTCACACTAAAGGATCCAAGATCCCTCCCAACGACACCACGAACCAACCCTACCGGTTCGAATCTGTGATAACCGTGCTCAACCACGGCCGCGACGAGCTCAAATCGTGGCGTGTCTTCGTCAAATTCGCGCACCGTGAGATCCTCGTGTCAGCTTCTAACGCTGTACTCTCCGACGGCTCGAGCTTACCACTGAGCGTCGAAAACGGCACCGTCTTCGCTGGTTACCCTTCCTCGGATTTGAAATCAGCTATTCAGACTGCGGGTGATGTCACTCAGATGCAAGCTCGTGTTGAGCTCGTTGGTACTCAGTTCGGAGTTGCTCCGCCGAATGTGCCGCTTCCTAAGAACATCTCTCTCGCTACTGATGGATGGAAGTGTCCTAAACCTACTCAAAAAGGTGAATCTTTTTCCCCAATGTCTGAGATTTTATAGTCTCTTCAATCTTTGAATTTTGCTTCTAGTTCCTTGTTTTTTTGGCTGATCTTTGCTTCTTGCTATATTTAGGAGTTTTAAATTAGTGATCTTGGTGTTGCTATGTTAAGGATGAAGTATCTAGTGTAGATCCCTATAATCAAGCAGGAATTTTTATATATTAGTAGAGATAGTCAAACTTTAGAAACAATTGTATTGTTTTAAGTCCCATGTGCTCACTCGTGGATAGAGAGTCTTATGTTTGTTACTTGGTAGCTTCTCTTTTTACACCTAATGTTTTGAATTAGTCAAATGGAGGAGTCTAATAATTGAATACTTAGCAACACATTCTGGTCTTTGTGATTAGTCAGGATTATGAGGTACCTGCCTTTAGATTTTCTGCAGAAGCAACATAATAACTAGTTTATGATTCGATCCACTTTCATCACATTTCTAAATATGATTCTGTTGGTAAGAAAAGGAAAGTCTAGTAGATAGATTTCTAGGAATCTATCTTGTGTTGTGCCGTGTAAAAGCTTTAGTAATTTTGGCTATGTATGTGTTTGCTTATGTAGATAATCATGGTATTCTTCTTTTTTACTGTTGCTTTCTTTGTGGTGTGCTTGAATTTTGTGCGTTTCTCTCTGTTTTGACCAGGTAAAAATGTTCTGCAAGTATGTTGCACGCCGGACCTAGACTATGATAACACAGACATCATTGATAATAAATACCTTCCCCGACAAGATGGAGACCTTACTATCATGTACGATGTGGTCAGATCATATTCATCGAATTATATGGCACAAGTCACGATGGAGAACCATAGCCCGCTTGGTCGGTTAGATAACTGGAAACTGAGTTTTGACTGGATGCGGGATGAGTTTATCTACACCATGAAAGGGGCTTACCCGAGTATTGTTGATTCATCACATTGTGTTGATGGTCCACAAGCGAAGTACTATCAAGATCTTGACTTTTCAAACGTGTTAAGCTGTGCAAGACGGCCAACCATCATAGATCTCCCTCCTACGAAATACAATGATTCGACGTTCGGTCTTATCCCATTTTGCTGCAGAAATGGGACGATTCTACCACGGTCAATGGATCCTAGCAAGTCTAGCTCAGCTTTCCAGATGCAGGTGTACAAAATGCCTCCGGATCTCAACATCTCTGCTCTATCACCGCCTCAGAACTGGAGAATCAACGGTACACTGAACCCAGATTACAAATGTGGCCCTCCTGTTCGGGTGAGCCCGAGCCAGTTCGCTGATCCCAGTGGGTTGCCCTCAAACAAGACTGCTTTTGCGAGCTGGCAGGTGGTCTGCAACATCACCCAACCAAAAGATGCGAGTCCTAGATGCTGCGTGTCATTCTCTGCCTACTTCAACGACTCGATCGTTCCATGCAAGACTTGTGCTTGCGGATGTTCCAACAACAAAGCGGCTCGAACTTGTAGCGCAACAGCCCCGTCTCTTCTCCTACCCCAGCAAGCTCTTCTGGTTCCATTTGAGAACAGAACTGAACTCACCCTCGCTTGGGCTTATCTAAAACACCGGCCTGTACCAAACCCAATGCCTTGTGGGGATAACTGTGGAGTTACCATCAATTGGCATTTGGCTACTGATTATCGAGGGGGGTGGACAGCTCGGGTCACAGTCTTCAACTGGGGTGAAACAGACTTTGTAGATTGGTTTACTGCAATTCAGATGAAAAACGCTGCCCCAGGTTTCGAGAAAGCCTACTCATTCAACGCAACTACACTTGGTATCAACGGGGAGAACAACACTATCTTCATGGAGGGTCTTCCCGGATTAAACTATCTCGTCGCAGAGAGAGACGGGGAGAATCCGTTGAAGAACCCACGGATTCCCGGGAAACAACAATCTGTTCTTTCCTTCACCAAGAAACTGGCTCCTGGGATCAATGTACCCGGCGGAGATGGCTTCCCACGCAAAGTGTTCTTCAATGGCGAGGAGTGCTCTCTCCCAACTATACTCCCAATGAGAAGCAGTCAACACCGGATACACATCTCTGCTTTACTCTTGGCATTACCTGTTTTGGTTTTCTTGCTTCTGCGGGCGTAAACACACTGAAGCCTCCCGTTGGGTTGGCCATACATTTTCGTGATTCTTCCCCGGTTAACTCGAAAACCGGTCAGTTCCGCAGTTTCTGGATGGAGGATCAACCGATTCTTTTTTTCAACCTGTGATGAAATGTTGGAAGAAGCTTTATATAGGTGCTATGAAGATATGTTACCATTCTTGTATTGTTTCTGATTAAAGTTTTTCAGTAATCACTAATCAGTATGTATACTATATGTTACACTTTCTCGGCCCTTTACTAATTCCTAGTCTTCCACTAATGACCGACCGAACCAGCCTGTTGATTGAAATGCATGTAGCAAATATGGTCAAGACTGAGTAAACAGCAAAGCTGGCGAAGACTGAGTTTTGTGGATTTGTTCATTGATCTTATCAAATACCGTATCTTTATTATTATGAAGCAACAACGCATAGAATGTTATTAGAAACATATCTACACAAAATGTTCCTAAACCCCAAAAAGAGAAGCAAAACATGGCTAATTGTCGGAAATTAGACGGTCAAGAACCCTATATGTCTCAGTCGTTTATGTAAGACCGAGACAGATGTAGAAAGTAGAAACAAAATAACTCGAAAGAAATTGACATTACATTACTCCTAACATTCAAAAAGAAAACAATTATTGTCTTCTATAGTCTGTGGCTTTTGAATTTCCTGCAGATTATCATCTAAAGATACAACGCATGATAACATCTAAAGATACAACACATGATCCGTTCTATTTCCCCCCTTCGATTATCTTCATTCAGTGGAGCTTTTGTAACAAAGAATCTTGCAGTCTAGTCTGAGTTTCAGAGGTCAGACTGGAATATTATCGATGGAGTATCCGTCAAAATCGAACTCGTTATCAACTGATGGAATGCCTTCCTGCATTTATGCCAAGGGAATGAACATAAGTGTCACTGATGATGTTCATGGCTGTTACTAGTATTGTTGTGTAGTTTTGAATTTTCGGGTAGGAATCAAACCTGTTTGAGAAGTGCGCTCATGAGATCTTCTTGATGATACTGCTCGTTAAACAATGTGGTTGGGGGAGGACAGGTCACCGTCTCCGCCACCCTCTCTGACTTCACTCTGACCGAACCACCATCCATAAAAACATGGTTCAGATGATTTAGACTTCGGGTTGGTGGTTGCTGATTCTGCCCATGCGCGGTCACCACTGTTGCGTCCGTTTCCCGCCTTTTTCTCAGTGAGGAAGACGAAGAGTACGCTTCCGAAGTAGAAAAAGCTGCAGAGGCTGATGCTGTGTCCTGATGGGAAAAGGCCAATCCAATATTCCGTAGATCCCAGTCATTCAGTTTGTTGTTGTTGTGCTGCTGCTGCTGCTGCGAAAAATTGTTGAACATGTCGTAGCTCGGGTTACCAAACCCTGCAGTTGCAGCTGATGAACCGCCTTTCGCATCAGAGCTGTTGACCTCTTCTTGGTAAGAAGATGACACTGGAATTGATATCCCTGGGGCACTTGCTAATGGGAAGTTGTTTTGAGGTAGATCTGCGGGGAAGTTGTTGAAGACCGAGTGGGTAGCTGGTACCACTCTGCTGTTAGTCTCAGGGATACTGTTTCTGGTGAAATCGCTTCTTCTTGAAACGCTGGTAGACAACATAGGCTGTTGTTGCCCGAGAGATGGTAGCATTGATGGCCCTCTTCGGGTTAGATGGTCGGCTACAGACAACATTATTCCACTGCTCTGAGCATTCTGTCCTGGACGCACACCAGCCATTTGTTGCTGTACTCGCATGTGACTACTACCTGCAAATTGTTTCGGTTCCATACCTGTTGGGACACCGTGAAGCAAACTCATCTGCTTATTACCATTGTTTATGGTCTGTCCATGTCCATCTCCAAATCTTATTTTAGGATTTTCAAAGTTGAAGA
The DNA here is from genome assembly GCA_024034495.1 of Camelina laxa. Lineage (NCBI taxonomy): Eukaryota > Viridiplantae > Streptophyta > Magnoliopsida > Brassicales > Brassicaceae > Camelina > Camelina laxa. The sequence goes on from CM043880.1 coordinate 18,983,986, forward strand.
TGCTTCTGTGATCTACAAGGGGAGAACTCGACATCCCGGGTTTAATGAGTGAAGACCGTCCAAGGCCAGCTGCTTGAAGCTGTGCGAGACTCTGAGCAGGAAGCTGCCCTGCAACAGCTAGAGCTTGAAGATCGAATCCATTCAACGAAGAGATAGGACCAAAACTCGGATCTTGGCCTGTCATAAACGAATGGTTCATATTTCCTTGGTGCTGCGATACTCCTCCAAGCCGTCTTAGATATATCCGGTACTTCTGCAAATCCACAATGTCTCATCAGTGTTAGAACACATCAACAACGGAAAAATGTAATACTATATTCAGTCACACATCTCTCTACCTGGAGGTGACTGGCTACGTTTTCTCTCGTCAGGCCAGGTACATTCATCATCTCTAAGATCTTCTTAGGAACCGCTTCTGCATTAGAGGATGGTAAAAGATTAGACAAGAGAACTAAACATTAACAAAGACATAAGCAAACAAGTTTTTCACTTACTGTCAACGCCGAGCTGATTCACAGCAGCGACAAACTGCTGATGCAGTTCAACGGACCAAACCACGCGTGGTTTCTTCAAACTCGAAGTGTCCTCTTTGTCATCCCCTTGATCATCTACTTCCTCTTCCTTCCGCTTCCTCGAGCTAGAGCTCCTCCAGTTCCCTTCATTAACCGAAGAAGAATTGTTATCAGCATCCTCCCTCTGCTGCTGCATGTCTCTGTCGCCGCCAGTATCTTCAATACTTCCTCCTGAATGTTCAGAAACATTCCACTCGTTCCGCTTCTTCCGCACCACATGTTGCCATATATTCTTCAAAGCCTCAATACGTACTGGCTTAATTAGGTAATCGACCGCACCGTGAGTCACTCCTTTCAACACAACGCTCTTCGAATCATCCGCAGACATCACTAATAATAACCAAAGATTTTAGATCTGAAAGAGAAGAGTCAAAGTAAATGAAAAAAAAAAAAAAACAGAGGAGACAGGATCAAAATAAACGTACTAATAACAGGTAAATCCATCTCTAAACCAACATGTTCAAGGAGCTTGAAACCATCCATGTCAGGCATATGAACATCACTGATGACAATATCGAAACCATTCTTGTTCTTCCGGAGGAGTGACAATGCGAGCTCAGCTCTGTTGCATTTAGTTACTGTAATAACAAAACCAGAGTAAAAAAACCACTTAGTCAAACTAAAGCATCAAAAAAAAAAAAAAAAACAAGAATATGAAAGAACACAATCAAAACAAAATTACCAGAATCTCAAACTAAATCAGAAGGATCTCTTAGATTTTTTTTTTTTTATATATATAGATAACAAAATTTAAAGAATCTGAATCGCACTCGTCTTGAAAATTAAGATCAGAATCTTTAAAAAACAGATCACAAATGATGATATGAGAACAGAACAGAGAGGACTAAGCAATTTATATATGAATCTAAGAGTGAATCATATTCAACAGTCAATGAAATTTCGTAGTCTCTAGTCAAATTTCCCAAAAGCTCTTGAGATTTCTTCTATATTTGCCATAGTCAACCAAAAGAAGAAACCATAATTAACCACAAAAAAAGTAAAAAATTCTTCAAATTAGGAAACTTTGAATAATAAAAATGAGATTTTTTTCCTTGTTTGCATTATTTTTTTACCTCTGTAGAGACAAGTCATGAGCATCCTCTCTAAGATCATGAGACAAGTTGGATCATCATCAACGACAAGAACTCGAAGACCCGCCGGAAACGGGTCAGAATTTGAACCCGAATCGGGTCCTCTTCCGTGACCCGGATTTATCATTCTCTCTCTCTTCTCTCTCGTCCAGAGAAGAAAGATCAAACAAGAGATTGAAACAGAGAGAGACTGAGAGAGAATATATGCCTTATTAGATAGAGAGAGATATTAACAAAAAAAAAAAAAAAAAAAAAATTGATGTGGTTTTATTCGAACAAGAAGAATTGGGGGATAATAACAACAAATCAAACCCCAAAACACAAAAAAAAAAAAAAAAAAAGTAACAAAATTTTGTTACCAAGATGATGATGAGATTTTCAGATTTTGATTATTCTTTATAAAAAAATGAGAATTTTTCTTCTTTTTTTTTTTGCGGTAAAATGAAGTTAAAAAAGAAGTAAGTGGAAAGGTTTTGTTATGGGGTTGATGATGAGATGTGAGAGTTGAAGAAGAAGAAGAAGAAGAAGGCTCTTCTTTGTGTTGTCTCTCAAGCTTGAATTGAAGCTCGATTTCTCTGTTACTGCTTCTTTTTTTAGTAAGTTCTGCTAAAATTTTTTTTTTTTTAATTTAAATCTGAAAATATGAAATTTTTTATACAGTAAGTATTATTATATAGTTTAGATACAATACAGACATGTATGTACATATATATACGTATGTACGTGGAGCAGAGGGGGGGATGTGTCCTTGATGTTTTACACTTCTCCAGATAGAGACCAAGTACTTTATCATGTTTACTTTTGTATCCCCTTTTTCGAAATTGCTATATGACCAAGGAAACCTCTTCTTCCAAAACTCTTGTCAAGATTATTGCTACACACAGTTTTGTTTCTATCTATGATCCATGCTTACATTTCTTTTTTTATCTTTTGTTCTTTTTCAATATTTTTTTTATATAAAATGTCTTTTAATTTTATACAAAATATATATATGAATTTCACTTAGTCCATCTAATATCATAATCACCGGAAATATTAACTATGTAATTACTTATGCTTCATATAAGGGATTTTTTCGTGATAATTTACTATTTTCCATTCTTATACTATCATATATTTCTCTATTTTTATATTTATAAGGACATATATAAAATTTTCTTCGTGAATTATTAATCACGAGTAAAATAAAATATGAAGGAAAAAGAAGAGATACAAATGTAAGATAAGTGAGAGAATCCTTGCAACATATCTAAAGTGAAACAAAAATGAGAACAAGAGAAGTTAGAATTTTATGCATCTCTAACATCGTTAAACTATTTTACTCCAACAGAAAAAAAGACGAGGTGAAAGATGGATAAACTCTTTTTTTGGGTTATTAGTAGTTGTCGATGCGACTTTTCATCGAACATGATTTAAAATTGTAGACGTTGTAAATTAAATCTGGTAGTAAATTTTGTTCCTTTCTAGATAAGTAATATTTTTTTTTAAAAATTTAAAATTTTGGTTAATAAGAAAAAAAAGATATTTTATCGTATCCTTTCAACTATTTTATTTTTTACATAGGTTGTAATTTTTTTTTTTTCTTATAGTAATTATCATTTTCTAAAGTTTTCTATAGTAATTATCATGAAAAACACGGCTTTGAGATTTTTCTTGTATATAAAGAACAAAATCATAAACACAGTTTGTTGCAAGAAAATATTACAATTTGATGATAATACAGCACCTAGTACATGCATTCAAGTGAAATCTATATTGAAGAAGAATTTAGTGATAATGTCGTTTCCGTATATAGCTCAAAACATGGGTTGTTTTGGAAAGATATCAAACTATGTGGGGTGGATCTTATATTATTTTAAACTACTGGGTACGGAACTTCTAATAATTGAGAGGAGAAAAAAAAAAAAAAGGTGCGTGGATCCAGCTCATTCATGAAAACATAACTCATTTTATATAAAAAAAACTAACCTTAAACAAATTATACTGTTATTTACTTATTTTTGTTCTCCAATGTAGTTTTGAGTTTTCACTTTGTTAAAAATATATTTCGTTTTTTTGCTTTTCATTTATTTTTCTTCCATCATCATCTTATACTTTTCTACTATTCTATTTTAACCAAGAAACCCTGAAAGAATTAAGGACAATACCAAATTATCCTCCCATAATTTGGAAACTATAATAAAATATAAACCATGCCTTCTACATCTTATATGAGTCTGACCTACATGTATCCCTTAAACTAATTAATGGGCTATATACACAAAATATATGCTTTCTTATAAAAATAGAATAATAATACATCAACGCACATTCAAGCATATGATTAAGGCAACACATTTTCTAACAACACTCTGTTATATATATTTACGTACGTATAGTTGAGTACGCACCATCACAACTTGTATTATATGTGTATACAGTATATATCTACGTACGTATGTGCGTATTTCGCTCGTAAACTTAATCGTTAAACTAAAATATTATTAGTATAACTCCAATAGCATGTTAATCGTTTAACAAAATATGAAAGTAGCAAGTATTGGAGATAAAACCAAAAATTTAACTAAGTGACTTTGGTATATATGGTCGCTACAAACTCCTCCTAAGAGACTTTACGGATAAAGTCATGATATTAACTCTTCCGCTCAATGATGGTTCGGATAACATTTTGAGATTACATTTTGATTTATTAAAAGTACAATACAAATTGTGGCTAAAACCGAGTTAGGTATTATATTTGTAAAACAAAACAATTGTTGTGTTCGATCATACCAAATGTTTAGTGGTCAAATGTTATCGAACATCAACTGATTTGTTTTTATTTAAATATTAAGCAAGCATAAGACAAACGAAAAGAAAAAGGAAGCAAAACAAAAAGAGCTTCGCAATTGCATTGCCACTTTCATGGTCGAAAGTTATTAATAATGGAAATAATAAACCTAAGAGATACGTGACATTTGTGTAACGTATGTCCAATAGTATTGGGAAAAGTGGCAGCAACGCACTTTGGTAAGTGATATTGGTGGATCTCCTCCTCAATGTTTGCTCTCCACTATGACACTTACTCATCAACCCTTTTCTTTAACCACATGTACTATGTAAAATATTTAGTTACATTTTTATTATAAGTTATCCCTACTTATTGGAATACAAGCTGGTAGCATAAAATGAAGAACATGTTTCAAACTGTATGCAAGCAGGGAAAATGTGTAAATTATATAAAGCCTTTCATAAACGATTATATAAGTCACAAAAGATAAAGTTAACCACTTTGATTATGTGTAACAAAAATATTTTATACCATATCCGTATATAACACGTACACATACAAAAGTTCTGGAATTCTTATTTATAACGGATGAAATTAGTAAATTACAAATGGACGTCACAACATCTTGATGACTTTCTCGTATATATCGTATAAAAAGCTCTTACAAATCAAGTTCTTGATCACAAAATATGTTTCATAGATTAGGACCCGTGTTAGAGCACGAATTGAAATTCTTTTTATTCATATTATAATTTTAGAATGAAATATAATTTATATGATTGCTTTTAAAAGTTTTTTTGGATAAAACATTATGCAGTAAAATCGTATGCTAGATATGATGGTTTGAAAAAAACACTTATTTTGTAAGTTTTATATTGTTAATTTTGTAATTTTATGTACGAAAAATGATTATGTTTTTTTTTTCTGTCAACGAAAAATGATTATGTTTATTTTAATTTTAATTTTTGATCATGTTTGGTGAAAGTTTTTTAATATGATCCGTACTTAGGTAATATTTTATTTTTAATTGCACAATATAATCTCGGAAATCATAATTAAGTGTGATATATTGCCAAGATTTTATTCCTTTTTATGTCTAATAGCATATATTTTGTAACAATACATAGAATACTAAAGATTTTTTCTTGAAAATTATATAAATCATTAGAATAGTTTACAAAAAAAAATTGTGTACTTTGGTTTTATCATATAGAGAATTTTGATCTTGTAGAGTAAATTCTCAAAATCCATTGAAATGGAATTTTGGGATTTTATTAACAAAAATAGTAAACTAAAACTATTAGAGTCTATATTCCCTATTTTTAGGAAACCCACTTTTTTCAAAATCTTGAATGGTTAAAAAATGAATTTTTGGAAAAACTAAAACTAGAAACCAACCATTCAAAAAAAAACTATAACTATTCAAAGACTAAGATCTAGTGTAAAAGCAATAATCTATACTGATGACTTAATGTACCAACGGTTTCAACATTTTAGAACTGTAAAATTGTAATCTTGAATGTTAAATAAACTCTTACACTGCAAATTTAGAATTGATATCATTCTAAGCCATGACATTCATCTAGTTAAGAATATTCTCCATGCTCGACTATTAAAATCTTAATTACATTTTGTTTGTTTTTTTTTGGTATCGTTGTGATAAACCTGAGAAGCAAAATTTGTTCAGAAATCTTCGAATATTTTTAAGTAGTACTCCTATAAATTCATCTAGTTAAGAATATTCTCCATGCTCGACTATTAAAATCTTAATTACATTTTGTTTGTTTTTTTTTGGTATCGTTGTGATAAACCTGAGAAGCAAAATTTGTTCAGAAATCTTCGAATATTTTTAAGTAGTACTCCTATAAATTCGTTTATCAATTGGTAAGTATTTAATGCAATTTAAATCTGTTACTATTAGAGTTGCTTTGATGGAAAACAAGAAGCTTAAAGTTAGTGACCACAAAATTAGTAGTTGTTGTAGCGTCAATTTTGCGAAGGAGCTTCCCCAGGATGCAACGTGTCGAATCGATGGTAAGAAGTGGATAAGAATTATAAACAAACCCTTATTTGAGAGAAAAAAAAAAAAAAATTAAGTGTCAGCATGTGAATCCAGCCACCTCTTTGGCCAATTGAAACCATTCTTTGACCCAACTTTTTTGGATTTGACGTTATTTCCAATTATCGACCTCAACTCTCTTTGTCTATAAACATCTTAGATATCGTCAAAAAAAAAAAACAACATCGTCTTAGATATTTGAGTTGAGTCATTCATCAAAACATTCACGTGAATAAGCGCTTAAAACGTGTTGTAATTTCTGAAGTAACTGAATTCGAACTCTACTCTCTTCTCTTATACACATCTACTATGCATAGTAATTGAATTGGTTCACCCTAAGATTGATTTGTTAGGGTCAAATAAATAGATTAAACAGTAATGAACACAAAGTGTTGGCGATTGATAGATAATTTAAGTGAAGCAAGATAAGTTGTGTATAAAAATCTAGATTTGATACAAAATGAGGAATAATAATAGTAGTAAACAACAAAAATGTTTTTTTTTTTTTTGGCGTGAGGTGTCATGTTCTGTCCGAAGAAAAGAGGCCGTACGTTAACGTGAAACAATTATAATACGCAACTCCTTCAAAGAGTCGAGACAAAACACATTCAAGTAATGTATAACCAAACAAAACATATCAAAATGTTGACTGAAGTGAAAAACTAAATTATAAAATAAAATGCTTTCGTTGAGAGTTGAACTCAAGACCTCCCGCTTACTAAACGGGTGCTCTAACCAACTGAGCTACGAGAGCTTCTTGTTGACCATATTTCCCATAATCATTAAAAGCGTCAATTTCAAATATCTCTAATTCAACCACACACCAGTACTGTACAGTTACAACAAAAGTTACAAAATTATAACAATCATATACCAAAAAATCTCTCTTCGATAAACTCTTTTTTTCTTCTCTTTTTCTTCCAAACTGTGTCAATTACATAACAAGTTTCCAGGTAATAAAACACAAATTTACGATCAGTGTCTATACAGATTCTCATTTTCCCCTTCAAAAAAAAAAACAAACAAAAGTTGCTGAAAGATGCTGCTTCACTTTTGCTATATATATCATCACTCTCGTTATTTAGAGTTTTTGGAAACGACTATTAAATATATCATCTCCACTCGGAACCACTATGCGTTATGAAGTGTCTAAAGTCTGGTAAGATCACCTTCAACCGCCTGAGCCACTCTTCAGCTGCTCGTAGCAGCGTCCCGACTCTCTGGTTCTCGTCCGCGTCACTCTCTGGGCTCCACACCGACAGCTTAAACTTGTACGAGGCTAGACCAAAAGTCGGCAATGGAAGCTTCGATGATGCAACCGATTTGCTTGAGCTTTGACCTTCCACATTGCTTGTACCTTTTACAAAATATTACATAACAGTGTGATTTGTGATGTTTTATAATAAGTCCGACTACGTTTTATATATGCAGAGATGACTTACCTCGAGAGGGTGTTGATAAGGAGTGGAATGTTAAAAAGCAAGCGTCGAGGTTTTGTAACGATTGACCTAATGGTATTCGGTATATTGGGTACCTTCAAGAAAGTTGGAAGAATAAAGATTCAGAGAGAGCGATCTGGGAAACTAAACTCATAAAATGTGGGAAAGGACAGGTTAGATGCAGTACCAAGCTACAGAGACCCAACTCGAAGGTGATAGGTCACAGCTCCTGTATGTTCTGAGTGCTGGAAATTGTGATGACAGGTTTGCGATCTGCAATGGTAAGGTTAAACATTATTATGAGACAGAACAGAACATTTTAACATGTGACTGAACACCATGTGATTGTAACATGGTAATAGAGGTCCAGCCACTTTTGTTACATGTATAAGCAGAGATAATAAGCTTACCTTGTCAGTCAATGGTTCACGGCCAAATGGCATAGCAGCTTCAAGATACTCAAAGACAAGGTCACCAGGAGAGATACTGCTGGCCTCACTCTCATCACTCGATGAGCCAATGCAAGGTTTCTCTTCCAAAGAGGCTCTGTATAAACTCTGAGAAAGCTCTCTACAGTCATTACTGCCATCGCTACTCATGTCTCTAGGCGAGTCACCATCACTTTCTTCACCAGGCCTCCTGTTTAAGAACATACACCAAAACAACGGTTTTATCTAAAAGCCAGAAAAAAAAATTGGAAATTAAGGAGAAAGCCCAAGAGACCAGACAAATTTGTAATTCAACACCATTACATACTTGAACTCTAGTTCCTACAGCGTTCCCATGATTTGCTGATCCTCATAATGCAGACCACTGACTAGTGTTTGAGAGCATGTAAGTTGTGTATTTAGTCATCCAAATGTATATCTCTAGGTTAAGTAGCAGAGAACGTTTAAGAGTTGGTTATTCGATCCGAAGATTAAGAACAAGCCAAGAAACATGTTGCTTCATTTCAGACAAAAAAACTCTAACTGCTAAATTTTTCAATTCAGCTCTTCAATAGCACAGAACCAGATAAATCTTCTACGAACGGTTGATAAAGGAAACCAATAAAACATACGCAAAATGAAATTGAAACTCACCTACTACTTGTTGAAATTCTAGATGGGTCTTCATAAAGCTGAATTCCAGAGAGATAAGGAACATAATACTGAACAACGGAATCAATCCCATTTAAGAGAAGAGGAACCCCAACACCATAGGCACTCCACTCCTCAAACGAATCCCACAAATCATTAAGCAAGAAGTAAGGACAGTGCTCTGGTTCCCGGGTTCTCCACCCAATTGTACTTCTCTGAAGAACACAGAAACTATAAGTAAGACACAACAACAACAACATCTCATTCTTAACTAAGCATCATATACTTTGTGAGTCAACTTAATAAGAGCATGGTCATTCCCAAAAGAACAATCTTCAATTGCTAAAGTGTGCAATGCAAAAGGAATTCGAATCAGATTCTGAAACTTCCCCAAATCCAATTGAAATATCGAATAAACCTCAAAAGAAGTAAAATCGGGAGTAATTACCAGAGGCAAGTATTGCGTAGAGACAACGGGAGTGGTGCACTCGAGAAACCGACCCAAATTGGAGGAAGTGCCGGTGGTGGTGGAGGAGGAGACCCGACCCGGTACAAGAGAGGAATCGGAGGTAGAGCACTCGTCGGGTTTCTTAACTTCCTTGTCCTTGGACTTAATCTGGCGATCGAGCATCTTCTCCTTAGCGTTCAACTTCTTCTTCTCCTCCTCCTCGGCTTCAAGTCGCTTCTTCTCACGCTCCTGTTGAAGTTTTCTCATCGGAGGAGGGTTGTAAAACCGATTCTCGCCGCGGATCCTACGGGTAGTCGACATTTTTTCAGGCGCCGGCGATAGAGAATAATAAAAAAAAAAAAAAAAAAAGTAGTTGGGGATGATGATTATTTGATTAGCGTTTGGTCTTCTTCTTCTTCTTCTTCTTTGTTTCTTCGTCTTCTGTGTGACGACGACGCAGTTTGAAAAAGGGCCTCAATGGTTATTATCTTTATTAGTATTATGTTTTAGGGTTTTAGATTTTTTTTTGGGTTAGTGATTTAATTGAGAAGAGCAGTCAAAGATGCTTTTTATTATGTAGATTTTGTTATTTACACTATTTTATCAAATGAATAAATTCATACCTTCCATTATAATAAATTCATAAACCAAAAAAAATCTATACTAATTAAAGAAAATATAACAACATTCTTTAGTTATTTAAAATTACTTCAATTTCAGTTTGTATCTTCATCAAAATAAAACTAAAAACTTTTTTTCAGTTGTGATTTGATCTCTTTGGCAGTCATTTTGAGTTTGATTTTGTGTTAATACTTAAGAAATAATCTCCAAAGAAAAACACACGAACAGATTGGAAAATCTTAACCATAATGATGGAACAAAACTCTATAATAATGATCTTAGTTTTAGGTTTGATGGTTTTGTCTTTATCAACAACCTTAACCTTTTTAATGGATTCACTCATTCATGATACAATCCATTCTATAATGATGGTTTTGTCTTTATTGTTTTTTTTTTTTTCTGTTAAATGTAGTTTTCTCTAAACCAAAATCTTAAGTGTAATTTATCAAACAGTACTGTTTTACTATTTAAGCTACAAACTTGACAAATCTCTATAATCTGAGGAAAAATGCAAAAGATATTGTCTCATATTGTGGGAATAACACAAAAATGCAAAAGGTAGTAATGTTTTGTTATGGAGAGAAATAGTAGAACCACGTATAATCATCGGTGGAGTTTTACTATTTAGAAAGTGGGAATAACACAAAACATTACTACCTCATATTGCGCTCAATCTGCATATTCTGTCATATATTGAACACGGGGAATGTGTTGGACTTTGTAGTAGTTTTCTCCTCCTTCAGACAATTTCTCCTTCCATCCCATCATATGCATGCCCGCAATTGTCATTTCTTTTAAGTATGTTAAGTACTTGAGTCCATCCGGAAGCTCTTTTAAACTTCTGCATTCATTTATAGTCAAAGTATGCAGACACGGCATCGAGCCTTCTTCTACTACCCACTCTTCCAAATCATATAGTCCAGATAATTTCAGCACATGCAACTGAGGAAACCCGTCTTTCGAGCACACCATTCTCTTCCCAGTGAAAGCACGGTATGATAATTCAACCCACTTCAAGTGAAGCAACTTCTCTAGAATCGGCATTGGATCCTCTTCCATGCAGCAATACCGTAGACATATGTGTGCAAGGTTTGGATGGAATCGATGTTGTTCAAGCAATCTTGGCATATGCATGCCCACCGTTAAAACTTTGAGATGAATGGAATCAAGAACAAGTTTCCCTTCGTTATGGCCATCATGCATGACCTCGTACAATGAAAGCTGCTCGAGTTCTCTCGATTCACAGAGAGATGAAGAAAGAGTTTCTAAAGTACAACCATCAAGGGAATGGATAGTGAGAGTTCTGAGATTAGTCATACCACGAAGGTCCTTCACACTACTGTTCTCTAGTGAGTAACCGCTCAAGGTCTCCAGGTTCACCAGATCACCCAATTCCAATTTTGTTTTAACATCCATTAGAAAAGGTAAGATAAGGTACCTTAATTCTCGCAGCTCTTTCAAAACATTTGGCACATGAACTGAAACCCCATGGACACCTAAGTTCAAATAGAGCAGAAGCTTCAGATTTCGCAGAGAAGAAGGTAAATAAGATACTCCAGCCCTGTATAAGCTCAGGAATCTCAAGTGGATAAGCTCTCCAATGCTGGAAGGTAACTTCCCTCCTTGAAACTTGGCTCTAGAAAGATCCAACACCCTGAGAAATGGTAAACTCCCAAAGTTTGGAAATGATTGTATCAGAGCTTCTTCCTTGGTCCTAAAATACAAAAGAGATCTAACTCTCTTAGTTTTTTCATGTCCCATAATTTCAAATGCATTACTACTATGCACAGCGAGTCTGCGAGAAGATTGTCCACTGATGGTAGAAGGGGTAAAGGTAGATGTAGGGACTTTGACGATTTGTAGAAAATTCTCTTCTTCGGCTTTAGATAAACAAACTCCTCTCATGATGTCATGCATATGACAAGACTCAATCCTCGAAGTCAAATAGTTTCTTTCAGAAATAACCATATTTCTTCTCACTAACTCTTCTAGGTAGCCTTCCGCATTATCTCGAACGGTTCCTCGATCGATCATTATAACTCTTTCTCCAGCCCAGTAATTAAACAATGTCTCCACATCTATCTTGTAGGCTTCAGGGAAATGGGCGAAGTAAAGGAAGCAATGCTTTAAGCCCATTGGCAAATCTTCATAGCTCAAAGACAATACTCGGTAAATCGAATTGAAATTTAAGCCAGATCCTCTTATGATATGAAGTCCAATATTTTCATGTACTCTTTTCCATTCGAGAACTGTATGTTTCGTAGCTAACAATCCTCCCAATACTTTCACAGCTAACGGTAGTCCTCCACAATGGGTAACCATTTCTTTACCCATGATTTCCAGCTCTTCATCAACCATGTATTCTGCATATCATCACAAAGTATTATCTTTCAAGTTTTGAGCCTTAAAATAAAGATATTGCCTAATTACTTCACTCCCTAAGAGAACTGGCCGTGTGGGAGATATTCTAGTCAACTAATCTAGAGGATTGTTGATATAAACATCTTAATAATTCAGCTCAACAGGAAAAAAATGAACAATCTACAACATCTTAAAGTATACCTGCTTCGCCTCTCCTAGGAAATGCTAGTCTTTGGCATAGCGTCCAACTCTGTTCAGGAGTAATGCTTCTAGGCCTAAAGGAAAAGCATGTCGGATCTGCATGTAAACCAACAGTTTCATTGCGGGAAGTAAGTATCATCTTCCAACCTGCAAAAATATTTCTGATTTACGATTGGGAATTACAGGCAATTATGGCCATATGTGTATATGTGTACAGAGAAACACTGCATTTATTTGCTATAAGAAGTCACCTCTTTTATGTGGAAACACTTCTTTGATTCGATCCCAGTCTTCTGCTTTCCATATATCATCTAGGACAATCAAATATTTGTCAGTCTCCAACAACTGAAAGAGTTTACCCTGACGTGTAAACTCATCCATCTCTAAAATCTCCCCATCATCTGGTCTAAGATCTTGCAAGATTCTTTGCCAAACATGCTTCTGTGTAAATTGTTGCGAAACACAGATCCATGCGAATCCATCAAAATGACGTCGTACTCTGTCATGATGAAAAACTTGTCTGGCCAGAGTGGTTTTACCAATACCGCCCATCCCGGATATAGAAACCACTCGAATGTTATCATTTCCCACCAATTGAGCAACCAAATCTTCAACACTCTCATCCATCCCCACAAGATCGTTTTCAGAATTGTTAGGATATGTATGTCGGATTTCTCTTTGTTTATCCTCAAGGGACAATGAACGTCCAGACTCAATCATCTGTAGTATTCCAAAACTCTGCATTGATGTAATCACATCAGAGATCCTCTTAGTTATTCCTTTGATATCTGACACTATTTTCCGACGATCCACTAAGATGGAAGCAAGTTTGGTGACACGCTTCTTGATCCCTTTTTCATTTCTTCTTCCTTCTTTCATGAGAAAGGTTTCGATTATATCCTCAGCATCATAAACAGTGTCTTTGATATCTTCCAAAAAGTTTCTCACCCTTTCACTTTCATGTTTCTTGGCATTTGCATCTTTCAACAAAGACTGTAACCTTCCCAGTTGACGTTTTAGTTCTGAAACTTGCTCATGAACTCCTTGGAACTGCTCTGATTCTCGACTCACAAGATCCCAAAGTTTCTCAATTCCAAACAAGATAACTCCTTCTGCCATAACTTCTCTCCTGCTCCACCATAAGAACACAGAAGTCAACAATCACCGATGAGGGACCATCACAAGAAGCTAGGAACCCATAATCACAAAGTGGAACACTCTTACAGAAATAATCTAAAACCCAATTGAATATGGACAGTTGTAGTGTATGACATGAATCATCATTGAAGTTAAATACGATATTTTAGTATATCTAAACACCAAACGACACTTTTCTTAATAGACAATTACAGAAACCCATAACTATGATTCAAGTTTGTGGTTGACAACTAAAAACTAACCAAATTCGTGAAACAAGACCAGTGATCATTCAGACATAAATCTTAGAAGCAGATTCAAGTCACCAAAACAAAATAGAAAATACGAATCAACACATACCAAGCAGAAAAATAAGAAGAAATTAATAAGATAACATCATTAAATTATCAAAAAAGGAAGAGGAAAGATAACATCATTTACCTCTTGTCCGAAAAACACTAGCTTGTTTGTGTTCACAGCGTTCTTTGGAAGATAGCTTTCAGTTTTCAATGACAAAGAGTCGTCGTGAGTCATGCCCTTTGTTAAACACGGCTTCTTGACTTTTTTTTTGTTTTTTTCCTCACTAAAAGGAAATTCCAAAAAAGACCCTTGCTGGTTTGAGTGGTTTCTATACAACTAAGGCGGGCTGCTTGTTTCTCATCTTAACTAGTTGCATAGATTCCACGAGTCAGCAAACTCAAATCATGTAGCCTATTTACTTATGCTGACATGTTGACTCATAATATATAATGGCAACGTAACCTGGATTTATTTCGGGAATCTGCATTTGCTTGGACCACGCTAGAACTTCATCATAACCTCTGTTAAGTAAACCCACTGATCATATAGCTGCCCAAGAGAATCAAGTGTCTGCTAGGCATTTTATCGAACATCTTAACTGCGTCTTGGGATTGACCGCTCTTCACATGCCCGTGAACCATTGAATTCCAAAGTAACCAAAATTTCTCTCTTCCTTGTAATACAAAAAACTGTGACCAAAGCAGTCGCGTCTAGCGTAAATTCCCAGCAAAAAAAACCAAGACATTAGGTTTTGGGTGAGACTGTGAGTCCAAGTTTAGTCATACCCTTTTAGTTATATACGTATTTCTAAGTTGTTTCAGTTTGATGGTGTGTTCGTAGAAAGGTTATATCGTGGGAATTTTCAAATATTGTATCAGGTTCTATCATCTCATTTTATGTTCTATGCAAGTGTCAAGTGTGTATCCTCACAATTCGTGTCAAATTGCGTTTTATCTCATGTGACAATGTACATGTATCTGAGCACGATGATAAAATTAGTTCAAAAGCATGAATTGGACCTCCAAATCTTGTGGAATCTGCGCACTTTCGATAATATCAGATCAACCAATATTCTTGTCTCCGTCTCTGACATGACAACTAATGGAAACTTTGATAAGATGCATTCATTAAAAAAACTAACAAAACGAAACTACAGCTACTGAGTTCTTCTGGATTTTAATCTAAAGCGTTTACTTGTCCCAACACAAAAGACCAAAGCTATAACAGATTTACACTAACAAAGAAGAAACCCAACTAACTTTATGTTCTTCCTTTTTTTATTCTACCTTTGAATCTGATCTGAACCAGAGTTATTAGCCACCGACGCACTTGAAGGCCGTCCATTTTCCGTCCCTGCTTTCTCTGCAACGCCCCATCTTCTAAAAGGTTCCGGGGTTTCGAGAACTTTTACCGACCCATCAGAGAGTCCTACAGCTATTTGGTTCGGTTCTTGCGGGTGAGCAGTAATCACCAGTGGCATGATTGGAGCACTAATTTGCAGAAAGAGAAACAAATTTTTGTCAGGACGATTAGACAGCTTCAAGTAGTTGCAAGCTTCATGTGTAATAAGACTTTTAAGGTTAATTAACCTGTTTTGTGTGGGTTGTGGCATGTAGGCTGATGGGGCAATGCGACATCTGAGTCTCAAGTATTCAGCATCGAAGACTCCGATGTTTCCATCCGCAAATGATGCGTAAACCAGTTGACTGTTGCAGGAGTAAGATGCGCAGGTTATGGGTGATGATAGCGATTCTTGTGGCACCCACTGCATAATAAGAGACAACAACAAGAATAATATAAATGAGAAATTAGCCTTTTATGTCATTCCAATATGGCGAAAATGAGACAATTTTGTCACACAATGCCAGTCAAATGCAATCACAAGAAGAAAAATAAATTACAATATGGCTGTGGATTATAACTTTGAATTAAAAAAGATGACGTAGAACTATTGGACAGGATACTAGAAGCATATGTGTGCCTTAAACAGGAAAATATCCTTTACATACATTTCACTGGTATTAGTGAAACATATTATTTTTGTACCTTCTGAATGCAGTCCATCTTTGAACCGTCATATATGGCTATCTGTGTCTCATGAGAAACCAGTAAATGGACCTGGTCGTTGTGGAACTGGACACGAGTGTCACCTACTGGTGACTTTCCAGCTGGTAGTGGGATAGCTGAAGATTTCTTCTTCTCCCATGAGTCAGCACTCCAAAAGATTAGCTACAGCATAGAGAGGTCCATACAGTTACAACCAAGTTTGGTGAAAGCTCCATAGCAGTACCAAGGAAATTAACAGCTTAGCATACCTGGGCATCAGCACCAGATGAAACTAGAATATTTAGAGCGGCAGAGAATGCTAAACCAGTGATGTGCTTTTGGTGGCCTTTCAACTTCGTTTTCACCTGTAGCAGTTAAAAGAGAGATTTTATTACAAATTCTCCAAAGCTAACAAAAAAAAAAAACTCAGTGCAAAAGATTTATTGTAGCAGTTAGCTCAACACAACCTTTATATACAAAACTAAATAAAAAGTTCAATACGGATACCTTGTCTTTACAAAAATCAGTAATCAAGATCTCAAATGAATCAATTACCTCATCTACCCTGACGTTGTAGATATGTATAGTAGAATCCTCCATCCCAATTGCAATAATGTTATTATCTTGAGGATGAAATGCAAGGAACGTTGAAGCAGGAGGCGGTGGCATGAAAGTAGTCATCACCTGTGAACAAAGTGAAAATGCCAGTAAGTTCACATATTTGACACATATCAGTTCTTGCTGTTGCAGAATTTTTTATTTAAAAGATACTACTTCCACTACAAGCCGAGTATACCAAAGTTTTACTGTTGTAGCATCACTGATAAAGACGTAATTGTCTGAGCACGGGAAAAAAATAGATAACGAAGCTTACCTTAAATGTCATCATATTAAACAGTGAAACCTTTCCACCACAAGCAGACATTACGTACGAGTCATTCTTAGAAAGGGCTATGCACGGAACAGTTCCCTCAGGATTCTCCGGAACATCATTTGTCATTAAGAGACCACTGTTAGGTTGCCAATGCTGTGGAGTGACACTAGCAGTAGCCTTCAAAAGAAAAATTACACTCTCAACGACTTGGAAGGGATAACATTGAAGTGATCCAAGCACACATACTTATGTGCATACATGTAACATATACAGATATCAAACTGAGTGAGGAGTAAAAGTTAAGTTTGTATAACCTTTCCAGTTGGATTTTGCTCGCTGCGGCTCCACTTCCATAGTCTCTGGACACCATTAGTTCCAAGAGCCAAAATGCCAACACCCGAGTTTGTATAAAGAAGCCGAGCAACCTTAGACATGAAAATGGCAAATATAATCCCCATAGTTGTAATACACAAACAGGTTAAGTATGGAAGTCCCCAGCTGAATATGAACAAATTTATTAAGGAAATAAATAACAAACCTTGCTAACAGAATCCTTGCTATCTGGCATGGTCACTTGTCTGCACTGAGCCGGATCTACTACTTCCATGAGCTCCGAGGGTTTGGACTTTTCAACAGACTCCATGTTTCTTGGCTTCTCGATAGTTCTCGACATTGCATCAACTCCGTTCTGTATACATAATAACACCAAAGTTTGAGGACAATGCCGCAATTTGTATGTACAGAAAAACTTATGAACTATACAAAACAAGATACATTTTTTTGTTTGGCCATGGTTCTAATATCCCAGATCAATAAATTTTAGCTGTTGATTCATTGCATGGATATAAGATTTTGATCAATCTGTAAATTTGAGTGATGCCATTAGTGCCTCAGGATGAATTGTACTGAAAAATTAAGCCGATATGTTGCTACCCCATACATGGCTCTAACTGTCCCCTAAATTCATCTACTGCTGAAGATTATAAATAATGTAAAGCCGAAATATAGAAAAACATACAGGAATAGGGGTTGGCCTTGTAGGAGAGCCAATATCCATTTGTTCCATTTTACCAATAGCTGGGCCAATATTTGTAACCATTGCAGATGACGATACCTGATTACCCAGAATAAAAATTGTAAATTCTATTAGACAAAAGGTCTGACAAGAAAATTTTTTCAAGAAAAGCGAGAATTAATTTTAACCTTCATCTCAGTCGATGCTCTGGATGCTTCGAAAGAACGAGCTTCCATGACCCTTAAGGTTCTCAGACCGTCCCCATTAGCAAGAATTTTGAATCCGTTATCAGCTGTAGTAACAGCAAGAAGGTTCCCTTCCTTGTTGAATCTCAATCGGGGAAGGCTCTGATATAGGCAGTACATAGCACGGTAAGGAACAGTCAAACATATGCAACCATAAAAAGTAAAACGAGAAGATATTTAAATACAAGTAGTGTATATCATACCGCGAGTCCTCCATCAGCCTCGACAGTTGTTAAGAGATTATTATTGTCCATATCCCAGAATTTTAATTGGTTGTCTTCACCAACGGCCAAGAATCGGTTACGTGTTGTATCAAACTGAACCACCCCTGAAGCTTTCTTTCTAAAGCCCAAATATGTCCTCTTTATGGCACCTTCACTTTCATTCCACTCAACTAGGTAAGAATCTCCGTCTTTACTTGTACCACAAGAAAATAACCTGAAACGACGGGAAACTTTAACATTACTATGGCCACAACTTGCAGCAGACGACCTGCAACTTCTATATTAATCTAATAAGTAACTAAATTCTTCCACCAATGAAAATAACGCAAGTTTGTTACATTTTCATATATCTAGCTGTTTAATATGAGCCACGTCAGTTGAGTCTTTTAGATAGTTTTCAAAAATAGACTACGAATCAAGGGCATAGTTCAAGTTCTTGCTAGAATTACCTGCTACCATCAGCACTATATAGCATAGTTGTACACCACTGTCCTGGTGCATCATAGTCAACTCTTGAGCCCACATTATCATAGAGCCAAGCCTTGATCTTACCATCAAGAGCAGTTGAGAATATAAACTGCGTGAAAGAAAAGAAAAATAATTAATACGAAAGTAAAATGGAAAAAGTTTCACTCTTAATTTACACCCACAGAGAATCCACTCCGGAAGATGATAGTTAAAATCCGATGCAGCCAAAATGGAACTGGATTGTTATAAGTCTATAACCAATGGAAAAAAAGTTCATTCTTCAAGACTTATCAACAAGAGAAGGGTGTACCTGGATGTTTTCTTTCTGGTGAGGGCAGATGGAGTAAACTGGTGCCTCGTGCCCTTCAAAGGTGTAAAGTTTCTTCCCACTCAAATCCCAGACCTACTCATAAAGTATCTGTCAGACAGCTATATAGGGTAGCCATAGAAAAGGCATATAACAGCCTCAAAATCTTAACTGTTTTTAATTTGCATAATTACCTTTATAAATTTATCATCCCCACAAGTCACGATACAAAGTTGCTTATTTGGGTGGGCGAAGGCCAAGTCATTCACACAACCAACATGAGCATCCATCTATAGGCAGAAACAAACTATTTGTTCATTTTTGGCAGATTCCATAACAATTTTAAACTATAGAAAAGGGAATAGGCATGCCTCTAGGTGTTGACGTAATTCAGACCCTTGGTAAGCATATATATGGATCAGATGTTTAGTAAACGCAACCCCTATACATGAGAAAACGGAATCAGATTCAAACATTGTATCCAATTGAAAAGTTATGTTTGATGATCTTCAAATAGCGTACCAATCAAATTTCCATCTGGACTCCATGATACACGACTAACAGATATTGATGGGTCCTTGACAATAGAACCCTGGAAAATTGACAAGGTGAAGATGTCATCATCACATAAAAGGCTGATGGTGCATTGCTTAAACTTCTTTCCATAGAACAGAAAATAAATCACTGAAGCATGTATCAGAGAAACAAAGCTTCTTACGTTGTCCACAGTCTAGTTACATCCTACGTATACGATCCAATTGATAATATATGAAAAGAAAAGCGATGAGATTCTCAATCACAGTTTTAAGAAAAGGTGAAAGACCAACCTGGAAGTTCACAGAACAAGCTCCCATATTCCATATCTTGAAAGGCTCTGTGACAACCTTCTCCCTCGATCCAACTTCCCACAAGGTGACTTCACCGCTGGAACAACCAACTAAAAGTAACAAACAGTTATAACTTGAAACATGAGCCAAACAAAGCTCAAGTGCTCAACTCTGTTAGTCTCTACATGGTGGCATTAGACTAACCAGTGAGCAACGTGTGATGGGAAGGGTGAAAATCCATGCTTGTCACTACTGACCCTTGGCGCATTGTACTCACTACATTTCGAGGGAGGTCATCAAGTGAGACGGCAGACTGAGAATGAGCAGGATATGTGACCTGAAACATAAGAATTACAAGCCATATACTCGATGTCATACATACAGACATGCAAAACAAGAGAGTTTTCTTTTTGTACAGGGAAATGAACAATCTGCTAAAACCAATGAGGCATGAATCAGATACTTACTATCGCCAATCTTAATGATTACAAGGAATTACAAATGATGCAAACTTATATTTAGTCCTCTGATAATAATGAATTAATATGAAAATCTAATATCCAAAATTGGACTGTCAAAGAACTTTCAACACTAAATTAATATAATGGAAAGTAAAAATACATCAAGTAAATTATCAACCATAAGAAAAATAATCACCTCATCACCAGTTGGTCCAGACCGTAAACGTTTCATAAGTTGCTCGTGATCAGCACTTTGATAATCCATCATTCCAAGGGAGTTTGAGGATGGCCGAGGATGTTTTAGCATAGCAACTGCCATGAAATACAGTAACAAGAATTCAGAACTAGGAATAAACTTTTAAATTAACTTTCCAATACCTGATATGACAAATACAAAAAACAAGATTACAATCCTATGAACCATGAAAAATGTTCTCTATACTGTATTAATCATGACCAAATATTAACTCAGAACATCATAACTCATAAGCAGCAGTATGTTACAAGTCGCCTAAACATTGGAGTAACAAAACCTACCTTGATTTGGCTGCATAGGAAATGGGGAAGAGGCCACAACACCACCAGGAACTGATGAAGATGGATTTGGGGTAGCCATCCATCCAGCTAAAGCGTTTGCGTTAGGAGCCGGAGCAGACGTAGGCTGAAAAGGCTGTACAGAATACGGTTTTACATAAATTACGTTCACTACTTATGTCTTATAAAGTTCTTGAATATGTAAATATAATTGGATTGTATGGTATGTGATCGTACTCCACCATGTACCCCAAGAGGAGCATATGTTGAAGGCTTTGCAACGGCACCAACTGGAAGAACAGGAGTGGGTGCACGGGCTCCATTTTGTGGTGAGCAAGTGTGATCAGTGAACAATGTCTTGATGTCTGGATTAGGCCTTGGGTTTTTACATAGCTGATGTTGCCAATTCAAGCTGCAAATTACCAAAAAGCATCAAACCTTAGATGACGAAAATGACTAACATGACACCTTTAGTTGACTAGCTGGTTCAGTAAATAGGGTAGATAAACTGGTTTCAACCATTGCATTCGATAATCATAACAAAACAGACACATTTTTTTAATCGGCCCTAATGACAGTTTTCCTTTTCTAGGTGCTTGACAATAAAGAAGAGTAACTGATAACAGAGGTTGATATCATAGTCATCCAAGTGCCACTTTTGCAAATCACTAAAATAGTGGCGTGGTTACCAACTTAACCTATTTCAAACATCAAAAATACACAGCAGAGATCATCAACTAATATCTATCAAAATAAGGGGGTCACCTTTGATTGATCAAGGTTCGCAGGCGTGAAGCCTTGAAAGTGGGTAAAGCAAGCTTCTCTCGAAACAGAGGATTAGCCTCAATCAATTTCCTCAACTCCCCAAGCATAATACCCCTAGCTGATTTGGTATCACCGTATTTGGATAACTGTTCATTCTCCCTAGAAAGCAAAAGCACCACATTTCAACTCCATATGGCTGCCATTGAGGAAACAACCCTTGAACTTCAAAACTATCAAAAATGCACAATTACCTAAAATTCTCCAGAGTAAGAAGCTGAGTAATCTCCTTGTAAAGCTCCTCGTTAAATGTAGCAAAAACTTTCAAGTCCTTTGCTAATATCTCAACAGCTTTTGCCCTATCTTGTCTGAAAACAAAACAAAAATGTATAAATATAAACGCAAAGACCACAAACAAAAAAGGTCTTTCCCAAAAAAAAAAAAAAAACATTCGCAACCACAAAAATAATCATCAATTTGATTTTATAGACCAGACAAATCAATGAGACAAGGAACTAAAAACTATGGTTAGGTTATATATCCCAAAATCAGCTAACCAAAAATTTCCCAAAATTGTAAAAAAGAACAAAAATTTCCAAAAAAAATTACCGATCTAGCGCTTCGAGATACTTTTGCTTCCTGATTTCGAAGAAAATTTTCATAGAGTAACGATTATCATCAACCTTAGTGAAACCAGAAAGATACTTCTCGACTTCATCCCACTCCCCAAGCATAGATTTCTCTTCAAAGTACTTCAAATTGAAAAAGTAACCCGACTCCTGCTCAAGCCTTACAACACACACCAAAATCAAAATTCACAACCTATAACAAACCAAAATAAGCGAGAATACAAAAAAAAAACTTACTTGTGAACAGATTCTTTGAACTTTTCTTCATCTAAGAACTGAAGAATCAAGAAAACTAACTCTCTGCTTAGAGATGACATTTTTTCAATCAAGTGCGATCTGGGTAATGGTGAGAGAGACGGTTACGCTAATTTCCCAGATCGGTGGTTTTCAAGTTTTTTTCTTTTGTTTTTGTTTGTTTATAAAAAAAAAAAAAAAAGGTTTTTCTAGGGTTTGTGTGTGTGTGTGAGATTTCTTCGCGTCTCTCGAAACTAAAGAAGGAAAGCTGACCCAGAAAAAAATTAAAAATCAATTAAATTTTTTAATGTAAATTCAAATGTAAAAAAATTTCCTTTTTTTTTTTAATTAAAAGAAAAAAGTGTGACTTGTTCTCCACTTTCTTCGATGCGTTTTGCAGGGTTTTTATCACACCGACTGTGATTTGATAAGTGGGTTAGGCTATTTGTGATAAGTAGAATTTCTTATCACGATAAGTTGATAACCTCGTTTGTCGGAACCGCTCCTCCTTTGGCGTTTATCCAATACAGCTCAGCACACCCAAGTAGGAATGGACCGAATGTAATTTTATCCAGACTTCCAGAGTGCCTTTTTTTTTTTTTTTTTTCTTTCCTTTTTGTCCATGATACAGTTTATTTCCAACCAATTTACTATATATTTTTAAAAATACTAATAATTTTGTAAACATATTTCTTTAATTTACGCAATATACTCTACTTCTCTTTTTGGCAAGATTTACATAATACGTAATATAATATTATCTTACTTATTTTTGTAATTTTGTTTTTACTTCTTTGGATTAATTTTTTTTTTTAGCTTAAGAACAAAAAAGGAAAAAAATATTTTTTCTAGATACATGTAATTCAATACACGTAAATATATTTTTTTAAAAACGTTTTAATTTTGTTCAAAAACAAAAGTTATAAAAACAAAAGTTTAACAAATGTTAACTGATTGTTCTGATAATTAAAATTTCGATAAGTGTTGAATTTTTACGAGATATTTTCAAAATTATATAAAAATAAGTCAGTTAAATTCAAATGTAGAAATATACCATATCTTCTTCTATTCTAAGATACACAAACTTTACTTAATGTGATTTTAAATGTTGATTTGTTTTACTCTTTGGTCAATTACATTTATGTCTGTAATTACTTTTCAAATAATCTTTACAAATGAGCACGAGTCCTTACATAAATATCATCGCGATGAGTCCAAACATATCAACAATCTTTTGTATTTGAGTATTGTGTACTTTAACTTCATTAGATCAAATTTGTTTCTATAATTACTTTGTCGTATCGTTTCCATCCCTATACAAATAGGTGTGGATTTTAGACCATCCTTATTGGTTATACAAGTGAAAGATCTTGAAACAGTAGATAAATATAAATAAGAACAAAAATTAGTTTTAGTGGATGAACAGTATAGATCCAGGGTCTAAACATATCTCTGGCAAAACATAAAAGTAGTTGGGAAGGCACAAGATCTATACTGTTCCTAATTTTTTTTTTTTTTTAAATACTCAAATTCTGATTATGGATGAAGATGCCCTTATAAGAGTTACCATGGTGGATATAATATTTAAAAATCTTTCTATGAGTTAAATGCTAATTAGTTAACAAGTGGTTCTTAGTCTAGTAATATTTTTAAAATAGATCAATAATTATCACAAAGGGTCTATAGATTGACCCCACTTTGAAAGGAAAAAAAAAGATGATTGCAATTTGCAAATGCGATTCATAATTTAACTTATGTGATAAAAAATTACAAAAGCTTAATTAGACATAATTTTATAACTTTAAAAAGTCTAGAATCCAAATAAAAAGAACCAATAAATTTCAATCTTAAGAGTTTAACATAATCTTAATATGAAACATGTATAAGAGCATTTATCATTTTATAGAAAAATATATTTGTATAACCTACTTAGCTAACAAAAATGAATTATTCAGTTGTTTTTAAAAATCTAATAATTATTTGTATTTATTTTAATATAACATAATTTGTCTTAACCTACTAAGAAAAGAAAAACAAATATTTAGCTGAAATTGTGTTAATTTTGTAGTAGATTCTAGGCATGCGGCTTTTATATACTCGAACCGATTAGTCCAAACCAAACCAGTTTTTGGTTCAAGATCAATTTAATAATTGCTTCAATTAGGAGGAATTTTAACCTACATTCTATCGATTTGGGAACCGAATGGTTATTTAAATTTTAATTTATTCAATAAAATAAAAAAATGTACCTAAATTGAACCAAAATAGATACTAACCCAAACTGAATTAACCGATTTTATCCAATCAAACTGGTTTTACCTGATTTCAACCAAAATCTCCAAGAAAAAGCAGTTTGATTTGGTAGAATTTCACTAATCGAACCGAACTGAATGGATTGATAATTTGGTTAATTTCGAAAGTATTGTTTGATAACCATATAAACCGGTCCGGTTTTGTTTCGGTTTATTGAATTCGCAGGGATATTCTGGCTCATTGGAATTGCACGGAATTGAGATATGAAATTCAACTAGATTTAACAGATTGAGGTGATGTCCACAACATGTTGTTGCTTTTTTGGGTGAAAATGATGTGGACTATTACTTTCCCCAGAAGTTGCTTAAAATCGGAGAAAAAAAAAAACTCAAAATGTTGAAGAAGCTTGAGATATCGTGAGAAGTAGGAAAGTATACCAATCGAAAACTAGAAAGCGACAGATATCGCAGCGAGCAAGTGCTTCTCATTTGACAGGGACAACTGATAAAGTTGGTGTAATTAAACATATAGGCAGCACTAACCACACTAATTATATTATTACTACATTATCCATTTGTTGTTATTATTGGGCCACAAAACAACGTATTGAAGAAAATGTCAAACATCAAACATAAAGTCTTTTTCCTGAGTTAATTGTAGGTTAATTTTCTTTACAAGTAAATTCAACAAACATTATTTGTAAAAATATTTTTGGGACTGTAAAATTGCGAGGAAATAAATGTTACTGTAGTCTGTACGTACTTTCAAAACATGCATGCCATGTAAAATAGCATATCATGAAATTTTTATCATCATAAAATAACGTGAAATTTGTTAAAAAAAAATAGGTGTGAATTTTTTAAAAAAATTCTTATTACATTTTTTGCGAATAAATCTCTAAATTTTGAGTATTTAGTTGTTAACCTTTGTGTAAACCATAATTATGTAGAGACCCTGACTTGATTTGGATTTTCCCCAAAGTACTTTATATAGATTAAGGCCATGTGATTAAAGATATATATAATATTTTCTAGAAAGCTTTTTCTTTTAACATGGGATCATTTTAAATATTGTGGAAAGTCATCATTTATTTAGCCAAAAAAATGAAGCGGATACATTAATTTTAAATTAGTGTATGCTTTATAGACAGCATCTGCTTGCAGACATATTGAACAAACTATTAGACAAACTTTTTTTACCAAAGAAACATTAAAGTTTTATGTCGATAGAATATATGAAAATTCGTATAAATGAGTCTTTCCAGTCGAAAGTTGAAGCTTAGAAGAAAATACATATATAATGTTGTGTAAGCTTATAGATAGAAATATATCTCTATAGATTTCTCTCGATGGGTTTCTTAAAAACATATTTTTAGTAGTTTGTATGGGTTCTAGTCTTCTAGTTGAGTCGCCTATATATTAACACTGCATGCAATAATTTTTGTGTTTAGTTTTTTTTTTTTTCTTTTTCTTTTTTAAGTTACTCAATATCTAATTGACCTTATTACAAAGTAAAAACTGGGACACTAATTTGAAAACAGAATTTTCGTAAAACCCGTATTCTGATATAACAAAGGGAAATTAAAACTATAGCAATTAATATGAGAAAAGAAAGTACCGACAAACTACGTAGTATATGCAATTTCACAAGTGATGGACTACAGAAATGGTTTAATCTTTTTTATCTCTACGTCAACGGAAGGGACACTATTGGTGTAAATGTAACTGGCTGTCCTAGCTGGGTCCGCCTCTTCTTGATGGCGATGAGTGATTACATTTGGTTTTTTATCTCGTTAGAAAAAAACTGATGGAACCTATAAGTTTGAAAGTAAAACAACAAGCAGGCAGCTAAAAAAGTTGAGAAGAACAAAACTTGTTGGGACCAGCCGACCAGCTATAATAATAAAAAAAATCACTTACTTAAATGAGTTAATGATATTGGTAAAGGTTGTCGGTTTGAATTTGGATACCTGTTCAGTTGTTCTAGTCTTCTAGAAACATAAAAGACATTGCAGTCGCTTAACCAGACCATATATATAATCAAATCACATTCATCTAGCCTAAATCTTCAAGCAAAAACAAGCCTATGGTTTTATTATATTGATAATTATGAAAATTGTGTTTGTGATTAACAAATCGCTAAACGGGCCGTCTATAATGAGAAGGCTGAGGTATATTTGGGACGGAAGGAACGTGGTTTTCTACTGGCGATATCGTAAACACCATAGCCATCGCCTGCAAAATAGATTGAGTTAGAGGGTTTAGGCCAGGGAATGAGCTTGCCTTGACACAGACGGGCTCATTATTGCCTAGGAGTATGCAGAGATCTCCAATGTCCTCTGTGTAAGAAATGACCCCTGTTTCTTCTTCCTCTCTAAACACCATGAAACGCTTTGTTCCGCGGCACAAGAATGTCATCCAGTTACCTGGTTGGTGGTGAAGAGGATAGAGATCATGTTCTGTGAGTCTTACTTGGGTCTTGCCTTCTCGGCTTTCTTGTGAGCTATGCCACCCAGTAGGAGGATGAGAGAGCATCTTCCATCTCTTTGTTCACCCGTCAGCCAACATTGTGTTTTTACTTCTTTGATAACGCGTTTACCATTTTTGTCAAGATACGCAATTACATGGCGATAGGTATACGGTACCTTAGCATACTTTACACCTCCGAGATCTGCTCCCACAGCCATCTGCACTATGATGCCAAGTTCTTCCATAACTTTTCTCGCTCCCACTTGTACATGGTGGAAGTGTTCCCTTCAAGTGCAGCAGCAGTACACTACAAGAAAGTAGTGCTATTGCAGTAATAGTTTTGCTATGATTGTACTCGTTACAATTTTGTAACAAATTTCGCTACATTTTTCCAATGATTGAATGCACATTACAAATTTATCATAAATTTATTGCAAAATAACACAAATCTGTTCCTTGCATTTTTTCGTTACAAATTAGTAATATTATTACAACATACAAAATTATCTTAGAAAATTTGCAAGAAATGTTTAACGATTATTAATTATGGCTATTTTGCAAGAAAATTATAGTAAAATTATGTGGCAGGATATGTGACATATTTGTCACTATATCTGTAACAATTTATAATTCTTTTGTAATATTTTTTCTATAAAAATTATGTTAATATATATGAATATATATATTTTTTTTTCTTCAATATATATATATATATATATATTCACATCTTTTTAACTTAATTACTAGTTTAAACATTAATTTGATGATATTTAACATTGAGATTAACATAAGATTATTTGGATTTGATATGTATTTTTTTATTTATATATATGAGTCTAAATTATAACTGTTTTTTTGGTTTAGTTGGGTTTTTTCTGACAACAGAATAAATTATACGCCTCTTCTTGAAAGAGTAACTGAGTTCAAACCCGGATTTGGTGAAAAAGCAACATAACCGAGTATCAATGGTCCACTTGATCTTTCTCCAGTTTTGTTGGTTTAGTTGGTGTTCAGACAAAAATATTATTAAATTTATAAATATATACTATATTCAATATATTAATTTGATTACAAAGCATTAAGTTTGGTATATATGATTAGTATATTATGTGCTCATTCTTTATAAAATAGTTAGTACTGGAGAAAAGGAATTATTATAGTGATGTTCATCATTCTCCACGTAAAAAACAATACATGAAAAATGCATGTAACAAAAGATTTGGTTGTAACATATGATGAATATACTACCGATGGGGTGGGCTAGAGCTCCCTAATTTTATAGTGTAGGAGTTGGATCCATGTGCTCCCTAATTAATATTTTAAGTCAATATGCCATGTTATAAGGTATTAGCAAAGCCTGGTTCTGGATCATGGGGGATATTAAAGCCCAGACTCAAACTCCTCCTAGATAAAAAAAAAAAAGAAAAACATATGATGAATATCCGTTTTCTACTACATATGATAATTATAAACGAAACAGTAACCAATTGTCCAATTTTGATTTTGGAGAGTTAGAAAAAACAATTGTTGTGCAAGGTGTAGCTCCTGTAATACTATAACTCACTCACTTCCTGAGACATTTCCAATACTAATCGTGAAACACCATGAGCAGCAGGATGCATGCGGCTCACGCCATTCGAGGTGGCCCAGCCCAGCATCATTCCATACATTCCTAAACTACTGATCTATCTCTTTATGAGCTCGCTGGCCTCAGACCTGGCTTCTTCTTATGATGTAGTTGTAGAAGAAATACGCGAGCCTTTCCGATGTCTTTGATTTCCTACTAGAGAAAGACGGCTTCTATGGTAAGAGCTGGTAAGTATGGTAACTGTATCCAAGGTTCCGAGACGGAGCTTAAACTGAGTCTCGGTTAAGAACGGAACGTAGATTGCATATTATGTGTCGATCTCATCACCTTACCAACCAGGAAGGCCGACCACTACACGGACTCTATAACAAGTCATGAGCGATATCGAAACCAAGCCTTTGCAAAATTCTCAATGAATTGAGCGAGGGTGAGAAAGGTCAGTAATTGAATTTCAAACTATAGAAATGTTCATTTGCTGAGATACTGGATGCTTACCAAAAGAGGGGAAGTGCACGTCGAAGCCACGTAAGGCCTTCTTTCATATCTTTGTGACATACATGAGTTTTTTTTTAATCAAACTTTAATAAAGTGAGACATGAGATAGATAGACGTGAGTTTATATATACATATTTGATTAGATATAACACAAAAGCTATCAATATGTATATATAAACATATATAATATGTTTCAAAATCAGTGTATATATATATATATATGACACGAAATATAATTGTCCTCATTTGGATAATTATACAAATCCAACACTTACGATCAAATAAAGTAATAAACTAATCTAATTGGTTTCGAGTATTTTACTTACCATATGTGGGAAAAGAAATTACGATTCCCACTTCTTTCCTTATTTTGCCTTTTTTTTTTTTTAAATCAACTAAAAAATCATCTCATAAAAATTTGATGTGCCAAAAAATCCGCATTTACATTAACATTTCTTGAAATTAAAGATAAAGAGAAAGAAGAAAACTCCTTTCTATCCATCTTGATATCGTCGAGGTAGGTCTTGAAGGCCAACCAGTTTTGAGGAGAAGACACCATTTTCACTAAATATGAGCAATCTGTATAAAAAACCACATCTCGATAGTCATGACCAATCAT
The DNA here is from genome assembly GCA_024034495.1 of Camelina laxa. NCBI lineage: Eukaryota > Viridiplantae > Streptophyta > Magnoliopsida > Brassicales > Brassicaceae > Camelina > Camelina laxa. The sequence goes on from CM043880.1 coordinate 19,014,113, forward strand.
GCACCGCAAAGCCCAAACAAAAGCTTCTACTTCAGCATGCAATGGGGAAAGACTTCGTCAAAAATTGGCGGCGCCCCTCGTCGTCGGAGTATCATGAAAGGATAAACACACCCGCAAAACATCACCTACTTTCCACGATCCATTGACAAAACACCAATAACCTGAGAAGATAGTAGGAAGGTGACCTACGCGCCCCATTTCCCGAACACTACAAGCACTGGGAATTGGGGATGGATCCTCATCCACATCCTCTGCCTGAGCCTGCAACCATGTAGCTGTCTCCCCTACCGCTAATCTAACGACATCCTCTGGCTTGTCCATAAGATTCTCAAGGATGCAAATGTTCCATGCTTTTCATATATACCACATGATCCAAAGGAAAACCGCAACTTGAAAATCCAGATTGGAAAAACCCAAGAAATGATCTACATTAGCTTTTTGCTTTTTCTGTTTTCTTTTAATAATATTTGGTAGATTTGGCTTAATCTACTATTATTCAGTATCTTTGAAATGATTTTATTTTACTTTGCTTATATATATGTAATAGGTTAAGAATCTGCTTCTATCAATACAACACATTATTAAGCAATATTCTTTCTCCAAAGGTAAACAAAGTTCTTCATTACCCAGTTTTGTATAAGATCTGATTAGCATTTAGCATTATATTCTTTTTGTCGTTAAGTGGTATAAGTTCTGTTTTAGTATTGATTTTGTTATTTATAAATATATATATATAGATGAATTATACAGAAAAAACTTAAGAAGGCTCTCCGACTGTTTTCGGTGTTCTTAATAATCCATCAAAATCCAAGACTGAATGAAAGTATGAAACGTTGTGGAAAAAGAAATAAAAATGTTTTATTAATTTTGCATCATATGTGTAACTATTTTTTTTTTTGCAGGTTCAAACACAATGAGATGAGAATAATAATTCGGTCTAACTTCCTGACCGGTATCAAAATTATTAACTACACCGGTAAAGCCAAAAAAGCTAAGGAGAGAAGCCAAAAACCTTCGAAGAACCGGATGTCTGATCAAAATGGTTTAGGACCTCATAAGCATTAGTGGATTCACGTTCACATGCCAAAGTTGCTGATATTTTAATATTTGCTTGTTTAATAAATTAAGTTGTTAGTTTTTTATCATCAGAATATATTTTTTATTTTAAGAAAAAAATTAATAAACAATTGTAAATAAATAGCTAATGTGCCGAACAGTGATATAGCAAAATTCAGAAATTAAAATTAATGTTGCAAAGTGAATTGCAATCTTACGAATATATAATCGAATTACGAGTATATATACACGACAATCGTTTATAAAAAAATTAATTATTATTTTTGTTATGACGATTTACATCGTAATTACACCACTATTTTGTTATATAAATAGCAATGCAATAATACAACATATATAGCAATAAATTAATATGTTGTTAAACTGTAGTGAGATTTGATACACATTTTATGTGACAATTAGTTGCAACAATTTAGAGTTGCAAATGTACGTCATAATTATACGACAAATTTACTTTGATATTATTGTTGCATTAATACGACATATATAATAAAAAAATCAATTTATTGTAATTTTGCAACATATGTACAACAAAAATAAATTTGCAACATTCAAACAGCAACAAACAAAATGCGTCTCAGTTTTGTTGTAAAACCATGAATTGCAACCATATATGAAATTATTGCAACAATTTTTAGTATTGTAATATGACTAATTTCTTGTTACTAGTAATAGGGTTTTTATAAACATATTTGGCATTTTGGAGCAAAAAAATTCCTTACAATCGACATTTCTTCCCCTGTCAATTTATTTACGCAATAAAATAAGAGAAAAGTGAGAGAGATAGACAATATAAATTATGTAATTATACTAGGAGAAAGAGAGAAATGAGAGTGTAAGGTGCAAGGTGGATGTGTGTGTCCTAAACATGCACAGAGTGTATTATTTATAGTCGTTTAGATTTTGAGAACTTTTTTTTTTATATTATAAAATTTTAGGTTGTATTCCTTCAACGCAAAAGAAGTTTTACAATAAAAAATAAATAAAAAGAGTGCAATATTAGCAATGATATTGTAGCTAGACAATAATGATCACCAATAACTCAAGAATGGTTATCCGTTGTCAACTAGGCACATATTCGTAACATGTACTTCTTTTCCTTACACATTTTGAAATGTATTCAACATTTTGATTGTGCTCTAAAAAACATGTGAGTTAATATTTGATACATGCAAAACCAAAAAAATAGTAGAAATACTATCCTAAACCTGATCAAGTGCAACACCACTGGAATTATTGACCCGCACAGAGACTTCATTCAGAAAGTTTTAGAGAATGTATGACTTAGGACAAATATTTAGGAGAGTCAATATGTAATCCTAAATATTATTGTAACATAAATTAGTTAAAACAGAACAAAATGGAAAACAAAAAATTATATACATATGAAAGTATTATTTAGTTCATTTATTTTAAGAATTTTTTTTTTGTTGTGCATCGAATCAGTTGTTAACCCGATTTAAAAATATGTTCGAAAATAATTTTTTGATCTGATTAAAATAAAAGGGAAACATTATGAATAAATATATAATATACTGAGAACTCGGTTAATATCGGGGATTAATAGTTAGGTAGATCGATTTATAAACCGTATCTTAAGACTAATGTATTGCAGACAGCGAGTACATTAGATAATCACAACTCACAATCATCTCGGTAACACAAGTCATATCATTATTGCAAGTTATTTACCACTCGCAATCATCTAGCCAGGTAACAACATATAATATATTACGTTTTCCCAAAGTTTTCCTCTTTAAAAGGAATCTGTATCTAAAAACAGAGTGACCACAAATGCTATGCAGAGAAACCGCGTTATATTTTTAGCAGCCAAAAACTGTGATGCTCATATATTTATTCGGTGCGTTACTGCATTACTACTTATTTCTTTTAGTTTCTTATTACTGTAGCTAACAACAATGACAAATTTAACTCGTGTGGCTCGTTATCAACTAGGCACAGATTGGTAAATGGTAACACATAAATTTCTTGGGTAATAATAATAAATTTCTTGTTATATACATATACGTTACTATGTACTCAATATCGAGTAAACGTCTCAGAAGCCCTTAAAAAGATTTGACAAATCTCCTATCTCCCTCTCTATTCTTCATACCCCCACTTTCTTCAATAATATTCGATGAGACGATTTTACCCTTTTTGTTTTAATGAATTAGATTAAATTTTTTAAATTAAAAATAAAAAACTCGTTTCCCAGCTTCTTTCTTCGACCGAGAAACTCCCGACCTCTCTCAACCCTGCCGCCGGCGATTCTTCCGTCGTCGGAGCTCCTACTGCTGTCGTTCTTCACTAAATCAAGTTGCATCAAGTTGTTCTTCAAAATGCAGGTGCGTTACTTCACTTTAGAGTTGCTTTTGGTTGAATTTGTTTTTGATTTGTAAATATAGAAATTCAATTGGATTTAGATCGAAGAAAGCTTAGCACATTGGGTGTTTTACAAAGGTTTATGGGTCGATGGAGCTATCTATTAGATAAGAAAGGGATTTGGCTCCTTTCAATTTCAGTGAATTGACTCGATTAGAACTCGTCTACCATTCGATTCGATTTTGATAGGAGAGAGAAGGTGGTGAAACTGGTAATACTGGTATGTTTAGTAAAAATAGTAAAACTAGTAGTAGTACTAATTTTGAATTTTTTATATTGGTTTGTTTGGCAGGATACAATATGCGAGAACGTCAGCCTACATTTTAAATATGAAGGACGCATGTATAGTATAATGTTCAAGAGGAATATAACATTGTTGATGTTAAAAGCAACGATACAGAGGAAGCTTAGGTTTGTTGAAAGTAATGTTCAGTTGCAGCTGAGCTACAAGCCACTACTGGTAGAAACATTGGAGCATTGTGAGCTTAATGATGATGAGGATGTTAATGTTTATCTAGACTCCGTTAATTATGAGAAGCGAAGATGTATGTTGTTTGTGAATGTTATCCCTTCTGAGCCTCAGCCTGAGCAAGTTCCCATAGTGCCCACAGTGCCCATAGTGGACCAAAGTTCTGTTGGTATGAACTATGAAAACCAATATGCGAAGGATGGTGAAATCGGACCTAACGCCATTGTTGTCTACGTAGGCAAAGAAAAGGATGTAGAGGGTGATTCTAATAAAGAGGGTGAACCCGAATCACGTGATGAAGGTGATGAATATACTGAGCCACGCCCTGTTGTAGAACCGTGTAAGTATATTGAACCATGGGATGACGGTTTGGATCTGACTAAACTTCAAGAATTTCCAAACAAGAAGGCATTGCAAGATGTGGTGGATAGAGCTTCATTCGCTAACTGTTTTAGTTTTGAAATAGTAAAGTCGGACAAGGTGCGTTATGTGGTCAAATGTCCTAAAGAAGGATGTAACTGGGGTTTACGAGGTGGTAGGATTCGAGGTACAGATATTTTCTCGATTAGAAGGCACAACAAGATGCATACATGCTCTCGGGCTAGTCAAAGTTCAAGCAATAGTAAGAGGCAAGGCACTCCACAATTAGTTGCTTCTCTTTTACATTGTGATTATCCAGGGCAAATGGAAACTCCACCTCCGAAAATTATCATGGATCTTGTCAAGACAAAACTAGGTGTTGATATATCATATTCCACGGCATTGAGAGGGAAAAATCAAGCTGTTACTGATTTGAAAGGTAGCCCAGAAGAAAGCTACAAGATGCTGCGATGTTATCTGCACATGTTAGAGAAAGTTAATCATGGTACAAGATCATATGTTCATTGCAATGAGAATAATAAATTCATGTACTTGTTCATAGCTTTGGGAGCTAGCATTGAAGGATTTAAAGTCATGAGGAAAGTTATAACTATGGATGCAACTTTTCTAAAGAACGGATATAAGGGTGTTCTTGTTTTTGCGTCGGCTCAAGATCCTAACCGTCACCATTATCCCTTGGCGTTTGGTGTTCTTGATGGTGAGAATGATGCAAGTTGGAATTGGTTTTTGGAGATGTTGAAAACTGTTGTTGGGGATTCTTCTGAAATAGTATTTATGACTGACAGAAATACAAGTCTCATAAAAGCTATAGCTAATGTGTATCCTCGGCTCATCATGGTTTTTGTATATGGCATTTATCCCAAAATGTGAAAGGTTATGCTCGTAACGTGAACAAAGACGTTGTTGCATGGAGATTCATGGAGTGTAGTAGGTTTTACACAGTGGCTGAGTTCAACATTGCTTACGCATCTTTTACGACAAGATATCCTTCTGCTGCCAAGTATCTTGAAGAATCTACCCAGAAAGAAAGATGGGCAAGATGTATTTTCCAGGAGATAGATACAACCTAGACACAAGCAACTGTGTTGAATCGTTGAACAGTGTATTCAAAGATGCAAGGAGGTACTCCTTGATACCCATGCTTGATGCAATAGTTAAAAAATTCTCTGAATGGTTTAATGAACATCGGAAAGATGCTGTGTCTGGATCAGTCGCAAATAAATTGGTGCCTTTAGTGGAGAACTACTTACATGATTTATGGGCAACTGCTGAGAAACTAAAGGTGATAGAGCTAAATGGTTTTGAGCTTGAATACAATGTCATTGACAGTGACGGAAAGCCTTATTTGGTGAAGTTGCGATTGAGAAGTTGCAGTTGCAGGTTTTCGATATACAAAAGTATCCTTGTGTGCATGCATTGGCGTCTTTCATTACATTCCCAAAATATGGAGGTAAGGATTTCAAGTTACATGAGTTGTGTTCTAAGTATTATTGGACGGAGCTGTGGGCAATTGCATATTGCGAACAATTTATTTAGTACCTGATAAGTCTCGATGGGATGTCCTAGATGACGTCCAAGATATGGAGATCATGCCTCCGAATCGGAAAATAAGAGGGGAAGAAAGAAAACAAAAAGGTATGCATCTGCTGGGAAAAACGACCAAAAACTCGACCTAGGACGCAGAATAAAAGGCGCCGGAGACAAGGACTCCAATGGTTGTTATTTGGAGATAATGTTCATGTTTGATTCACCTCTTCATGTATCAATTGTGTTTGGTTTGAAACTTAATGTAAAACTTGGGTTGAAACTTAATTTGAAGTCTATTAATGTTTTCTTCTTTCAAAATATGTGTATATGAGAGCGTAGAACTGGCAGAACTAAGATAAAACTGGTAAAAATAATAAAATTGGTACTACCTAAAACCACTACATATTGTATAATACATATTGTATTGTAGTATAAATGAATAATTTTCGAAAATATACCAATTTTAATTTATTTATGAAAGAATCTTAACAAGTGTTTCCTTACACTTTTAATGTCACTTTGTAAATAATTACCAAGTAAGCATGAAAAAAGTTATAGAATTACAAGTTTTAACTTATGAAGTTGCAAAAAGCTTGTAATTGTATGTTAGTTAAGTTTAATCAACTGTAAAACTAAAAAAAGTAATGCTAAGGTTTAGTAAAACTAATTAAACTGAGAAACCTCTAAAGTACAACTATTTGCAAGTTGAGTGCAACCGCATTACTCGGTAAAACTGTGTGTGAACACACAGTGTGAACGCACAAATCTTTTACACGTGGCCAGAATTTTGTTTTTTCTTTCTTTCTTCACGAAAGCATGAAGATTTATTTATTTATCTTCACGTCAGCTCATTCTCATCCATTCATTCATTTTCTTCGAAACCTAAAAGTCAGAATCTCTTCTCTCATCTTTAAAGTCAAATTCTAGATCTATTTCTCTCCTTCAAACTATGGAACAATTCGAGGCCGACCCATACTATGCTGATCAGAAGAAGGCGAGGAAGTTAGAAGCGTGGCGACAAGCCGTAGCCGATGGTGATTTGGGCATGCCTCGAATTTGCCCATGTGGCAAACGAATCGTCAATGAGATCTCTCCAACAGAAACAGAGAAAAAGAGATGGTTTACTTGCGTTAAGTATAAGGTAAATTAAATTTAATCAAATACAATTGAGAGACCTGAGTATGATGTCTGTTCGTTGATATATTTTGCAGGATGATGGATTGCACAGGCGGAAAAATTGGGCTGATGCAATTGAAGAAGAAACCCAAACCTTAAGGAAAGATGTTGATAACCATTGGGAGAGATTGAGGGAATTTGATCCCCATCATACTAAGATCTATAATTTGCAGATGGAGCTTAAGGAGAAGAGTGACGAGATTGTCAAACTAAAGGAGGAGTTGGCGTTGCTTACAACTCGAGTCGATCTCCTGGATAGGTTGTGTTTTGATTGATATTATCTGGGTCGATCTTATTCTACGTTGGTTTAAAACTTGTTGAATCAGTTTCTGTTTCTTATATTTCCTTGAATTCTCTTGTTGAATCAGTTTATTATCTTTCATGTGACTTCTCTTGTTGAATCATGATGTTCTATCTCTCTTTTATGTGACTTCTAGGATTATGCCTCCTTCTTGAATTGAATCGTGTTCTATATTTTTCTTATATGAATTCTCTAATTTTTGTTTAGTTTTACCAAAAATACGAACGGAAAATCCAAGAAAATAACGTAGTTTTGCATAGTTTTACTAGTAATACCAGTACCAATCGCAAATCCAACAAAATAACGAAGTTTTACATAGTTTTACTAGTACTACGATGAAAAATCAAAGAAAATAACCTAGTTTTACTACTTCTTAGACCTTTTCCTCTTCGTTCCTCTCCCTCCTTCTTGCGAAGTACTCGGTTGCTCATCAGCTACAGGCGCCTGACATGAAACCAAATTTTGTTAACACCTTCTAGTATTATCAAGTATTACTATAGTATTACGAAGTATTACCTTTGGTTTCTCTTGCTCTTTCACATATACTTCCAACGGTTCGATCCTTTTTCAAGCCCATCAATCTTCGCCGAAATGTTATCGAATTGGGTTTTCATATCCTGCTTCATGGTCCTTAGAAGATCAACCAACTCAATAGTATCTTCTCTCGGTTGTTCATTGGCGACTATTTCCTCATTCGCATCGTTTTGTCCTGAACGAGTAGCCACATCGGCTGTGTACATCTCCTCCAAAAGTACAGGTAGTCCTCTACGAATGCGCCACATCCAACTGGCGACTACGACATCATGGGTATCCTCTTCCTCAGCTTCTTCCATGATTAAATCGAGAAGAGGAATTTCTTCATCATTATGAGGGATCACACTAGCAATTGCCTGTGTAAACGAGCATACTTTAGATACATTACAAACCAATTTATTCAAATGATTAATAATGGCAATTACTAGGATAACTAACCGTTGTTGTACCAAGTGTATCACCAATATTCTTTAGAGGAAAACCTTTCTGACCGGTATTCTTAAATTTCCTCCTGCACATCCTAGGACAACTTTCATCCGCCTCAGGAATTTGGTCAACATAAGTGTTCGCTAAAATTGGAACTGCCTCAAATAGTAAAAACTACACAACACAAAGAAAAAAACTAAAATCAGCTTCACATATAAGAAATATCAATAATGAGAAGACTTCAAATTTTAAACTTACTAACCTCCAATGGAATACAGAAACCTGGAACAGGCCATAACGCATTCTCTTTAACCACGACCCCATCAAAATGCCTCATTGTATGGGAAATCTCTTCTAGCATGTTCTCGAATGATAATCTCCCCCAAGGAAAAGACACACAAAAACCTAGATCATTCACTGCGCTTACAACAAAATCATCAATACCCATGGCATCTCTCCCGAGTCTTTTGTATAGCCTGCAATGATGCTTCCTAAAAAGTAGAGAACCGCCATCTTCAACCTATCACGAGTACGATCTGGTTGCATTACCATTAGCTGTCTCCTCACATCTTCAAGTGTAATCTTTTTTTTCGTAAAAAAACTTCCTTCGAAACTCGATACCGCCGGCTTCCTTGTAATCAAGTGGATAGCTCCGACAATCTAATCCAGACATCAAAGCATGTTCTCTCAGACCATACCGGATTGGAACACCATTCACAACAAACCATGCTTCCTTCTTTTTTTCGATTTTAGCTGTTCGAAGTAAGAGCAACCACATTCCCATAAGCTTGTGGTTTGGTTCCCTTGGCATGTGGAAAATGTGCTTGAATTGTGGATGTTTCTCAAACCAATCCCTCTCGAACGAGTCAGTGGATACTCTAAATTATCCAGCGTTTTCAAGGTTTCAAAAATATGACACCTTGTCGATAGCTTGATTTTCTTGTTGTACTGACTAGGCTCGAAGTGCATTCCTAAAGGTTGCATCGCTTCTATTTCCTCTGATTCCTGCAACAATAACAGGTTTACATGAGTTATAAAAATTATACAACAACTAGTTGTACCAGTTCTACTAGTTCTACACCACCTACTTGTACTAGTTCTACACCCAATAGTTGCACCTGTTCTACTAGTTCTACACCCGATAGTTGCACCAGTTCTACTAGTTCTACACCCAATAGTTGCACAGACTTGTTGTACTTACACTTGCATCGTTTTCTTCTTCCCCTTCTTCACCTTCTTCTCCTTCATTGTTTTCTTCTTCCCCTTCATCGTCTTCTTCTTCCCCTTCTTCACTTTCTTCTCCTTCATTGTTTTCTTCTTCCCCTTCATCGTCTTCTTCTTCCCCTTCTTCACTTTCTTCTCCTTCATTGTTTTCTTCTTCCCCTTCATCGTCTTCTTCTTCCCCTTCTTCACCGTTTTCTTCTTCCACTTCATCTTTTCTTCTTCGCCTTCATCGTTTCCTTCTTCCACTTCATCTTTTCTTCTTCCCTTCATCGTTTCCTTCTTCCTCTTCATTGTTTCCTTCTTCTTCTCCATCGATTGATTCCACAAAAGTAGATCTCTCATTATCTCCTCCTTCTTCATCATCTTCTTCTTCATTACTTGATTCCGGAGTAGCGGATTTTGCTTTCTCTACTTCGTTCGCATTTTCTCTTCCGACCACCGGATTGGGTTCCTCCGAAACTCGACTTTCACTTTCTTCCGCCACCGTACTCAAAGCTCTCTCTCCTCCTACTATCGCCGGACTCAAACCCGACACACCTACTTCCGGCGAATCGGATTTTGCTTTCGAACCACCATCTCCTTCGAGATCTTCTTCTCTTTCAAACGCTCACTCCTCCTCAGACGACCCCCCCTTGTTTTCACCATCTTCTTACTCAATTTTTGGGTGATTGAATGAAAACGAGAAAACCTAGTTCTACAGTTTCACCCAAATCACTCGATTCGAATTTCCCGAGCAGTTTTAATTTGAGTACAGTTTTTTTTAAACAAAAAACCGATTCAGTTTTTTTTTATTTTGGGTCTTAGATCCGATTCAGTTTTTTGGGTGGATACTACCCAGGTATTTTTTGTAAATATCTAAGTTTTCTTTGGACAAGAATGTAAAACAACACATTCTCGATTTAAAAAAAAATCAAAAACAAAAGCAAAAAAATTGAGGGACTTATGAGATTGTCAGAATTGTTTTAGGGAGTTCTGAGATGAAAACTCACTCAATATCTTTACCGAAATAGTGTACATAAATTTAACATGTACAGAAATGTTGGTCTTTCAGTTTTCATGCAAATATCTCTTTGGTTTGCTCACACCCACCCAAATTTATGATCCACTTAATCATTTAACCCTACCACAATCTCTAACTACATAAAATTTATCCGTAAATCATAACCTACTAAAAGAAACATGAGAGTCTAATTATTACTAAGGTTAAGCTTTTAGCCAAAAACCATATAACGAAATACATTATCATTCTGAATCCAACAAAAAAGGAAAACATTGGCTATTGCCTGATTAGTGCATGTAATGATTAATTAGTCCAAGTAGTATTATTTTTTTCTCAAACAAAATTTGTTGTAAGTAATACTAATAATTTATGGAGAAAAAATAATCAAATTATACATGTGATTTAGATCATCCCTTTTGAGCCACCTATAGTATAGTGTTAGTAAGGTTATCCCCAACGAGGGGTTTTAAGAGAGGTTTTAGTGGAGAAGAAGAAAAAAAATAAATCAGATAAAACAAAAATATATAAGAGAGCCTCTTATTTAGTATACTCGTTTATGGAATAAGAACTCATACGTGTCACGTATTCGTTGGCCCAAAAAAATAGAAGTAGGAAAAAAATTTTGGAGGACGATAGAATATTTTCTTTCTTTCCTCTCTCTCGATCGAAGTCCAGAATTGACAAAGAAGGAGAATGAATATTGAATCGACTTACGATTCTCTCAATCCCAACCCTGGAATCTCTCTTCATCTCTTCTTCTTCTTCTTCTTCTTCTTCTTCTTCTTCTTCTCTCAAATCCTTAGAATCAAATAGATTGTTCAAGTGCCGATGCTATCCGAAGAAGCATGGCTACGAAGCAGAACGAAATCGAATTCGGAGTATAGGAAACTTGGGTGATCATGTCGAGTCCGCACAGGTTAATTTATTGAGAGAATTTAATTAACCACTGTTTACTTTGTTATTCGGCTTTGAATTGAGCTTTTTCATTGATCTTGTTACCTCTTCTTAGTGTAGTTTGAGCCGATGTAGTGCCTATGTTGTTCGATTTGGTTTCCTCTAGTTGATATATTTTGTTTGGATAGAAAAATTTGTGCAAATGACGATTGGAAGATGATTGATTAGCCTAATTAGTTGATGTTTTGTTGAGACTGTTCTTGCTAGTGAAGATATATTGCATTCAAGATAAGTGTAATCGAATTGCTATCAAAGTTTTTACCTTTAGCTCTGGTACCTCTTCAAGGTTTTAATTTTCTGGTGTTTGGATCACGTTTGGTGTTTTTAGATTGGTAAGTAAGATAAAACACTTACGGAGTAGAGTCTTTGATTAGCCTTTCAGCTTTTTCTTCCTAAAAAATCTCGTATGTGATGGTTAATGTGAATAGGTGAAACAATACTTGGATATCACAAGTATATACAATCATCTGCAGCATAAGCGGTTTGGGAGAAAGGCAGCATAAACAATACTTTTGCTATGTGCCCACGCCCAACCACATCTTGTATCCAAATCTCTGTTTGGTAATCATTGTATCGAGAGAATACAATTAATTTGTCTAATCAGCCTTCTATCTCCCGAGGCAAAAGAAAGCAGTAGGATGTTCCAGCATCTACTGGCTCTGGGATTAGTTCTGTTGCATCTTTGTTTGAGAGGTCAACTCATAGGAATGGAATTAGTTATGTCAAGTTTTTAACATCAATCTAGAAGATTATAATTTCAACAGTTTGCTTTGTTGATCTGTTCCATATTTTGTTTCTTTTGTCTCTGGTTTTCACATTCTCCATTGTGCCAAAGATGCAAAGACAAAAGGACTCACTCTTGAGGAAATTAATAAAGTCAAATCTCTTTAAAAATATGTATGTTTTTTATGTTTAAAAATTTATGAATTGCAATAATTTCTCATATTTATAAAATCTGAAATGTTTAAACATTTATACTAATCAAACTCAAATGAAATAAAAAATTATACTACTCAAAATTTATAAACATAAATCTGAAATGCAATAGTTTCATATTCTATTTTAAATTTTTTATTTTAAAAAAAAATATATTTCAAATTAAGAGACTCAAAGTTATAACCCACCATTGGAGAGAAAAATTGTAATTAAGAATCCCAAAGTTCTTATTCTACTAAAAGTACATAATATAGTAATTAAAAATTTTAAGAGCTCCAAAAATATAACCCCCCATTGTGGATGCCCTAAGACTCGTGAAGAGATGTATTTTAGAAGCATTTTTTTTAAAAAAACTCCAATTTCCATAGAATAAACAAAAAAAGTAAAAATATCAAACATGTACTCGATCGTTTTTTTTTGTCAACCATACTCCAATCTTTAGTATGACGGTGTCTTGTGCATTAAGAACTTACTATTGGTTACTCCACTAAGATCACTTTACATGTACCCAATTGTTTTCCTTATACATTTGAAAATGTACTAGTTTCTTTACCAAAATAGTAAGATAACTTTATTATGTACATGTTACTTTCAGTTTCAATGCAAATATATGAAACAACCCGATCCGTTTATTTAATAATAATAATAATAATTAAGCATCCTATACTACTTAATTAAACCACCCAAACCACAATTCGTCATTTAACCAACAATAACCAATAAGCACAGCGGAAACATACCAATAATACAAAACCAGTATATTATCAATACAATAACATTCATAACCATTCTATCCAGCAACGTAGCATAACTCTATCCAAGGTTCCAACATAAACAATATAACAAAGACCATCAACACATAAACGAGACCCTCGATCATCCTCCTCCTCATCGCCATGATTCCACGTCACATACCTGCAGAACACAAACAACAATTGATAAGCGTAAGTATTATCATAAATACTTAGTGAGGCAATCCTCCCATCTACTAGACTATACACACAAGAAACTGAGATTCCAATGTTTAACCAACAATAAACAAACACAACAAACCAGAAAATCACGCAAAAGACAAGCTGGTGTCGATCGACACTAAATCAAACTTGGTGTTGACCGACACCCACCTGGTGTCGATCGACACTGACCTCGCAGACACGTTTTACTCGAAGCCGATCATCAAATCTCCGTTTCCAATCAGTCCCAAACTCACCCAAAAGCTTTAGGAACCTATGAGAACCATAACACAACCACCACAACCAACAATAACACCACAAACAACATAGAACAAGCAAAACATAAGAGATCTCAGGCTTAGATCAGCCATGGTCATGCACTCACCTCTTTGTAGGAAGTTTCTGACCAAAAGATGACGAATCCAACACCTTAGGAAGCTTCTCCTTCGCTTCTATCACAAGATCTCCACTCCACAACAATAAATCTCACCAAACAAGCCAAAGATCTCTCCAAAAGCCACCAAACCCTCAAGAACACTTTTCTCCCTCTTGTTTTTCTCCAAAACGGTGACCAACACCCCCAAACCCACGACTTAGGTCGAGTTTCCCATTAACTCTTAAAATTCATGAAGCATAACCTACTAACACAAACTCGAGAATCTAAATTATTACCGAAGTTAAACTTCTAGCCAAAGCCCAAAACCAGGAAATGTCAAAAAGAAATATTGAAATAGATTCTGAAATCCAACTAAAAAGAAAAGATCGACTATTGTCTGATTAGTGTTTGCACTGATTAATTAGTCCAAGTCTTACGTAATACTAGAATTTTGAGGAGAAAATTAATCAAATATTATATGGGATTTAGATGCATATGTACAATGTCATTTAAATCATCAAATTTACATTTTCGTTTATTTAAAATATGAACTAGAGAAAAAATCTTTGTTTTTTTATATTAATTCTAGTTAAATTATAAAGTCTTGTTGACTTGCATCTATAATGCACAATCTTAAATGACCAAACGAAGAATTAACACAGGTTAATTAATCAATTAAGAGATCCGTCAATAATAAAACAACATCGTTTCTTCCCTAACTAAAATATAATCAATTCTGATTTTCTCCAAAATCCCCAAATCAGAATCCCTAGATCTAATTTATGATTTCTCTCTTCTTTGAATTCAACTGATGACTCCGAAAAAGAAACTTTCTACACATCGTCCCACACGGAAGATGCCTGATAATGCTGGCGAATCGTCTGTTCACGAGTCTACTGGTCATGGTTTAAATGCTCCCAAGTCGACTGCTCTCGATTTGACCACTCCTGAATTGGCTACTGGTGTAGGTACTACAATTATTAAGTATATTGGTGAGCTTGTTCCCTTAGAAGAGTGTGATGTTGTACGTGGAGATGATTGTGAGGTGGTTGGCGATGAAGGTTGTGATGATATTGGATACAAAGCTGCTGTAGAGAAAGATAGTAACCATGAGAAATGGAAACCGGGGAAAGACTTCGAAGAGGAAGATGGTAACCATGAGAATGGAAACCAGAAAGACTTCACGGCTGAAGAATTTAAAGAGGAAGATGGAAACCATGTTGGGGTAGAAGTACAGTTTTGCGACGACTTCGAAACAGAGTTTGGAGAGGGTGCGAGAGATGAGAAAGACTAGACTGATAACGATAGTGGAGATGATATCTTTGATGGCGGGAAGATTCCAGATCCTTTGTCCAAAAGTGAAGACCAATATAATGGCCAAGGCGATGATCATGTAGAAGCTGAAGATGCTGAAGTGTTGCTCGATTTGGAAAAAAGATTTAGTTGGCGAGATGAGTTCAAGATAGTTATGTTGAGGTATTCTCTGAAGATTAGATACAACATTAAGTTGTATAGATCGCAGGCTTTGAGGATTGGTGCAAAATGTGCTACCACTGATGTCAAGGTTAAGTGTATGTGGAGATACTACTACTTTTACAATAAGAAGAGACACAATATGCAAATAAACGTATACGAGAGTAAGCATGAGATCAGGTTAAAGTCACATATTAAAGTGAGAAACGATAGCTTGGCTGTTTGCGGATAGGTTGAGAAATATTGTGACTAATCCCCAATATTTATAGATTTCTTAATATTATATATATATATATATATATATCTATATATATTCTTTATCATGTTTCTCTCTCAATTTAATCGGACTAAAACATAAAAAGTTTACAAATATGAAACTACCCTTAGTTTTTTTTTTACTAAAAATGTCATTCAAATTTAGTTAAGATATGTGTTCATTAAGGATAAATTAGGAATGAAAAATTGGCGGGTCGGGTGAAAATTAACAATTAAACCTAAAATTAAACATTTGGATACTTCAAATTGCATAATTGGATTTTCTAACGCCCCGACTGCCACCTCTTAGCGAGATCATGTTTATTTTTGGTCAATGGGTCCATTTCTCTTAGTGGGCTCACCAATATTCAATGATTTGTTTGACGAGAATGAATGTGGGATCCACTACGAAAGGATGGACATAGAGCCTAATAAGAGGTGGTGTGGGGGAGTTACAAGTGGTATCAGAGCCGAACCCAAAAAGTGGATCCCGCTCTAATAGCCCCGAATAAATTAAATACATGCATTAAAATACGAGTGTTGAGTCAAGAGGGCTCACATCTTCGAGGGTGACGGTCTTGGTATGCAACGAGGATGTTGCGATCTGTTAGTGGGGTTGAATTATGACACCACAGTTTGCAGAGAGGTTTAAAAGAATTGATTTGGCCATCTATATCACAAAGATGCATTGATCTTTTTGGTCAGTGGTCTTGAGAGAAATTCATAGTTAAGCGTGCTTATGCTAGAGCTTATGATAGAGTACTTTCAGGATGGGTGACCTTATGGGAAGTGACGTCAGAACTGTGCGAGTGAGTACAAAACACATGGAATGATCATGTGGTGATTTGTACGGTTGTTATACAAATATTGTTTAAAACCTCTCAGCTGTAGCAAACCGGCCATCTAGTATGGGTTGACCCACAGACCGAGAGTAACCATGGAGTCCACTAAAAAAGGTGAGACCATAAGCCAAGAATGGACATAAGCTCTACTAAAAGGTGGCGGTCTATGCATTACAAATGAGCGTGCAATTTAGGAATGTAACATTTACAACTTTTGAAATGTTTTTTTCTACTTTTACATGATCAAATTGAATTGCATATGGATAAATACTTCCGGCGATATTTAGTCTCTATTTTTATTCTATTTTTATTTTTAGCAAACTCATTATAATATTAAAATGTACGATATTTTTCAACTTCTTTTTATATCCTATCAATACTTCTTATAATATCATTTAGTCATTGTTTTTCATCTTTTATTTTATCCAAAATTATTACAAAAATATGAAAGTTTTTGTGATAGATTAAACTATAGTGAAATGAAATTGAATAGTGTATATAATCTGTTAAATAATGAAATAGATTTCGAGTGCAACCAAAAAAGAAAAAAATCTAGTAATGGTCTACTAAAATTTTTGTGGAGATAAAGTAATCAAATGCACATATATATTTTACTTTTCATGGACGCTACCTAGCAACACAAATTTTTGAAAATACAGATTAGTTATGTACTTATGGCATATTAGTTGAGGGATATTGGTTTGTATATTGGGTTAATCAAAGATTCATATACAAGTACAGATCATCAACATCACTTTTGAATCAAGAAGTTCTCATAATCTCTTCAGATAAGAATTAGATCAATTTCAGCCTTGTCTCCAACATTGGTTCTCTTTTGGCAGCTGAAGCTCTCATCTGACATATCTGACGCTTTTGGTTGGTCTTCTAGGCTTGTTCTCTCTCGACTGACATCTAAATCTTTCGTCTGGTTGAATTCCTCCATCATTCAACATTGTTCATCCAGTCTTGTTGCGATCTTGGCATCACCCAACCTTGTTAGCCAAGTTATTGAGTCCTGAATGATTGAGAAGGGTGTCGAGTTTTTCTCCTCTGCAACTTAACTAGTCCAATCTGCAACTAGGGTTCCGATTTTGTTCAGCTGCATGTAACTCGATCTCCTCTACTTACCAGAGGGCCTATGCTTTAGTTTCTTAATGTTAGTTCAATTGTGTTCTTCTTTTTCTACTAGCTTCATTGGGGTTGTTTACTAAATTGGTTTATGTAAAACAATAGTGAAAAATTTGGTACATCTGTTGACCAAAAAAAAACAAAAAAAAAGGTCTTCTCTCCAATACTGAAACTCAAACTTGTGTGACACAGTTTAAATCCATATCAAGCACCAACAATGTCATGATCACATAATTTTCCCACAAATGATAAAATTGATTAGTACAGACAACTTGAAATGACAACGACATAATCTAGGCATAACTACTAGTGAAGGACACTGTAACTAGGGAGACACTGGAGGGATCCAGTAAGGGAGGAGTGATCCTAACGAGAAGGCTGAGGGAGACTTGGGACGGAAGGAACATGGTTTTCTAGTGGCGATATCGTAAACACCACAGCCATCGCCTGCAAAATAGATTGAGTTAGGGTTTAGGCCAGGGAACGAGCTTGCCTTGACACAGAAGGGCTCATTATTGCCTAGGAATATGCAGAGGTCTCCAATGTCCTCTGTGTAAGACATGATCCCTGTTTCTTCTTCCTGTCTAAACACCATGAAACGCTTCGTTCCGCGACACAGGAATGCCATCCCATTGCCTGGTTCGTGGTTCTGAGCGTACCACTTGATCAGGAAACGTTGGCCTGAGGGAGACTCCACAAGGTATACAGTCTTGGAACATGAGTCCAGCAGCTCCCACTCGGACTGGGTGAACTCAGGCAGGTTGGAGAACTGCAACTCTTGCAACTCAGAGCCGGTCATGTCTTCCTCGAAGAAAGAATCCCAGGAAACCAAGAACTGGCCTCCAAAACTAGGAGTGTAGAACTTTTCATCTCTCTTTGAATACATAACCTTCGATTGATCAAAATACTGGAAAGGAGTTTTAAAGACGACCGAACCCGATTCCCTGTGTTTGCCACCAGGCCTATTGAAATTGATCATAGGCCCTAAACACTTGACAGCCACTGCAAATTCATTGCTCTGATCAGGTGAACAGTTCATTGCGGCGTTGGTGATGGCTTGCTGTTGGATAGCTATAGGTTTACCCAGGGGATGCAAAGGAATGTTTTTGACTGATTTGGAGCCACGAGGACTGTAGTAGTCGGTAACATATATGGCTTTATATGTATTATCATCACACACGGCCTTGAAAACTCCCCAACCATGGGACATTCCGACCAGACACCCTTTACGCAACTCCATTGGTAACACCTTGTCTCGGACAATAACTTCATCTTCCTTGACCGGGTCAAAATAGTGGATATTGCTTGTTACATTAATATCATCCCATGAACTTCCATAATGTGTGACACAATACAGCAAGTAAGGGTTGGTGCTAGAGGAGGAGAACATCCTATGGGTGTGACATCTCTAGGGGAAGCGAAAGAGGTAGAAATCAGAAGCAGAACACAGAGATTATACTAAAAACAAAAAAAAACTAGAAACAGAGAGAGAGATTGAAGAGACTTACCAGCTGAGCAAGTTTGCGGAGAGAGGGCTTGGAAGAGAGGCTGAGAAGCAGAGACGACATAGCTTTGTTTTGTTGATATGTGAAAAATCAAAAAAAGAAACAGCGAAGTCCCTTCTTGGCTTAGATCTAAGACCAAAGTGTTTGGCCACAAGAAAAAGGGTTTTCAATATACAAATAAATCTCTCTCTCTCTCTCTCTCTCTCTGTTTTCTTATTCCCTTATCGTATAAACTTGTGTGACAAAGCAAAAGGAAAAATCTTGTGATCAAATTTGTACTACACAAGATTTTTATTTCTACCCGCACCAGCCACATTCAATTTTTTGTACTTAAAAAATATATATATATATATATATATATATATATTTATTTCTTTACATACAGTAAATAATCTAGATGTGGTCTTGAGGAAATTGTTTACCAAAACAAGTAATTCTTTTCATTTTTTTCTATACAACAAGTTTTCATTTTTGTACTATTTACTTATCTTTTTTTTTCTTCTTTACATAAATAATTTACTAAAATAATAAAACTTATAAATTTTAAACATGTGATGTAGTTGGTGCGGTAGAAATGATAAATGTGGGGTATTCAATATGTGATAATAATTGAGATGGTGTGAAAAAGGAAAAACGAATACTTAGTGCATTGTAAAGAATCTTGTGTACAAATTTGATCACTAGACTTTTCCTTTTGCTTTGTCTACAAGATTATACAATAAGGGAAAGAAGAAAATCGGAGAAACAGAGGAAAAGAAGAAGAGAAAGAGACATTATTGAAAACCCTTTTTTCTTGTGGCCAAGTACTTTGGTCTTAGATCTAAGTGAAGAAGTGACTTCATTGTTGACTAACTCCAAAACCCTTTTATTTCCTTCATTATCAAAGTGAAGCTATGTCGTCTCTGCTTCTCAGCCTCTCTTCCAAACCTTCTCTCCGCAAACTTGCTTTGGTGAGTCTCTACTAATCTCTATCTCTCTGTTTCTAGTTTTTTTTTGTGGGTGTAATCTCTGTTTTGTCTCTGTTTTTTTCTTCTGATGTATACTTCTTCTTATGGTTCCCCAGAGATGCCAAACCCTTCGGATGTTCTCCGCCTCAACCACCAACCCTTACTTGCTGCATCGAGCCAGTGAAGAATCCCAACTGACAGAGTTCGTCATGTTTGACCCGGCCAAGGAAGAGTATTCCAGCATCGTTGATAAGCCACTTCCCAAAGATTTGTTTAAGTCTAGGCTGGTGGGAAGTTCCCATGGATGGGGCGTTTATCTCAGCTCCCCTGACTCCATTGTAATCAGTGACTATCCCTCGAGCTCCAAATCAAACCCCAAGATCATCCCTCTGCCTCCTCGGCCAAATGTAATTGGTTCTCAAACTGAATTGGTAAGTGGTGTGGCAATCTCCTCTTCTCCTGAAGAGGAAGACTGCATTATTGCTGTCAAGTACACGGGACGTCCGGTGAGTATATATACCCCCGGAAGAGCCCATAAGGGGTTCCTCCTCGCTATGTCTACTGGATTATTCGATTATTTTGAGCAATCAAAGTTGATGTATTCTAAGAGGGACCAAAGGTTCTACATGCCAAGTTCTGGTGGCCACCACTTGTGGTCTTGGGGTGGTCTCTCAGGCACCACGCCTCAGTACCATGAGTTAAAATTTCATAACCTTCCTCAGTTTTCCCATTCCGAGTTGCAGCTTTTGGATTCCTGTTACAGGGCACACGAGCTTGTGGAGTCTCCTTCGGGACAACGTTTCCTAGTCAAATGGTACGTACGAGGTTCGAGTTGTCTGTTTGCTTTTCGCGGTTTCCTATATGTTGTTAGATAATCAGATATTAACTTGGCTCTGCTTGACAATAATGGCAGGTATGTCGAAAGCCCTGCGATGAAGTATTTAGCATTCAATTGTGGCGGCACAAAGCGGTTCATGGTTTTTAGAGAGGAGGAAGATATGAACATGTCTTACACAGAAGACATTGGTGATCTCTGCATATTCCTCGGCAATAACGAGCCTTTTTGTGTCAAGGACAGCTCATTCCCTGGCCTAAAACCTAATTCCATCTATTTCCTCGGTGAAGGGTATGGTGAAGGCTACGGTGTTTACGATATCGCCACTATAACCCCACGTTCCTTCACACCCAAGTCTACACCAGGTTTCTGCTCGGCACAAATTGTCCTCCCTTATTGGATCCCTCCAGTCCAGTGTCTCTCTAGCTAGTTACATGCATGTCCTTCACTAGTTATGTATTGCCTAGATTATGTTGTGTGTACAAGGATGAGATTAATCAAATTAACCATTCGTTTGTTAAACAAAATATATGTTATCTTAGATATTACATGAAAAAGAAAATTATGGTGTTCCATTTTTTGAACAGATCACTCATCTTGAAGGGAGCTCTGTTTCTACATCCATTCTATTTAATCGTAAATTGTCTAATTGTTTTTAAAAAAGACTAAAGTTGTTCATCTGTTTCTGTTGTAAATTGTCTAGTTGTTTATTATTAATGTGAAGTAAAGTCGTGAAAGAAAGGGACCTTGTGTTAATATACAAAGATAACACAAGTTGTGTGTACTCGAAAGCAATCGTGTGTTCATCTTCGTCTACCATAAATTCAATTATGATTAGTTTGTATGGAGCTAAACTCCAAAAGTTTAGTGTGCTAATCCTGATTAGAGCGGTAATACTAGTATCATTCGATTGCTTTTACGTAGGAAATTAAACAAATCTATAAGTACATTATTATTCCTAACGTTCTTCTTTCCTCTTAACTTAACCTTAAATGGTTAGCTACTTACCCTTGAAATGACGATATTACCCTTGATTTATCCGTGTAGATGGTGACGAGTTTATGTCCTTTATCGTAATTTTAAACCTTAAAAGGTAAAAAAAAAAAAAAAAATCATGAATGATTGAAATCATAACGATTTCTCAATTCCCTTCTCTTCTGTCTCAATGCCCAAATCGGGTTGAGAAATTGGACCTGCGATTCATGCATTATGAGAGATTTATCTTGCACAATTTCGAAATCTGTGAGGAATCTTCGTCCTTTCGAATTCGCTGAATCGTGTTTACGTTTTTCCTAGATTCGGTTTGAGGAGTGGAAATTTAGATTGTCGAACGGCTTTGTGATTAAAGAGGAGGAGGAGGAGGATCGGAGATGGCGGCGGGTGCAATGGTGACGGCGACAGGAGCAGTTGTGATTCTATACTTACTGAGCCGTCGGATCGTGTGGGCGAGAAACGGGGGAGATGATCCAGGAGGTGAATTGGGTAAATCAGGTAGATCCGGAAGGAGGAGGATTGTAAGGAGACCGGCTCAAGCGCCGGCGACTTGGCTTGAGACTATTTCAACTTTATCAGAGACGTTACGTTTTACGTATTCTGAGACTCTGGGCAAATGGCCTATCGCTGATCTCGCTTTTGGTATTAACTATTTGATGCGTAGACAGGTTTGAATTTTTTCACTGGTATCTCTGAATTGGATGCATAAATTAGCGACCTTGATATCGTATAGATTTGTTCTTGGGCTCAATTGAAAGATTTGTTTTTTATTTATTTGATTTTTATATATATATATTAAATGTCCTCACTGTTCTTTTACATTTTTGTGAGTCCAATATCGTTTACTTTCCTGATATGACATATTTGAGCTCCGTTCGAATACGTTTGGATTTTTGTCTTTCGTTGTGTTCATTATAGTGCCAGAATGGTGTTTGTTGATAATTCTGCATATGGACAAAATTTATAGACTTGTAATTGTATCCTTCAACTGTAGTTTTGCTGTTGTGATGCAGAGTGTAATTAGTTAAGATCCATTAGCCAATTTTGTGTGTAAGTTGGTGACATTGTATGTCTGCATTTTTTTTTTGTTTCCAGGGAAACTTCTCAACTGCTAGTGTTTATGCTGGAAGTAATTGTATAGAGTTAAAAGGACCAGAGATTATCATGGAGTTGACAGAGCTACTGAGATTTTTGACCCTCTGTATGCTTTTCTCCAAGAAGCCATTCCCCGTGTTTCTGGAGACTGCCGGTTATACTCATGAAGATGTCCTTCTTCAGAAGCCTAAAGCAGGGGTAGGTCATACATTTCAATCTGGTTTTCCTTCGTGCTGCAGTACTCATGAGTAGCTTCTCTATAGTGACTACATGCTTTCTTTTTCAGACTATAAATTCTTTTTTGAAGCACTATATATTCATACGTTTTGGATAGATTCTCTTAAGAACATATGTCTTTTTGGGAGGCTAACAAGAGTTTGCTTCACATCGATATTTCAATAACAGTGTATATTCCCCATACTGTTCCTGTACGAAAGATTGGACCCAACTTGTTTCAAATAGTTTTATCTGTTGAATTGTATATCTGATAAAATGGCTATCCTGCTGGTCAAATGGAAACTAAAAAAAAAGTGGTAGCTTGATAAGAGCTCAGTTGCCAAGTGTTTTGTTTCGTTTATACCTTTGAGGTCTGTTTTGCTGTTTTCATTTATATCCGGAACCATGAACAATTTTATCTTGGGAACCCTGCAGATTATGCAGCCTGCCTTCACGATTATACGAGATTGCAAATCAAAATGTATCCTGCTATTGATCCGTGGCACTCATAGCATTAAAGATACATTGACAGCAGCAACTGGTGCAGTGGTCCCTTTCCATCATTCAGTTTTGCATGATGGTGGGCTAAGTAACTTAGTTTTAGGTTATGCACATTGTGGAATGGTTGCTGCAGCTCGATGGATTGCTAAACTTAGTGTTCCTTGCCTCCTCAAGGCCCTTGATGAGAATCCTAGTTTCAAGGTTCAGGTAAATGCTCTGTATTTAGCCATACATTATTGATTTACAGATTACTTCTACGTCTTCTGTTTTAACTAATTCTCTGTCTCGTTAGACTGCTAGATTAACTACCGATAGGTGTAGATGACTTAGAAAAAAAGTATGCCATTGTCTCATGTGATCATTCAGATCATATTTTTCCTTCTAACTTTCATTCGGGACAGAAGTACTCTTCCCAGTTGCATTCCCGGATATTATGTAGAATCTCCGCATCTGTCACAGTAATCATATTTCAGATGATAAAATGTACAAACTTCAGAGTCTATTTAACTAATACTCAAGTTCTAATCTCAATTCATTTAAGCATCCGTGTTATAGAATGTTCTTTAGAATTTCACTGTTGAAATAGGTTGTCCTTTTCTACTTTAACCTTTCTAAGGAGCATATATTGTTTCAGATCGTAGGTCATTCTCTTGGGGGTGGGACGGCTTCACTTCTGACATATATTCTGCGGGAGCAAAAAGAGTTTGCGTCGGCTACTTGCTTCACTTTTGCACCAGGTACTTTACGATAATGGTGGTATTTGCTTGTCTTTTATGTCATCTGCTCCTGTTTCTTAATTTTGAATCACCAAACTCTTTATATGCAGTTACTTCTGATTGTTACAATGCTTTGCACTGAACTTTTTATCGAACAACTTGCAGCTGCTTGTATGACTTGGGATCTAGCAGAATCAGGCAAGCACTTCATTACTACTATTATCAATGGATCTGATCTAGTCCCAACATTCTCTGCTGCTTCAGTCGATGACCTTCGTTCTGAGGTATGTGACCTGATTTTCCTATGTATGTGAATGCTAATATCACGGAATTTGTCCTTTTCCACCATCAGAGTAAATGGTCCTGAAATGGTACAATATATTGGTAACCATGGTATATCAAACCTAACGTGCTTAACTAGATACTGCCATCGAGAGATATCATCTTTCCCCTGCTAAATGATTCATATTCTTTTCAGACATCGTAGATATTTTCACTTTTTGGCACAAGTGCATCAATGGAAACTGGAAACTATAGTCTTAGCTCTTAATCGTGATTTCTGTGGGTTCTTCCCGTCCGTGATTCTCTAGTCTGTATCCACTTTTGCAAGCGTGGTTCAAATATTCTCGTAAAGTAGTATATTTACACTCATTTTTGACACAGATAAGATCCTTTTTCTTCTTCTATTTGGTGGCAGGTAACCTCGTCCTCATGGTCAAATGACCTGCGTGATCAGGTTGAACACACCAGGGTCCTTAGTGTTGTTTATCGGTCTGCAACTGCTATAGGATCTCGGTTGCCCTCTATAGCCAGTGCAAAAGCAAAAGTGGCTGGTGCTGGGGCGATTTTGCGGCCTGTCTCAAGCGGCACTCAGGTAAAATCTGTTGTAAAACAATACAATTATCATGAGCCAAAATGGTTGCGGCTTCATGAGTGAAGTGTGTATGTGGAACAACTAAATATATAGATTCGTAAACTAGTATTTCTTTTTTCTTGATGATGTTGATGAATGATTAATGGTGAAAAATTGTTATAGGTTATGCTAAAGCGTGCCCAAGATGTAGCGCATGCCGTTGTGCAGACCCGTTCAACGCTCTCATCATGGTCTTGCATAGGACCACGCCGTAGAGCTATTAGCTCCCAACTTAACTCTAAAGTCACAGACTTGCCGGAAGCATCCACTCTTATACCGGAAAGAAGAAGCACTGAAGCTTTACTGGCAGAAACCGTAGTGATAGATCGTAAAGGTCACAAGAAAACAGACCATTGTTCTTCATCAAGCAGCAGCGAATCAGAACGTGAGGATGCAGAAGAAGAAGATGAAGAAGAAGAAGAGCCATTGATTTCAATCGACCAAGTCATTGCTGAAACATCTTCAATAGAAGAAGACGTGACAGAAGGCGAGCTATGGGATGAACTGGACAAAGAGTTGACTCGACAGGAGAACGAAAGAGACAGTGAAGCCATGGAGGAAGAAGCAGCAGCAGCAAAGGAGATAACAGAGGAAGAGACTGTAATTACGGGCGGGGGCGATTCCTCCACAGGACAGAACCAGAGTCCAGTTTCAGCATCTTCAGTGGACTTGTTAGAGGACCAACGGTTTTACCCGCCAGGTAAGATAATGCACATAGTGTCAGTGACTGAGACAGAGTCTGAAACAGAACGTGATGAAGTGATGGTGGTGGGGACGACGACGACAGTGGAGCGTGTAAGGTTATATGAGACGCCAAGAGAACTGTATAGAAAGATTAGGCTATCGAGAACAATGATAAATGATCATTATATGCCAATGTATAAAAAGATGATGGAACTCTTAATTACTGAGCTCGAGTGTGATCCACACTCTTCATGAGCTTCCCCTCACCTCATCAAGTCAACTGTACATTATAAATATTTATACACAGAGTTTACATTGTTTTCCCACAAATGTACAGAGATATTAATGGAATAACAAAATTCTTGGTTGTGATTATCATTGTTGGTCACTGTTCATCATTTCACATACCTTTATTGTGATGATCTAACTCTCAAACAATAATAGCCTCCACTTAAATTTGATGCATATGCACTGGTTTCATGAAGATCCATTACAGTAGTTCACAGTTTAGACTCAGTTTTCAGTTCGATTTGATGGCAATATGGTAAATGGAAAATAATTAAGGGACATCAAATGTCGTTCAGACTGGTTCAGTTTCATTGGGTTGATCCGGTTAGGTGAAGTTTCACTCGAAAGTTTCTAATATTATTTTGGTTTCAGCAGAGCCTCGATTGTGAGATCGAGGCTTCCAAAAATTGACGGGCAGGCCCAACCAAAGTAAGGCAAGGCCCACTCGCCTTTAATAATGTTCGTCAGATTCTGTGCCGGCACGATCCGCCGTCTCTAAACGATCATTGACGGATCATCCTTCACCTCTGACAGAAACGGGTTACATAAAATGAGAAAACGCGTTTCTTTTTATAGCCCCAAAGATTCACCCTTTTTCTCCAAACTTCCGATGTGGGTTTGTTGATGTTTTTCTTTTTTTTTTTAACTCGGATTTTAGGGACAACCATATTAAACTAAAGCTGTCAATATTAAAACATTAACACCTAAAATCAGTCTATTTATTTATTAATTTTGACGTCTGAAGTTGATAGAACAATCATCTTTATTTTATCTATGGTTTTTGATCAACCTCCATATCTAGACTTGAGAGCTTCCGGTGGTTCTTCTTCCATGATACCAGATCCTGTGGTACTTAAATACTCTCTGATGGTTGTTTTCCGATCTCCCAAGAATGTATGATCCAGAAAGTTATTGTAAGCTTCATCTCCCAGATTCTTAGCAGCCAACACACTGCAAACACATGAGAATCTTCAACTTTGTAAGAATCTTTAAATTCAGATATAGAAGAAAGCTACCATATCAAGTTTAGGTGTAACATTGTTAGTGTTGTCTCGGCCAGCAACACATGTTTCTCTCATTTACATTTGAAACTAGTTATGGTTGCTGGTTTGTTAACTAATTATTTTAGCTTCGAAGTTGGATAAAATAGTAAGGAGAGTGTACCAGTGTCTTAGATAGAGACGGCAAGGTAAGATGTCATCCCGCCATATCTTCTCGATGTTAAATCTTCCATAATGTTGAAAGTAAATCTCTTTGTCTCCTGCAGAAAACAAAACACAAAATAAATTCTAAAATAGCTTCAAACTTTGAGACATTTAGATAGACTTGGAAGGGCCTAACCAACCTTTGCATCTAATCTGGAGAAACTCCTCATCACTGTATCGACCACAGAGTACCTGTTCATGCCTCAAAAACTCAGACTTGGCAAAGAGTAAACAAACAAAAGAAATGTCACTGAGAACAAAGATTCGTTTAAACAAAGACGAACCGCAGAATTGGTGTAAGGTTTGCCTTCCAATGTTTCAGGAACAACCTATATGTGTAAAGGAAAACGTATTAGCAGTGTGAAACACAATAAGACATATCTATCACTGAATATCTTGGAACTAGGAGAAGACAAAGGAACTAGTGACTTACAGCAAGAAACCTGAACTCAAGCTCCCTTCGTATAAAAGCCGGAATCTGTGTGTTTGGTGTATCAAAACCGTCAAGAAGAATACAAATACTTTGTATCAAAATGAGTGAAGCAGTTGAGTTATCTTTAGGTACACATACCTCAGAGCTTTTGATCTCAAAGACAGTAACAACAAGGCTCTCTCCTTCACATGGCTCTACACTCAAACTTGAAATCTCCTGGTTTCATTTCATCACAATCATCAATACCTAAAGAAGAAGAGTCTTTGCTATCTAATTCCAAAATCAATATCTACAATCTATGATTAATTTCACATAAGTTTCAGAATCAGTTTCTAGGAAGGAAGCTCCATTGTTTTCCTCAATACAGAACCAATTCTGAGAATGAGAAGAGATCGAGTGAGAGAACCTTAGTTACAGGATTTGCGATGCCACGCTCGAAGAAGATCGGAGCTGAGTGTGCGAAAGCTCTTCTGAATCCTTGCAGTTTCGCGATTCTGAAGTTCTCCAAATCTGGGAATGTGCTCCTCGCGCTTCTCTCTGTTAAAGCAACCAAATCAATGAATGATTCAAATGAATACACAAAACGAAGGAGGAAGTGTTCGAACCGGAGAGAAGAGAACCGAAGCCTGTTATGGAGATCCGATTATTCGATGAGAGAAGCTTCTTGAAATCAGATTCATCTTCCAATTCCATCACCTGCGACAAATCAGAACTGCGGATGTCACCAGACATGGCTGCTTCAATCGATCGTCGTCGACGATCTTGTCGAAGCTCCGATCTTCTGGTAGAATTCAACAACGAGACAGCTGTGATACGTGGAGGAGAAGCGCGCGATTTGCACGTGGTCGAGGAAAGCGCGTAGGAGAATGGTAACGATGTGAGTGTGAGTGAGAGAGCAGTCATCGGAGAAGAAGACGAAAGAAGAAATGTGATGAAGTGGCTTTAGTGAAGTCGTAAATTGCGAACAGTTTAAAATTAATTCCACTAGAATTATGAGACAATAATATTAAATACACCAAAGTTATCATTTTTTTTTGCATAGAAGAATGTACAGAGAAGCCACCATTCTTATAACACATCAAAGCTCTTGTCTCTGATAGAAGAAGCAAAGCAGAAACTGCCTAAAGAGATGATATAGCTCTTAAGCAGAAACTGGAGTTTTGGTGTGAGTTCTTGTGAGTTTCCATTGTTTGATCTTGTCCAATGTGTTCTTTACCTTCAAAATACGAGCTTCAATCTTCAATGCTAGCTCCTGTATTGCAAGCTTTCTTTGCTTCAATCTCTCCTCATCAACTTCTTGCTTCTCAGTTGCTGCTCCTCCATTGTAAGGCTTTGAAGGAGTTTTGCTTACTGATTCAGTATTTTGCTCTGTTTCTTTTGTTGCTACAGTCTCATTAAGCTTCTGAGGAAGATCTGAAACATTTTTATCCACTCCAAGTCTACTTCTTTCTCCTTCAGTATTCCCCATCTCGGCCCAGTGCTTTCTATAGTTGATCCTCTGAGCGATGATTGCAAGCTTTCTCTGCTTCAATCTTTCAGCATCAGTAACAACATCTTCATCAGAAGAACTTGAGGAGTTCTTTTCATCATTCTTTTGCTCTGTTGCTTGTGTTGCTACAGTCTCATTTCCATAAGCAAGCTTTTGAGGACGGATTGAAACATTTTTGTTATCTACTTCAAGTCTACTTCTTTCTCCTTCAGTATTCTCTACATGATCACTACACTTCTTCCTAGATTTGACCCTCCTCTGATCAATGGTCATGTTATCATCATCTTCTGTATCAGCACTCTCATCATCCTCACAAGCTCGCTTGCGTCTCTTGTTTGGCGACTGCTTGGTTTTCTGCTTCTGAAGGATTTGGCTCAATGGCAATACCTTAAGAGGTATATCATCATCACTATCATCATAATGATCAACTGTACTGCTTACATTGAAAGTTCCGGTCGATTCTTTCCGCATCTCTGAAACAGATTTCATCCACCAGTCTCGGTATCTTGCAGTAACTAAAGCTGTGGCAAGACGAGAAGGAATGTATAGCCTTACACCATCAAGAGATGTGTTGTAATCATCCCATGCTTCTTGTTTTGTGGAGTTTCTGCTGTGATGAGTAGCCAAAACAGGAATATCTTGCGGCAATCCGAATTGCATCGCTACTCGGTTTGGATAGTAGTTCTCTACTAAACCAATACCAACAAGCTTAGAAACTCTCACACATCTAGCAAACGACACAAACTCATCATCATCAAGACTCTCACCAATCCTCACCCACTTAGCATCTTCAAGGTAAAACCGAGGTGGGTCCCAATTCTCCAAAGGTTCAGTATAGGGACGCCAATCAAAATTACCATCAAAAAGAATCAGTCCCTCATCCCCAAATATCTGTCTCAGACCGCTCCATTGAGCAATTCTTGGTTTACCCCGAGGTATCACCTTAGCTTCTGGTCTTATACTCTTGAACCTCTCCCATATCCATACTTGGACAAGCTTAAACAGAGAATTAGGATAAACGTTTTTCGTAGAGGCTAAAGCACAGATTTGGCTCAAATCATGGTATAGGTTTGCGAGAACCGCAGGAGCTAAAGCCACCCTTTCACCTCTTGCTAGACGAACAGCTATTGGGAAAACATCACTGACAACCGAACGGCCTAACTTGTCTGGAAACACAAACAGCGAAAGCCACAACACTAGAAATGCTTCATGCTCCATTTCATCATCTACAAAGCTTGAAATCCATGAATCCTGCCTCATACTCTCCTCCTCTCGTTCCTCCAGTTTCTCCACTGCTTCTCTCATCTCTGAGCTTTCAAGAGGAGCACATACAGACGAACCCAAAACCGAAAACCCCAAAAGCACATTTACATCTTCGAGGGTTATGGTTGCTTCACCCCAAGGGAACACGAAGGTATTGGTCTCAGGACACCAGTTTTGAGCGAGGGAGAGAATCAAAGACGGGTTTTTGCGGATTTTGTAAGTCGATGCTTTGATTGCTTCAAAAATCCCAGATTTTAACCAAGTGGGTTTGTGTAAAGCAGCCATTTTTTTAGCCCAAAACTGAAACTTTTTGCTCGGTAACCTCCACCCACGAAAGGAAACACACAAAGACGAAGCTTTTAACTCAGGACAAGAAGCTGGACGAAGCATACCTTCAATGGAGGTGACACAGGGTTTCAAAAAGTGAGCTTTTTTAAACATAGGTTGACTGTTGTTTTCACTGTAAGACACCATGAGTTCTTTTCTCTCTTCCACGAGATCTTCATTAATGGATGTTGAACCCATTGGAGAAGAAGAGGATTGAAAATGGAGAAATTTGTTTTTTTTTTTTTGTTAACTTTTGAACTTTAAAGGGTCAAAGCATGAAGGAAGCAATGTTGCTTCGTACAGATGGAACATGTCCTTTATTTGGTACTAAAAATTGGGAGAGAAAAAAAGAAAGAAAGACTAATCAAATAGTCTCCTATCATATTAAACCATATCAGCACATACTTAAAAGTTTTTCACTAATTTAGTAATCATTTCAGTGCTTTGCAGTTTGTGACGTGTGAGCGAAGATTTTAAAAAGAATGAATAAATTTGCAAACAATAAATTTAGCTTTTACATTTATAGTAGTAAGGTGACAAAATTGAACCAAAACCTTGAATTTCTAACTATGTATAGCACTAATGAGTTTTTAAGTCCTAGTTCAGTTATGGTTGAAGTAGAGAAACTATGGGCTCTTTGTTAGTTTTCAGTTCTCATGCTTCTTCATTAATTGAAAGTTTGAAACTAATCAACAACAGAAAAGAGAGACTGATTAAAATAAGCCAAAACTTTGCTTCAAGACTGACTTGTTTTGTGCATGACATTTCAGCACAAGGCCTCATCCAATGTACATGTGTATATACCATTTATTTAGTTTTGTTAATTAACAGAGATGAAAACGAACAATACTATAGAAAAACTCAACTATCATCTTAAACCATATCAGCACATACTTTAAAGTTAAAAACTAAATCTGCTTAGAAAGTTAAAACGATACACTAGTGGACTATCAAAGACAGAATCTATATGCTAGTCAACGTATAAGAATCTAACGAGTTAAGGGGGAAAAAAAAAACATAACCACCATTTTCTTCTTAGGTTTTATCACATAATTAAAACCTAGAAAGCTTATCTCTTAAAATGTCTTAAAATCCAGAACATTCAACAAATAAATAAATAAAACACTTTAAAAAGAATTCATTCATTTTCTTTTCCCAACAAGACATTTTTTGACTTTATTTATAAGCTCTTCTTCTTCATGAATAAGCTCTTCCTGCCTTTCCAATGCAATAGCGTCTTCGTATGCGAATTCAATTTTGTTGCAGAAGATATGGTCAAGAACAAATACCTCCAAAGCCCATCTACCAAAATCAGCTAATTGCTTCTCATCGGTCTCCATATCATGCTGTGTTGCAGCACTCCTAAGCTAAATAAATTTTTGAAAATAAAAATAAAAATATTATCAACATGTACAAGTAATTTTTTCTAGTAGATGTGGAGCTATATAGGAGCTGAAAACTAACCTGCACAAGCTTTGGAGAACCCATTTCAGGCAATGGCGCAAGAACAAATCTCTTTAGAAGTAACATCGGTTCTTTGACAATGAACATATCGTTGTCCGCGTTAGCAATTACAGCTGGAAACTTCTTGGCATCAGTTGTTCTCTCAGTCTTAGTTTCGTCTTCATCAAGAGTGCTCAAAGCGAGTTCTTTGTCATCATTTTCTCTGTCATTCTTAGCGGAGTCTTCAAGACTCTTTATAGCGGACTCAACTTGGTTACTGCGGAACAATTCTTCCACAACCACTTTTACAAGTCTTTTTAAATGGCTCTTATTCTCTTCAAGAGACTTTAACCCATAAAACAAGAAATCCATCACCAAAGTGGATGTAAGGTCGTTCTTGATGAAGAAGTGTTTCACAACTAGTTTTAGAATCACATCCTTATTCTCTCGAGACATCTCGAGCCTCGAATTTGGTTTCATCTTCAACCAAAAGGCACATAAGCTACACCATGAAGATTAACAAAAAAATCATTAATTTCCTTGTAGTGATTGATCAAAGTTGCTCAAACTTTTAGGGAAATAATTAAACATGAAAAAATATTACCTCGTCCATCTCTTTTTGTCGTCAAACAACTTCACAAACTTGCTTCTTTTTTCTCCCACAAAGCTCCGGAACCTTTCCTCTACAGATTTAAAATAAACCCTAACAAGTTCCTTCTTATACTGACCTTCAATGCAAGGAAAAGGTCGGTTCACACACTCTCTACAAGAATTAAAAAAAGTTGGTTCTATGTTAATGGTGGCATGCTTTGAATAATATAGCTAACATATATCACTCAAGAGATATCATACTTAAAATCTTGGCATTAATTTACCTAATTACTTGAACTTGAGCTTTAAATACAAGATCACCAAACTTATCTATGAATTCGTCATGTAATCTAGGTAACTCAATAAACTGTTTCCATCCCCAATCATGCTCTTTCTTCCAAAACTGGTGTACCGAATCTGCCAAGAAACATGTTTAGTTTTTGTCTGCGTTATCATACTGATTCAAATAAAGTTTAAAGATACAGAAAATAACCTGAAGACTTCGATATCTTTGGATTTTCATGCTCCACAGCTACAGTAAACAGAGCTAAATGACTCCAACCTGTCTCAAAATGTTATAACCTAAATGATGATGATAAAGGTTTACAAATCGAGAGAGATCATAAAACAAAACAAACAACAATACTTATACCTGGATTAAGTTTCTCATAGTTTGCAACACATAGAAAGAGAGAGAGATGGTTGGTAACATCACACCCTCGTGGATAAACTAACAAATACCTGTCATAGGTAAAGAATAAAGAAAACAAAACGCATACAAAATTTACAAAGTTTCAACCTTAAATATTATGAAAATGAATGTCATTTCACATACCATCTGTGTCCACCAATTTCAAAAGTATTGCTACGGATCTCTCGCTCATTGATTTGTGTAAATTTCTTAATCTTCCATGTAAATGTCCCATATAGTTCAGATGGACTTGATCCTAGGAATCATATAACAATTTTCGAGTAATTTAAATCCACTACGAAAATACAATACTTGTATAATCAAATAATGAAAATACTAACCGGTTTGCCCAAAAAAAAATAAAGAAGAAGACTAACCATAATCTTGAATGTTGTTAGTCAAACTGCCCTCTCCAGAAGTTTCATTAGTGATCTCGGACATATCTCTCGTCTCCAAACTACGGAATTAAGGATTAAGTGTAGGATTATAGATCTTACGGATGACAGCCTTATTAATATATATTTATAGACAAGGCACAGATCGAATTATGAAGCAAACATAATAAAAACCATAAGATTATTAAATGAATCTATGGACCAAATCGTAACACCAAAAATTCCCAAATCCGATAACAAGTAAACCCTATAAGTCAATCTTTAAAATGTAGAAAAAAAAACACTTACACGAAGAGCAGAGCAGAAAGAAGCTTAATCGCCCCCTAGTGTAATAAGATATACGAAGTAGCTAATATTGACACAATCAACAAAAAAAGGAAAAGAAAAATTGCTAATATCACGGAGTAAAAATTCTTAGATCAGTTATAGAATATCTATAAAATATAAAATATTATTATACAATTATGGTAAAGAAGATCTACAAATCTTTTCTCGAGAAAAAATCGTCCAATTCGTTTGATGAACAAAATTAGTCAACGAAATATGAAAATGAAATTGAATATTTAAGAAGTAGTGAAATACTATATACGAATAGTGATTTTGAGAATATTCTGTTAAAATTTGATTCATAACAAAAAAAAAAAAAACTGTTAAAAACTGTGACGGTTACTTTTCTTAATTTATACATTTTTGATATAAATTATTCTAAAAATATAATATTTGTGATTTCTTATATTTTAATAAGATATCACTGCGTCATGTGCAGTATGAAAAAATATTTAATAAATTAGATATAATATTTTATATTTTAAAATACAAACAATGTTGTATTTTAATAAACGATTTAAAAATGTAAATATTTAATCTTAATTTTATAAATAAAATTAACTTTTATAATTATTAGAAATAATTTGCTATTGTTCCCTAAAATTTATGAAACAATAAATGGATTTATTAAATAATTTTATCAAACAATTTGAAAAATATTGTTTTATTATTTTATCAACCAATATAAATTTTTATTTTGTTAGTTATTAAATTAATTAAAATGCAATGACATTTTTTTGTAATATACCATATGTTGTAGGGTTAAATTTTAACAATATTGCTTAAATAAGTATATATGGATATAAAATTATATTTAACTCATATAATTTAATTTTTTCTTTTCTTTTTTTGCTAACTAATATAATATAATTAGCAACCCATTGGTAACCATTGAAGAAGAAAAAGAATAAGGGAGAATACAAATAAAAATGAACAAAGAGGAAAAAAAGAAAATGAGAAAACAATAAAAGTTCTACAAGTTCCCTATTTGTATTGAGGAACCAACTGGCCAACACAACTGATGATGGCTTATGATGGTCGTTAAAGCAAAAAAATAATGAAAAATCAATCTTAAAAACCTAAAAATAAATAATAATGTTAATTAATCAAAATTAATTTGTGACTAGGTGATACCCCGTGCTAGGGATTATATATTTTATTAGTTACTTTCTTTTATAATTTGTATTTTTGTAATGCAATTTTTTATTTTGAATTATTTTTTTTGTTTATATATTGTTTATTTATATATTTGGAGTTATACAGTAAATTGGAAATCCTAATAGAGTAAGTAGTTTGTAGAATATAGCTTTTCATGGAAACAGATACACCGCAATATTGGATAGTAGTTTTGTAGTAAAATGCATTTGCTTGATAGGTGGTCGGTAATACACAACAAAATCAGCCGTAATAACTCAATAATTTTGATCAAGCTAGGGATGCAATGGTCAATAACCAATTTTATTGCATAAGTTTTATAAAACTCTAAATTTCAGAAATGTAAACTGAGTTGCTGGAAAAAAAACAAAAAATTGATTGTTGTTGAATAAAATAACTCATAGTATATAAGAATGTAGTTTGGATATAGGAGAGTATAGCGTAAATCAATAACTTAATTAACGAAATAAATAATCCTTACAATCAAAACATAGTTTGAGCGAACGTATTAGAAAAGTAAAAAAAAAACAAAAATGATTATCATTAAATTTTTCTGCTTGTGTGTTTCGGTTTTTTGGTGTTATGAACTCTGGTACTTATAAGGAGATCCTAGGGTTGTAGGTGAGTGATTAGCAATATATGGAATATGCGAGTAATATACCAATGATTAAGAATATGCAATATTGGTTTCCATTTGCTATTAATTATATGATTTCAGTTTCCATATAATCTAAATGGAAGATGTAATTAAGATATTCTAGTTTCTATAATCTTAAAATATTGAATGTTGTTTGATTTGTTTAATTAGCATTGAAGATCGAGATAATTTTGGGAACAAAGATATGGAAAGATTATACTGATTTATGCTTTATTTAGGATACTATTATGGTTCTTAGAATCACAAAATATTCTTTTTTAAAGATTATTTGTTAATATCGAATCTCGGTAATTAAGGAAATATCCGATTTGGTAATTAAAATTTATGGTTTTCATTTAAATACCTTAAAAGAAAATGAAATCAGATTGTTTGCTTATAACGAATAACTCTGTTTGGGATCTTAAATAACTAATCTTGAATGAAATAATATACTGGATCCGAAAAAGATTAATCTGGAGTACAAACAGATCCGCGGGTTTTTTTCCTTCTGTTGTCGGATATTTTAGGATCCGCGTCCCGACCCATAATTTTTTAAGTGATCGATCGAGGGTATAATGGTCATTTTTCACAAACGAAACTATAAGTTAATTAGATTAAAATTTGTGATTCTCTAATCATTTTTAATGAAAAACCTACCAAAACCAAGTCATGGTACATTTTGAGTTTAGGGAGTACTTCTGCTTTAATAGTATAGATAAGTTCCCTTTTAAAAAAACCTTGATAATATTTTGTTGTAAATTTACCCTCAATTTGGTAAAATGCATATCAAACTTAGATGCAATATAAACCTTATTTGTATCTTCGAAGAGATTGTACGATCACATTAGAGGTGTCAAAATGGGTAACCCGACCGACCCGACCCGACCCGACCCGACCCAAACCCACGTGGGTTAGGGATTTTAGTGGCCGGGTTTAACTCGTCTCATTTATTTATTTGGGCTGAATTTATATACCCAAAACCGATAATAAGAAACCCATTGGCTAAATGGGTTAAATGGGTTACCATATACAAATTAAAAATCATAATAAAATAATTAAAAAATTAAACATTTCATATTATTATTAAACTTAAAAATTTTCAAATAACAAAGAAAGCAAATAACAAATTAAACAAGTTACAAATCCTTGATCAATGAAAATATTGCCGTGCTAGGAGATGTGATTGGACTTAGATGAGACACAAACATAAACAAATAAAGGATAGACAAAACTAAAAAGAATAATCTTATTTATGAAAGTAATATAATAACTTTAATTTCTTATTTACCAAGAAAAAACTCTAATCTTTTCTAATTTCTTAGAGTAATTTACATATATATATATATATATTTTATATTTATACGATAACCCATGGGTAACCCATAACCCTAATGGATTAACCCATTAAACCCATAAACTCATTTGGGTTAATCCACTCAAACCCATTTATTTTTATGGGTAGAAAAATCCAACCCTTACCCACCAATATTATTGGCAGTTTCGAATAACCCATGTATTAACCCATTTTGACACCCCTAGATCACATTCATTCGTAGTTTTAAAATTTAGGAGTAAATTTAGGCTTCTTAATGCAAGGGTTTCAATTTGATATATCAGTTCTCATATGTTAAAAAATTGAAAATGGTGACACGAAAGTTATATTACAGGTTAAATTAGATTTTGTGTGGTGGATTTACATTTGTAATTGTTAAAGGTAAAATTGTAAAAAATTTAACTGGTGTTTTTTTTTTTTTTTTTTTTTGCAGAAAACATTTGTGATAAATTACACATTGATTGAAAAAAGTTTTCCAATTAATATTGGGAAGAAGAAAGAAAAAATAACAAGATTCTCTTTTATTATTTCTTTGTTATAGTCCAAAAAATCTCTTATTTGTGATTTTAAAGAAATGAACTCAAAATTAATATAGGCGAGCAGTTAGATTTTAACATCTGTAAAAAGAAGAAGAAGAAAGCTGTGATTAGCTACAAAATGTTGTTAAAGCTGTTAATTTGGCTAAAGTTCTTTCAGTATTTTCAATATTACAATTTATGGATCCCAATAATTTTTGTCATCCGCGAACCGGAATTCTCGGTTTAGGGGATGCATCGATCGATGCACATGGTGTGTCGATCGATGCAAGCCGGTTTGGTCGCGAACGAATTTTAGTCAAACGCTGCGTTTTGGCGAGAAAAACTCTTAAAAGGGAGTTTTGTCCTTTTGTGGCCGCGGAGAAATAGAGAGAATGAAGGAGAGAAGCTGTTCTTGGGGTTATGAGGAGATTTGAAGCTGTTCTTACAAGATCTGTAGCTGAGAACGTTGTAGGAGCTTCCTAGGAGTGCAGAATTGCTTGTTTGAGGTTCATAATCTTCTTGGCAAAGGTGAGTGCATGACCATGGATTATCTAAGCTTGAGAGATTCTCTGATCTGCTTGTTTATGTGTTTAATTGGATTGTTAGAGTTTTGTTGAGTCGCAATTATGTGGCTTTGTTTTGTGTGCTTTGGTGGTTTAGGGACGGAGGCCCGGAGAGAGGCTTCGGAAAAGTCGATGCTCGACATGTGCATCAGGCGATGCACTTTGTGCATCGGTCGATGCAAAGCGAGGACGGTGCGTTTTGACCTAGAAGCATCGGTCGATGCCATGTGGAGGCATTGGTCGATGCAACTAGGGATTCCGTGCAAGGTCGAGTATGTGTCGGTCGATGCATGTGTTGGTGTCGGTCGATGCAAGGGATTATGGTGTCGGTCGATGCAAGTAGTGTTGGTGTCGGTCGGTGCAAGTGTTGGCGTCGGTCGATGCAAGTGGTGTTGGTGTCGGTCGTTGTGGTTGCCTGGTTTGTTGTTTGGTTATTGTTTGATGTTGATGGTTTGAGATATCTCTATTGCTTGTGTGTATAGCCTAGTAGATGGGAGGATTGCCTCACTAAGTATTTATGATAATACTTACGCATCTCAATTGTTGTTTGTGGTGTACAGGTATGTGACGTGGAATCATGGCGGTGATGAGGAGGATGATCTAGGGTCTCGTTTGTGTATTGTTGGTTATATTATTTATGTTGGAGCCTTGGTTAGAGTTATGTTAGGATGCTGGATAGAATGGTTAGGAATGCTATTTTATGGATGAAGTATGGTTTCTGTATTATTGGTATGTTTTCGCTGTGTTTAATGATTATTGCTGGTTTAATGTTGATTGTGGTTTGGGTTGGATTAATTGAGTAGTATGGGTTACTTAATTATATATACTTTATTTGTTATTATTATTATTTTTAAAAAGACGGGTCGTTTCAATTTGGTATCAGAGCAATTACGGTTCTAGGATGGTTAAGTGGATGGTTTAGAGAGGTTTAGGAAGTTAATTGGGGGAATTATTTTCCTGTTGCTTGATGCATGATGTTGTGTGATGGAAATTGATTATGAGTAGTTAGTCAATTTGTGTGAGTATGGAGTCCTAGTATCATCCTCTTCGAGCCTTCAATGAGATTCCACGGTAAGATGTGTGTGTTGTGTGTGTTTTGAAATTTTGTGCTTAGCTTTCTGTTCTGGGTAGTGCAGATGGCTAGTGATGGTGCTGTTGCTGGTCGTGGACGCGGACTTGGTCGGAGACGCGGTCGTGGTCGTGGTAGGGGCAGAGTCCCGGCAGTGAGTGAGTCGGTTGAGCAGAGTGTGACAGCTGAGGGTGTCGGCGAGTCGCAGGACTTCCAGGAGGGGTCCATGAGTGTGGCCGGTGGTAGTACTGATGGGACCGTAGGCGCTAAGGGGGTCAGTGCGGGCGGTGTCGGTGCTCGGGTGGCCGGTGGTGCTAGGGTTCCGGGTGTGGGAATCCCAGCAGGTGGAGCCCCTGTAGGAGGTGTGGACCTGGCAGGCTTATTGACACAGCTGTTGGAGCGGATACTGGGAGTGGTTCCGGCTCAGGCTCAGGTAGTGCCACCAGTGATGGCGGAGGAGAAGCAGCCAGTGGCTGCGGATGTGAGAGCTCAATCTCGTTATTTGACTATGCTGAAGGAGATGCATAATCTTGATACTGCGCTGTTTTCAGGTGGTACGGATCCTACTGCTGCGGATGCATGGAGGACGAGTGTGGAACGTAACTTCCATACTCTGAGATGTCTTGAGGAGCTTTGGGTGGACATAGGGGTCCACAATTTGATTGGTGATGCACAGGTGTGGTGGAGATCAGTGTCCGCTAGGAGAGTGCAGAGGTAGATGACTTGGGCTGACTTTGTGGAGGAGTTCAACCGTAAGTATTTTCCGAGAGAGGCGTTAGACCAATTGGAGGTGCAGTTTCTTCAGCTATCTCAGGGGACTCGGTCAGTGTGGGAGCTGGACTTAGAGTTCAGTCGACTGCTGTCTTATGGGGGTCGGGCGATGGAGTCCGAGGTGGCTCAGATCAGGAGGTTCATGAGGGTGCTTCGTGAGGACTTAAGGGTCTATTGTAGAGGGAGGAGTTACGCTACGAGGGCGGAGCTGGTGGAGACTGCAGCTGAG
Source organism: Camelina laxa (assembly GCA_024034495.1). Lineage (NCBI taxonomy): Eukaryota > Viridiplantae > Streptophyta > Magnoliopsida > Brassicales > Brassicaceae > Camelina > Camelina laxa. Next base: position 19,054,662 of record CM043880.1, read on the forward strand.
ATAGAGGATGACTTGAGGTCGCAGGTAGTGGTGGTCAGTCCAGCGGTTCAGACAGAGGAGACTTTGGAGCAGAACAATCTGAGCAAGGGTAACAAGTCGGAGAAAAGGCAAAAGAGGAAGCGGGAAGACACATCAGGTATGCAGCAAGGTGGACGAGGGTGCTTCGGATGTGGAAACAAGAACCACAGGTTGGCGGATTGTCCCAAGAAGGGTGATCCAAAAGAGTATCGTCGATCGTGTTACCATTGTGGGGAGGAGGGGCACATCAGGCCTTACTGTCCTAAGTGGAAGCAGATGATGGAGGGTGCGGCACATCCGAAGGGAGGACTGGGTGCACAACCCGGAGCTTAGATTAGCTTATGTTTCTTTTTATTTATTTCAGTTATGTTTCTTTTTTCTTTTCTTTTGGAGTTGTAAACTGTTTTTGCATTTGAGGTTTTAATAAAAAAATTTGAGTTCTTTGGATTTGTGATTTGTGGATTTTGTGGAAAAGTAAATCGTTTGGAAAGTTGCCATAAATAGAAAGTTCCAAAAATGGAAAGTTCTATGAATAGTTAGGACTTGTCTATTTTGGAAAAAGGATGTGAAATGCCAGAGTGGCGGGAATGTTTAGAGATTGACCTGCAGAGTGGTCACAGAGGAGATGATCAGTTCTAAAAAGGATTTTGTTTTTGATTGGTGATGTCACGGTGTTAAGAGAATATGCAGTTCTACAAATAGAAAGCTTTATGAATAGTTAGAACTTGTTTATTTTTGGAAGGGGTGTTTGAAACATCCAAAGTGATTAAGATGATAGGAGTGGGGCCTGGGGGTGGCCATAGTAGTGGTGATATTCTGGGAGAGAATATGGTACTCGTAGGACATTGAGATGGTCTATGTAGATCACGGGGGTGGTTCCGTTTGGAGAAATGCTTATAGACGTTATGACTGTTTGCTATAGGGACGGGGGTCCTAAACAACTCATGAGGAGATGGGGGTTCTCCTGAGGGGACGGGGGGTTCCCTAGATACCGATAGCTCGAGGGACTGCGGTCCTGAGGGTGGCAGAGGAGATGGGGGTTCTCCTGGTACCGAGATCTCGAGGGTGACGACCCGAGGGTGAGACGGTATTGCTCGAAGACGGGGGGTCTGAGAGTGTGCTCGAAGACGGGGTGTCTGAGAGTGTGATCGGTATGGCTTGAAGGTTGCGACCTAAGAGCAGATGAGTTGGTGGCAAAAGTGTCAATGACGTGGGAATAAGCATTGTGACCGGATGTGGTTTTAGGAGATTGATGGGGGTTCAATCTCAGGTTTCTGGTTAAGATCAGATGCGGATATCGGGGTTGATGGGGGTTCAATCTCGGGGTTCTGTGTGTTGACCGGTGGGGGTCAGGATTGTTTGGACCAGTGGTGTCCTTGTTGCGGTAGACAAGGTGGTTGGATGATGCAAACCATTGCGACGGTGATTTGATGAGATTTGCGGTTGAGTGGCGGTGTGTTCAGATTCGAGGACGAATCTTTTGTTAGAGGGGGAGAATTGTAACATCCGCGAACCGGAATTCCCGGTTTAGGGGATGCATCGATCGATGCACATGGTGTGTCGATCGATGCAAGCCGGTTTGGTCGCGAACCAATTTTAGTTAAACGCTGCGTTTTGACGAGAAAAACCCTTAAAAGGGAGTTTTGTCCTTTTGTGGCCGCGGAGAGTTAGAGAGAACGAAGGAGAGAAGCTGTTCTTGGGGGTTTTGGGGAGATTTGAAGCTGTTCTTACAAGATCTGTAGCTGAGAACGTTGTAGGAGCTTCCTAGGAGTGCAAAATTGCTTGTTTGAGGTTCATAATCTTCTTGGAAAAGGTGAGTGCATGACCATGGCTTAACTAAGCTTGAGAGATTCTCTGACCTGCTTGTTTATGTGTTTAATTGGATTTTATGAGTTTTGTTGAGTCGCAAGAGGCTTTGGGGAAGCTTTATGTGGATTTGTTTTGTGTGCTTTGGTGGTTTAGGGACGGAGGCCCAGAGAGAGGCTTCGGAAAAGTCGATGCTCGACATGTGCATCGGGCGATGCACTTTGTGCATCGGTCGATGCAAAGGGAGGACGGTGCGTTTTGACCTAGAAGCATCGGTCGATGCCATGTGGAGGCATTGGTCGATGCAACTAGGGATTCCGTGCAAGGTCGAGTATGTGTCGGTCGATGCATGTGTTGGCATCGGTCGATGCAAGGGATTATGGTGTCGGTCGATGCAAGTGTTGGCGTCGGTCGATGCAAGTAGTGTTGGTGTCGGTCGATGCAAGTGTTGGCGTCGGTCGATGCAAGTGGTGTTGGTGTCGGTCGTTGCGGTTGCCTAGTTTGTTGTTTGGTTATTGGTTGATGTTGATGGTTTGAGATATCTCTATTGCTTGTGTGTATAGCCCAGTAGATAGGAGATTTGCCTCACTATGTATTTATGATAATACTTACGCAACTCAATTGTTGGTTGTAGTGTGCAGGTATGTGACGTGTAATCATGGCGATGACGAGGAAGATGATATAGGGTCTCGTTTGTGTGTTGTTGGTTATATTATTTATGTTGGAGCCTTGGTTAGAGTTATGTAAGGTTGCTGGATAGAATGGTTATGAATGCTATTTTATGGATGAAGTATGGTTTCTGTATTATTGGTATGTTTCCGCTGTGTTTAATGATTATTGCTGGTTTAATGTTGATTGTGGTTTGGGTTAGATTAATTAAGTAGTATGAGATACTTAATTATATATACTATATTTATTATTATTATTATTTTTTAAAAAAAAACGGGTCATTTCAATTTTGGTTTTGAAAGAGACACAAAAGGTGTATCTCTCTTTTATTTATAAAAAATCCAAGGATTTTTTTATTTAGACGTTTAATAAATTGTTTTTTTATTGGACTAAAAATACCTTGTTCGTCTATGAATAAATTTCAACTATTCCTAAACTACCCTTTACATTAAATTTTAACAAATTTTTTCAAAGAAAATTAAGGAAAAATGATTGCCAGCTACTTGAAGTATACGCCAACACATAGCCACACATACAAACAATATAAATGTCTTGTTAACTACGTGAACTATTATCATCACATAAGGACATCCATAAACAAACATAGGTTATGTGTGCAACACCATAAACATTCGAGGTCTGCCGGAATCTGGCGTTGACCAGAGTTGACCGACATTGACCAGTATTGACCGGCGTTGACCAGAAAAAAAATATTCAAAAAATATTTTTTTTTCTAAAAATAATAATGATTTTATTTTTATGTATTTTCGATAAATAAATAAAAAAAGATAAATGATTTGTTTAATTTACAAAAACAACATATAACAACAACAAAAATACAAGAAAATTATTTACCAAAATAAAAACAAAAATAATATGAAAAACAAAATTTGTGGTATATAAAGTAACTAATTTTGTTAAGCCTAGAGGTGAACAACTCTCATTCATCCCTCTTAATTAACAAATCAGAATACAATAATATGGCATGTCAAAAGAGTGGTTAGGGTATACATTTTACAGTTAAACGAAATTATATGTCTTTTTGGGTTTACAAAAGAGTGGTTAGAGTTTGAATTTTACTATTAAATAAAATTATATACCTGTTTTGATTTATAAAAGAATGTTTAGGGTTTAGATTTTACAATTAAACAAAATTATATGTCGGTCTGAGTTTATGATAAATGGTTAGGGTTTTAGATGTGATAATTAAAAACTGTAATATAAGATTGATTGATCAACATATTTTGTTTCTTTAATTAAGATTTGTTTCCTTAATTTAAAGGGGATGAATAAGAGAGGTTCGTTCGTAAGGGTGAACATACGAATTGTCTGTTTCTTAATACAGAAAATATACCAAAAATAATATAATAAAACTATACCACCAAAATTTGATGTGTAGTAAATTTTTTTATAAACAATAACAAATTTATACTTTTTCTATTTAAATATCATTTTTAATTTTTAATTTTCAAAAATACATAAAAACAAAAAATTTATTATTATTAGGAAAAAAAATATTTTTTTTAATATTTTTTTCTGGTCAACAGCGGTCAATGTCGGTCAATACCCGTAAATATTGGTCAATACCGGTCAACGCCGGATTCCGACTAACCTCGAATGTTTATGGTGTTGTAGACATAACATATTTTGTTTATGGATGTCCTTATGTGAAGACAATAGTTCACGTCATTAACAAGATATTTATATTGTTTGTATGTGTGGCTATGTATTGGTGTATACTTCAACTACCTCGCAATCATTTTCCTTTAAAATATCACTGGACACGGTAGCCACTGCATCTTTTGTTGGGACAAGCAACAATATTTGCACAAGCAAATCATCCGGTAAAGTATTGATCATGTTTTCACCTACAATACCACACAAGGACTACGATCTTGACGTAAATGTTATGAATTAGTGATACGCATGCACATACCCATTATATATTGCAATTTTGTTTTAAAGAATATATAAAAAAATAAAGCCTATTAATTTTTTTTCCAAAAAAATACAGATTTTCTTTTCTGAGTAACCTTTTTATATTCAATACTAGAATGAGTCTCACGCGTTGTGTGGGTTTAATAATATAGAAAATATACTATGGAACTTAATATATTGAGGTTTGTTTAGATTTTTTCTCAAATTGATTATTTTGTATTTCATATCAGTTAGAGTAAAATTTATTTTATAACTTTTTAACAAAATATTTGTAGCAAAATATTAGATATGTGCAATACCAAAATATAGGAAATAATACATTTAACAAATTGGACTACAAAATATTTGAATGTATAATTAAGTTATGTAAAGTAAAGTTTTTTTGTTTTGGAATATTAAATTTTTCTTTTGTTTATTGGCAATAGTTAAGTAAGAATTTTTTTACAAAAAAAAACTATAAAGGAATCTTAATGATAAATGTTAAGATATATAGTAAGTAAAACTTAATATTTGTTATAAAAAAAAAATTTCTATTATATTTGTGTTCCTACGATGGAGAGGTCCACTGATGATAACATGATTATATTAAGGAAATTTGTGTTAATTTCGTTGTAGTGACTCATTAGGATGATGAAAATACTGAAAATGTTGTTATTTATTATTCAAGTTGTAAAGAGTAGCAAAGTTTTTTTTTAAGGTTAGTTCTAGAAAACAGGAAAACTATTATTTATAACAAATATATTTTGTTGAGTATTAATGTTTTTTAAAAACTTCTTAGTTTGCCATAGTAACTGCTCACTCTTTAATTTCTTTAAAATTAATTGCTTTCATACATTTAAGATTTTGAATTTTTAGAATTAAATGTATTCATTATGATTATTAATTGCTTTCATACATTTAACACTATTGTTAGTATTTCAGTATTTCTTGTTTTAATAATTGGGAACTACATAGACAAATTAAGAGAAGCATCATTATTTACTTTATTAAACGTTTTACATGAGTTTTTTTATTATTTTTATTTTAAATATATAATTCCAAATGATTGTTGTTATTATAACTTCAATTTTTTTTTAAAAAAAGCCAATCAAACTAAAAGATTTCCAAATTATTGGTTTAATATTTACTATAATATGGTTTATTTTTTCACTTGAAATGATGAAGAAAAAAACAAAGAAAATCTAGAAAAATGTGTTTCCATGGAAAATTATTATTATCGTAATATCTTTAAATTATGTTAGCGTCATCTAATTTGATATTTATTTTTAACTTTAAATAGTGAAGAAATAACCAAAACTTTTGTATCTTAAAGTTTTTTTTTTTTAACTTATGCAATTTGATATTTATTTTTTTAAGTATGATTATATAAATAAATTCAGTTTACAAAAGTAACAATATATTTACTTTTTAGAAGACACCTGTTAAAAGAAGAGATGTTACATGCCAACTTATAAGAGCAAGTTTTGGAGTGGTTCCCTACTTTATTATATAAGATTTTTCTCTATGCTATGGAATTGAGACGTCGAGATTCCTTTCGACTCGACTGATTCGATATCTTGCGGAGTTGAACACATAAGGGGGAAGGGGTGGGGAAGGGGTGGGGAAGAGAGAGAGGCGAGGAAGAGGATAAGTCCGAACTCACAGATTCTATCCGTTTTTTCTTTGAGAAGTCGACAAATTTCTATGCTCTATGCTATGGAATTAAAACGTCGAGATTCACTTTGACTCTGCTGATTTGAATTCTCTCGGAATTGAACAGATAAGGGAAAAGAGTGGGGAAGAGAGAACGACGAGGAGGAAGAGAAGTCGGAACTCAGAGATTCCGTCGGTTTTTCTTTGAGAAGTCGACAAAATTCTATGGCCCAATAACCATTTACAGCCCATTACTAATTGGCTTAAACATGAGATAAAATGTTTAAAAAATAAAACAAATGATTCAGAGGTGCCACGTGGCAGACAGATAGAGCTTCTTAGAGGGTGTAAGCCTACTTTATTATATTAGATTTTTGATCTTTGCAGGTCCATTAAACCTCAACAACGGCTAGAAGACTGCTCACCAAGAGGGATCAAATCTACTTCAGTATTTTCTTTAATTATTTTATTTTTTTTCCAAAAACAATGGTTTTGTGATTCTTTTTATTTCTTTCATTTGTTGTACTATTTTTGTATTTATTTCGGCTTTAGGGCTAGCTTAAGGACTCTTATAAAGTCTCTCTGCACAGGTTGTACAATTTTTCACTTTTGATATTAATAAAAAGCTGAATTTTCATACTATATATATTCAGCTTTTGATATTACTGTTATTATATATATATTCGTAATAATTATAAGAAAAACTTATGGAGCTTAGTGGTATTTAGCTTCCATTTGTATGTCAAAGGTCAAGTATTCGACCGTAGCTATAGCCATTTTGGTTGATTTTTAATTTTTCAACTTAATCCAAAACAACGTCGTTTCATTATTTTTCGACACGTGGACTCCACGTCTTAGTCACTTAACGAAAAGACTAACAGAGTTACTCATTAAACACGTTGATGTATATTTAGGCACAAAATCAAACGTTTATGTATATATAGGCACAAAATCAAAAGTTCATGTATGCCATTCAAATATTTTAAAACTGTATGTATGTTTAAACATAATCAATAGTCCGAAGTATGAATTCAACATATTGTAATTATCCAGGTATACAAAAGCCTTTTTTCCTCTGATCTACATCATCGACCATCTTTCCTTCACAAGAGAGAAGCGACCACCAACTTTTGAAGTCATCATCTCTATTCCTGTACAAGTTTCACCACCGAGTCTTTATCAAAACCTCATTCCTTTAATTATGTAAATCTGTCGTAGTATATATTATCAATGTTTTCGCATCTCATGATTTTAATGACACGCACAACCCATAATCATAAATTTTTGGAATTTGTTTTTTGTATTACACTCTCAAGAGAAGAATAAAAAAACTGAAAATACTACTTTTCTTTTGGGAAAATTGGAATAAAGGACAAATATTTAAAGATTTTTCCATATATGCATTCTAGAATTTTTATTGGTGATATATGTTTTATTTTATTTGAAATTCTATTATACATTTAAGTCAACAACATGTATTCTAATTTTGTATATCAAATTTTATCCATCCAAAATGATAACAAAAACAATATAAATTTGACATTATCAGTATTCTCTCATATTCTTCATCATTTTCTACTACTTGTTGTTAATTTTCGGAAAAATGTTTGTCAGCTACTCGAAGTATACGCCAACACATAACCACACATACAAACAAAATAAATATCTTCTTAACTACGTCAACTATTGTCATCACATAAGGACATCCATAAACAAACACAGGTTATGTGTAAAACACCATAAACATTCAACTCCGGTGGTTGGTTCGCCGGAATCCGGCGTTGACCAGTGTTGACCGACATTGACCAGTTTTAACCGGCGTTGACCAGTGCTGACCGGCGTTGACCAGAAAAATTATTCAAAATTTGTTTTTTTTTTCTTTTTCCCTAAAAATAATAATTTTTTAAATATATTTTTGATAAATAAATAAAAAAGATAAATGATTTGTATAATTTATATATTTGTTATAGTTTTATGAAAAAATCTACTAAATATAAAAAATGATTTACCATTATTTTTATATATTTTTTATATAAAAATATTTAATAGCATGCTACATAATAAAATATAATAGGGTATACAAATGATATGGTATAACATTAAAAACTAAATTTTGAATCTGTAAAAGGAAAATGTATATTTGTTGTATTATTTTGTAGTAAAAAATTATTATATAATCTTTTATTAAAGTTATGTAATTTTTTTTTTAACTTTTGTTTTTAAAAAAAAAAAAAACTTAATTTTTTGGTCAACATTGGTCAACACCGGTCAATACCGGTCAACACCGGATTCCAACAAACAAATATCGGAATTAGATGGTTATGATGTTGTACACATAACTCATGTTTGTTTATGCATGTCCTTATGTATTGACAATAGTTCATGTAGCTAACAAAACAATTATATTATTTGTATGTGTGGTTATGTGTTGGTTAATATTTGGCGTAGCTAGCAAACATTTTTCCTTTTTAGTTTAAGCTTCCATACTTGTATTAACTTTTACAGCATCCATTTTACAGAGATACCGTTTTGAGAAGCAAATGATAAATGAGAGAAAAACAATATAATTTTAATTGCATTTGCAAAAATATCACGAGAGTTAATTTTTAGATGAAACGGGCAAATATACTAAGTATACATACTGTAGTATGTACATATATATATATATATATATATATATATATATAAAATCAAACTATAGAGTTTTTTAAATCAACTCACTTTGTAGATCCGACTATTTAGATACGTGCAGAATTAATTATCAAGTATAAGATCGTCACGATCGATATTTGTCGTTAACTCGTTTTATAAATCGATAACAAAAAGAATTTTTCTTTTCTTGGTGTATAGGACATGCATTATTGCATGCTCATTGACGTGTTTCATTGCGCATGCCATACATGTTTTAATGTTTACATAATTACATTTAATAGAAAAGCATATCAGATTACATTACTAGTATTTACACCATATTATTATAGTTTCAGCTTATATCACTTCATTTGAATACATAACAGACCCAACAGTTGGTGGTGATCTAAACCTTATTTAAGTAACAAACACGTATGTCTTGGTTTGTACTTTTTCCGAAGGCAAAAATATAAACTATCATACTTGTTATCACTTAGTATATTGCATCGATCTTCAGCTTGCATAGCTTGCGTTTTACCCCACTTAAGTACGAAAATCCTTTATAAGCACTCCTCCATAGCGCTGGACGGCCTCGTCACAGCTAATAGCCCGTTCTTTCGGCCTCTCAAAGCGGTCAACATAGCCAACAAAAGAACGGCCGCCACTGAAGTATTGAATACGATCCGTAGGATGATAAACAATCGGTTTTCATATAGTTGACTCATTTGGAGATTGATATATGACTCGGCGAGCAGTAATAGTACTAGTTGACTCTTTCACCGTATAAAATTTGGGACCACCATATTCGTAGGAATTTTGGTTAAAATGAATAGGAAACTCGTTTTCAGGAACATATGGTTTAGGGGTTATTTTTTGGGACTTACCATACACGTTATCGACTATTTCAAAAGCCTTTTGGGCGATTCTTGTATCCCTATCATTTTGAGCCATTGCTATCAAATAATAAACTAGAAGAGAAGAAAGTTGTATTTTTCTTTGTGTGTTATCTTTGATTATTTGCTTTTAGCTTGCTTTGGTAAAGAAAGCTAATGGCCTCCCTTATATAGAAAAATTAGCAAACGAATATTTACTTTATTATATTAGTAGTCTAGCTCTGTTGACTTGTCTTTTTGGAATTATCCCTTGACTTTGTATATGAATAGCCACTTTAATTTGTAATGGTTAATTGAACTGAAACTGAAACTGAAACTTGACACTACAAGGGGAGACTTTTTGCCTGAGACATATATTGTTTTTGTAAAGGAAGACAAGAAAAGACATTATATGTGGAACGAACATTGAGTTCCTTTGACCTAGAAAAAGATAAGAACATTGAATCTTTATAGAAAATTAAGATAGTGTGTGGTGCGCGGTAGTGGTGACACCAGTTAGCTTCACATGCATGGTACAACATATATATTGTTTAGTTATGAAAAGAAAAGAAAATAATACATTTTTTGATTTATAATTTATCATCGATGGTGAATTTATAAGAATAAAGTACGGTTCCATGTCTAAATGTTGAAAAATAAATTGTAAAAGTTTTGAGGAATAAAGAGAATAGCATTCTTTCTCTCTTCTTTTTCAAACATTGACACCAACTAAAGTCTATATAAATCAAGGAAAAACAATGTCGAGGAATAATAGAAGAGTTCGATCGGATGCTAAATGAGAAGAAATAATAGAGAACATAAACAATCGAGACCAAATCTTAAGAATGAGGACCACTTGTCTTTTTTGCCAGTGCAGTACGTTAACCTTCCCAAAGCTGATTTCCTATCACTTCACATGCATACTTACATTACACGTTTCATGCATATGTAGACTGTAGACATATATGTTCTACACAAGAATCTTGTTGAAAGTGTGGAGTCGAAGTAGCTGAAAGAAGAGATACGGTTCCTGATCAACACATTAGGGCATAAATGATTCCTCTCCCATCTATCTACTATCTCAATACATAAATTACGAAGAAAAATAAAGCTATAACCTTCATTTTGTTACATTTACGCGCATGCTTTTGCAAAGGGCACTCTTCTCCCTCCTCGTTTGAGTTTGTTCTAGCCGCCATTCCTAAGTCGACAAAGGAGACTCTGCCCTCTGGCGCCAGCGTTGCTATGGCTCGTGGCGTTGGACTCTGTCCTCTATTTGCTGTTCCGCTTCCTCCAGTCAAATCCAATCTCGTTTCAGTTTAACTATGCGTTCAAACCGAATTTCCGGATTCAAATCCGGCATTACTTCTGTCGTGGCCTGTTTCCTTTTTGCCTCTGTCATTATCCCTACTGGGTTTTCAGGATCTGCTTTGTGTACCACATTCTCATTTGGCGATTTCCCAAGCGTCGTCGTTTCCCTACCCGTCTCTGGGTTGCAAATTCCTTCGCTGAAATATTGGAGAACCCTTCTCTCCCAGTCCGCGCTCGCCTCCTTTTGGCGGTGTCTTTGGCCATTTCCACTTCTCCGCAGGAGTCTGAATTTGTGAACTCCTCGGTGAGTTTCTAAAGAAACTTTCTCTCTCGATCGGCTTCCCACCTTCTTCTTCTGGCAAAGTCCTCAACCACTTCTAACCTCTGACTTCAGTCCTTTGTTGTTCTATTGAAGCTCCCCCCCCCCTCACTGCTTATCCATCGATCTCATCTCCGTCTCTCTTGCCGACCCGAAGAACCAAGCGAACCTGATGGTATCAATTGGTGCGTTCGTTACCGTTCCTTTCGGCAATCGCCGCCGTGATGCAATTCCTCTCGGCTTCTTCTGCCTCTTCACCAAACAGAGCATCGGAACTTTTCCTGCTCTTCCCTGCCTGGCATCGTATACTTCTCCGATATGTCTATTTTGCATTCAGTCTTGGTTCGGAATGTTTGCTCACCCGGAATTTCCTCCAGCGTCTCTGTAGGTTTCAGCCTAGAGCCATTGATGATGGCTTGCATTTCGTTTTGGCTGTTCGTTTTCAGCAACCATTCCCTTCCACATTGTTTTGGCTGTTGGGTCATTGCATTGCTTTTCTGCCCAAGTGGCAGTTTCAAGCTCGAACATTAGAGCAGTTTATTGCTTGTTGTTTCACGAGACGCCTTTCCACTTATTGTTTCTAATGTTGCCAAGGTTGGAGGACTCCTTAATGATGTTGTTTACCTGAGTGTTTGGATTACTCTTGTATATCTCTTTAACTATAGGTTTTTGTTTCTATGTTTGGAGCTTGTAGCAGTATTGTCGTTAGCTATATTTGCTTGCACTTTGTGCTTCTCCGAGTACGTCTATCCCCAATGTAACCGACTGATTTGAATGAAGACTTTGGTGGAAATTTTTTTTTCATTTTGTTAATATTTACATCAGTTCTGTCATGACATTAGCAAATATTAAGATCATACAAAAATAGTTCATAAATCATTTATAAATTCCCCCACTCCCCCTATGAATCTTTTACTAAACATATCAATTCCTCTTTTTGCCATGATTTATTACATATTATATTATATGTGATTTTTCTATCATTTAATTATTAATAAATTATAAATAATTTACGTGGATGTTGTTTATTAGTATATAAATTTATAATCCGCTTACAAACACGTTTGTAAATTATTATTCTTACATTTTGTGAAACAATAACACGTTTGTAAATTATTATTTTTACATTTTGTGAAACAATAATTTTTACATTACGAAAGAAGTGAGTTTAGCTAGCTTAGGGCTTATATACAAATATTAAACAGGTCATGTAGTTTAGGCCCATGATGATAAAGCAATTAGGGTTATAATCTCTTTATAAGTACTAGTTCATATTTTGTTTTCGCCGCTGATCCTGACGAAGATAATAGGAGGTCACGGGGATAAGAAATGGTGTCGATCAATTTCCACTCACGCTCTCGTGCAAAGAGAAAGTGTCGTCACCGTGGTTACAGTAAGTATGAATGAAAATGTTTTATCAAATTTGTCTTTCGTAGGTCTTTTCATTTTGGTAATTTTGTGACCAGTGTATGTCCTCGGTACCACTGATTGAAGTCTTTTGGACAACTAATCTAGCTTGGTGACCCATGTGATAGTACTGTAATATTATGTATGAAGGGAATTATCTAGAAAGTATTTTATTTTGGCTTTTCAGGTAAGAATACAATGGAGGCGATGGATCGAAAAATGAAAATTTTAATGAGAATGGCTGAAAATGTTAAAACGCTTGCTAAAAAAGTTACGTCATGACAAGAAGATTGACAAACACGTGTACCATGACATTTTCATGAAGTTGAAAGGAAAAGTTTACAAGAACAAGCGTGTTCTTTTGGAAAGCATGCACAAGTTTAGCAGGGAGAGAAAGTTTGCTATAAGCTGTGAGAAGCCATTAGCTCAGGTAAGTAAATATAAAATCATGTTTTGCTTTACTTATTATTGTTATTTGCTTAAATTAATTTGTTTTCGGTTACTTATATTTTGAACACCTCATAGGAGCCTGAAGGAGAAAATGATGCACCAGTATCAGCACCTTAACGAGCAGAGTAAGAAACCCATGCATCTTATTCCCATCTTTGTTAAGTAAAGAGGATGATCTCAACTAAAGAAGTAAAAGATCTCGACATGAGGGGTTTCTTGGTACTCATTGTGAGCCCGAAAGAAAGTGCAATGTGTTCCTCTTCTTGATTCATCGTTTGGATTGGTCAAAGACCTCCAGAACATTATTCTGCATCGCCTTCACAAGTTTTCTTTCTTCATGAGACGGTGAAGAAAGAACTATCATTTACATTAGTCTTCATTATTGTCTTGAGTTCAGGGGAACCTATCCTTGTAGAAGTAAGATATTCTTTTATCTTTAATGACCTGTCCCAGGACTCCTTTATCATGTTCTAGATCTGAATTAACATTTGTTTTGCGCCCAAGCACTTTTTGTTATCTTCTGCGTTTGGTTCCTGAATAAGACACTATTGTCCCATCAATTGCTCCAGTTTACCTTTAAAGCAAGTGAAAATAGTTATCAGATGAATTGGGTACCGAATAACTATTTTCGAATGAACAATTCTTGGGCTCACTTCTAAATCAACCCTTTTGTTAATTTTTCATTATTTTAGCAAATGAGAATCTGACATGTCATAATACATTTAAAAATCTATTTATTCACTTTCTTATAAAATAAGGAAACAAGATTTGTAAAATTAAAAACTTAAACCACTTATTTATAAACCCAAACCGAGATATAATTTCATTCTAATTGTAAAATCTAAACTCTAACCATCTCAACTGTAAATCCAAACCGACATATTTATACTAGTATTTTTACAGCAGTTTTTGCTCAAAAATACTTTTTGAAAAGTTATTGCATTTAATCCATTGAACTTAATATTAGTTACTAAAAATTTCAAAATTATTAATTAATTTAAGGTAAAATTTAAAAAATAAGGAAATATGCCTACCTCATTTAAACATAAATATATGATTCTTTTTCATTTTTATTTGAATTTATATTTAAATTATCTTGAATTATTTTATAATACATTTAGTTAAAAAAAATTGTGACTTTTTTTGCATATGATGTAATAACTTTTTTTTTTAAACAGACATATATTACTCAATAGATAAAGAAAAAAAATACGAATACAATCTCCCACATCGTCTAAAAAATTGGGCAATAGTTCAGAGTCATACTACAAAAGAGACCAAAATGATTCATAATACAAATTAGTAGAAAACTTAATTTATCAGGCAATCAAACATAGAAAACTTTTATTTGGTTTATTCTGGTACTTTATTTTAAATATATTTAAAATATTTAAAGGTATAAATATTAATATTTTATAAAATGTATAAATATTTTAAATATTTATATTTTTAGGACGTTAAAATTTATAAGATATTAATAATATTTTAAAGTTTATAAATTTCAAATATTATAAATATTTCAACTTTTAAAGAAGTTAGAAGACCTTTAAAGTATTAATAATATATTTAAACTTTTATGAAACTTCAAATATGAGAAATACTCAACCGCTTTAAGAATTCTAAGTATTATAAATATTTAAACTTTTTAAGAAGCACCAATCTTATAAAATATAAATGGTTACAATCTTAATAAATAACATATCAACTTAATCTAATATTTATAATACAAAACAATAAATATTAAAATTTAAGATGATATAGTGCGAGTTAAAATATCTCGGAATGGGGTTATATAGCGGAACGGGTTTTGTCGATATTTATATAAATATAAAATATCATTATTTCGGTGTTACATGGGTAAAACATCATTTTATTATTTTGTTAACTCTCTTAGTATCAGAAAATAGACATATCTAATTAAATTGATTAAATAAATATTATGTAAAAAATTATATTACGGTATTATATGGTTTAAACTATAAACTTAACAGTTATTATACAGTTATTTAACCAATAAATACAACTAATGATTTGAATGTTTTAATTATAAAAATAATTTGCCCCGCGGTATACTGCGGGTCCTAATCTAGTCATTTCATTATAATTGTAAAATCTAAACCATAACCATCTCATTTGTAAACCCAAACCGACATATAATTTCATTTAAATTATAAAATCTAAACCCTAACCATCTCATTTGTAAACCCAAACCGACATATAATTTCGTTTAATTGTAAAATCTAAACCCTAACTACTTCATTTGTAAACCCAAACCGACATATAATTTCGTTTTAATTATAAAATCTAAACCCTAACCACTTCATCTGTAAACCCAAACCGACATATAACTTTGTTTGAATTGTAAAATCTAAACCCTAATCACCTTATTTGTAAACCCAAGCCGATACATCATTTCATTGTAATTGTAAAATCTAAACCAAACCAACATTTAACTTTCCTAAAAATAAATATACAGAATTTGTTTCCTTAATCTGTTTTGCTTTTTAATTTAATTTTGATTTATTCTTTTAAATAAAAAATAATATATAGAAGATTCTGATTGGTTGAAAAGGAAGAAATGAAAAAGAAGGTTCACCCTAGGAGTGAACCTAAGTATTTTCCTTTTGGAATTTAGGGTTTTAAATTTTGAGTTTCTAGTTTTCTTGTAGAAGTAAAAACCTCCTTTTATATTTTTCTTCAATGATCCATCAAAGATTTTTTTATCATGTTTTGGTAATAACTTAGTTTTTAATTTGACCTAGCCAGTTTTATTAACAAGTGTTTTTAGTGGATTTTTGAAAATTCATAGCGTGGCTTACGGCAATCTGAACTTTTTTTTTTTTTTTTTAATAATATTTCTTAAATTCTCATTCTTATAGAGTTATATATATACTAGTACTTTTGCAGTAGTTTTTGTTCAAAAATACTAATAAGGAATTATGATAATTAATGCTATTAAATTCTGTCAATCTCTTAATATTTTATGGGCCTTTAAAAACGGACATACAGTATATTACTCAATAGATTAATAAAAAAAATGGGTACAATATTCCACATCGTCTAAAAGAATTGGAGTGGTTCAGAAACATACTATAAAATAGACTAAAATGATTCCGAATACAAATGAATAGAAAGCTTGATTTATCAGGCATTCAAACTTTAAAAAATTTTACTTGGTTTATTCCGGTTCTTTATTTTAAATATTTTTAAAAGGTTAAATATGAAAAATATTTGAAACTTTTAAAAAGTTAAATATGATAAACATTATAACGTAGATACACAATAAATATTAAAAACTAATCTAGTTTCTAAAATTATTTTCTCTTTAGAAGTTATATATTATTATGGACATAAGCAGTATATAAAGTAAGTTTAACACAAAAAAAATATATGTTAATTGTTTATACCTTTGTAATATTTTAATAAAATACAATAACGATATATAATGGTTTGTGTGTATGTTAATGACTAGAGCATCGGTGAAATTGAGAATTTGCCACTTTCTTGGAACCGTCTTCCTAAATGCATGTTAACTCATCTCGAAATCTTTGAATGGAGAGAATATGGAGGAGGAGACGAAGAGAAGGAACTCGTGAGATACACCCTTGCTAATTCTAGGTGTTTAAAAAGAGTTTTGATCTCCGTGAAATCAACATGTGATCTTGAAGATAAAAAGATGATGGACGAGTTAAAATCTATGCCGATGATTTCAAAAACTTCTGATCAGCTTCATGAGAATCTAATAATCTTGAATGATGATTTTATAGAACGGATTAATTAATTGATTTTTTTTCGTGAAATGAGCTAACAAAATTCATATTCAAAAACATAACAAGTTTTATTTTTCTTGAAGTTCTCAGTTAAATGTTTCGAGTGAATTATAGATTAGTTATAGCGGAAAAATAAATAATTGTTTCATTTTAGAAGACAAAGCATAACTATTAGAAAAAAAAAATCGATAAAGATGTAAATTTAAAATATCGAAATAATTTTTCAATATAAATATTATAGATTTCTTTTTTTTAAATTTTAAATTATAATTTTTCTATCATCTTAGTTTAACATTTTTTTAGTTTTATTAAATCATCATCATATAATAAATAAATAAAATAATCTCTAGATTTGTTTTTCAATATTTATTGTGATTCGAGTTTTGAAAAACAGTCATGTATAACTCAAGCAGGGAAAAAGAGGTTGTGTGTTCAACATTCCATATCGTTAAAATTTAAAGACAATAGTTCATAAACAACCATCCAAGTTTAAGAAGATTGTATGTGATTTAATTTGGATCTTTAGTAGAACTATTTATTTATATCAAATATAATAAATTTAAAATTTTAAACATTTACATTATAGATAGTTTAAAATAACTAAAAAATATATATATTGCGAAGTCAAAAATAAAATGAGAGAGCAAGTCTATTGGTGTATTTAGCAGAGAGTTTTTTCTTATTGATAAAACAAAGGAAACAAGAATTTTTTCTTATTCAACAAGTTTTAACACCAATTCTTGTTGGGTATGTGTCTGTATATGATTGGTTTAATTTTTGATATAAAAAATATTTTTATTCTTTACTTTCTTTCTCTTTCTTCTCTCCATCTCTTTCGCGATACTCTCGAAACGGAGAGATTTTTTGCTTCACTCGCACAATTCTCATCTTTGCTCTTGTTGATTAACCAATCTCCAATCGAAGCTTTTGACTAAACAATCTTCCGTCAGAGGTGTTGATTAAGCAATTAGAACACCAAATCAGAGCTTCTGATCAATCAACGAGTTTGGATATGGAACCGTTGAGAGTCTTCTCCACCAAATCAAAGCGTTACCTTTACTGCTATGGGAGAATATGATTAACCAATCTCCATCTGATGGTAATTTCATGTTTCTATTTGTATGAATTCTTGTTTAGTAATGGTTAAAAAATGAAGGTTTTTGATTTTCAAGAGTTAGGGTTCTTCAAAATCTCTTTCTATTTGTGTTGGTAGGCATGATTTTAATTAGGATTAATGAAACTAGCCATGAATGAAGATGAGTTTAGGCATAAATTGTATGTTCCCACCGATCTTGTCCATTGGTTGATTCATACTTTGTGTCGAGTGTGGCTATTAAATAAGATGTTGTTAGGTCTGAGTTTAACCTTCAATTGATGAACCTAGTCTTAAAAAGATTTCAATTTTTTTTCTTCCATCAGATTATTCGTTGGGCAAATGATCAAGTACGTAAATTTTGACTTATTTAACATGTCGTTTGGTCTTGAATTTGATTTAATTGTTTCCTTTAAGCTTATTCCACTTCTAGTATGTTTGTATTTGATAATTTTGTTTCAAATTTGCGCGTGAATGTGATCAAAGTCTCTGTTTTATTTTGAGGTTAATGGAGGAACTTCGGCATATGGAATGAGATAGAATCTGCTACCTTCTCACCATTGAAGAAAGGTAATTCATTTTTTTTATTGTATTGATTTTTTTATGGAATGTGATCAAAGTCCTCTATTGTATTAATTTTTTTTTCAGATTAGGTAAACGTTGAGTCTTAAATTGATTGAGTTTGTGTTTGTTGGTTGTGATAAATGCTTGTTAGATGATGCTTAGGAGGATCAACATCATACTTAATGTACAATGCTTAGTGGTTATGGTATTTGTGTTCAATGCTTGGTTGTTTTGGTTTAGGTAAACTCTTTATTTTGACATTGATTGCTAACAACAACACAAACAAAAATGTTTTAACACTAACATAGATCAAACATTATAAATAAAAGCCTTCCTCTTCACTCGCAAACACACACTTACATAAATAAAAGCCTTCCTCTGCATTATCCTTTAGCAATCTCTTTCCTTCTCCTTTTAACAAACACACAGAAAAAGGATTTGGATTCATATGATTCCATGAATCCATATAACTCTTCTGGCTTTATGGACCTCTTACATAGTCAACAAAAAGCCCACAGTGTAGATGCCTATCCTTATGACAGTTCACATCTCAAGTCCTTGTTTTTAGCACTCAATGTCCTGATGATGCTCCAAGTGAAGATTGATCCACACAAGTAGACCGTAGAATAAGAAAAACATGGTTACCAACATATGATGTTCTGCTCATCATTACATGGCTAAACATGAGCAAGGATCCAGTCGTTTTAAATCAGCAAAAAGATGGAACATTTTGGTCTCAAATTGCAAAATATTTTGCACCAAGTCCAAAGGCTGCAGGTCGGCCACATAGAGAGGCCATGTATTGTAAGCAGAGGTGGGGGAATATCAATGATACAGTGTGCAAGTTTGTTGGATGCTATGAAGCGCAGAAAAGTAGAGATCAAGTGGCCAGAATGAGGATGATATTATGAAGATAACACTCTAAATATACTTCAATGGTCACAAGGTGAAGTTCACCTTGGAGCATGTATGGCGAGAGCTTAGGCATGACCAAGAATGGTGTGCATCTTCATCTATTAGAGAAACTACAAACGACAAAAAGAAGAAAGTGCATGGATGGTTCCGCACAGTCTTCAAGCTCCCAACCACATGAAGAGGATGAATCAATAACTCGGCCACCTGGTATTAAGGCTTCAAAGGGAAAATCGAAAAGGAATGTGAACAATACAAGTACTATGGAGGAGAAAGCGAATGCTCTAATTGAGTTTCAGATGTTAGAGCTGTAGAGGATGTATGAGTTAAAGCAAAATGACTTTGCTTTGAAAGAGAAGGATTTTGTGTTGAAAGAGAAGCATAGTAAGCATATCATGCTTGAGGGTCTACTTGCAAAAACAGAGCCACTTAGTAAAACAAATATGGCTTTCAAGGACAAGCTCATTTCTTACATGTTGTCAAAATAATTAGTTTAAGAGTTTATGTAATCAGTTGAATGATTTTGTTTAATGAGTGAAAGTAATAACTTTTATGTAATCAGATGAATGTTTTAGTAATCACTTTTCTGTAATCGGTTGAATGTTTTATGAAATGAGTTTCTCTTGAATGTTTTGTGTTCATGATTGAATCTGAGTTTCTCTTGAATATTTTGTATTTCAAATACCTCAAGAGAAGTTCTAAATTCTGGTTATGGCTGAGTTTGTGAGCTAAATTCTTGAATGAGGTTGCAGGCAGGCCCTATTGTGTTCTTCTGATCTTCAATGAGTTTGCGGACAGGCAACAGGTTTTCATATATTTGCAAAAAAGGTTTGTCTTTATTCCAAAGATCATCATCACTGAGATTTCTAAAAACCTCAACTTTGCACTGTTCTTGCTTCAGGGGTTCGTTGTGCAGACATGCCCTATTGTGTTCTTAGAGATGTGCAGACGATTTAAAGATTACACATTTCTTTATTTGTTTTTGGTACATTTTACCACAAATTTTTAGCAAGTACACCTCTCTTTATTTGTTTTTTGTACCCTTTACCACACACTTTTAGCAAGTAAATTTTTTTTTTTTTTTTTTGGTACTCTTTACCACAAATTTTTAGCAAGTACACTTCTCTTTATTTGTTTTTTTATAAACTCACCATATATTTTTACACCAATTTTTTTTTTATTGCAGTCTTTCTATACCACACATTTGTAAATGCTTGTACACCACAAATGTTCTATATAAATCACATAGTTTGATACAATTATTATCACAATCAATTTCCAATATTTTCAAAATCCAAACACTCTTCTTATTTTCTTTTACTTATCTCTCAAAAAATGGCATCTTCTTCAAAAATAATTTTGATTATATGCTAGATGATTGTTTTGATCAACTTAGCGATCAAATTATCAATCAGATTAGCGATCAAATTAGCAATCAAGTCTTTGAAAATCTTACTGTTCAGGCTGGTGCTCGTCAAAAACCATTAATTTTAAAGAAATAGAGAGCATTCATTGAAAGATGGCGTGAAGAAGGACACACTCTCTTGTGGAACGATTATTTTAGTGAAGATGCAACATACCCTCTGATCAACCTTTTTGCCGTCGCTTTAGAATGAACAAGCCGTTGTTCATGCGTATTTCTGATCAACTCTCCAATGAAATTCCATTCTTTCAACAAAGAAGAAATGCTACTGGAATGTTCGGTCTCTCTACAATACATAAGTGTACATCAGCAATTCATATGATGGCATATGGTTGTGCAGCTGATGCAGTTGATGAATACCTCTGGCTTGCTAAAACCACTGTGATTCAATTGGAAAATTTTTGTTAAAGATGTCATAAATTTATTTGCAGATGAGTATCAAGGAGACCCACACCAGATGATCTTCAACATTTACTCAATATTGGAGAGTTACGAGAATTTTCCGGGATGATAGGAAGCATCGATTGTATGCATTTAGAGTGAAAGAATTTCCCGACCGCATGGAAAGGTCAATACACACGTGGATCCGGAAATCCAACCATCATTTAGAGGCTGTAGTGTCACAAGATCTGTTAAAATGGCATGCGTTTTTGGACCTCTAGGTACATTAAACAATATCAATGTTCTTGATCGTTCTCCAGTTTTTGATGATATATTACAAGGTCATGCTTCAAAAGTTAATTACATTGTCAATGGCGGTGAGTATCATTTGACTTACTACCTCACCGATGGTATTTATCCAAAATGAGCTACTTTTATCTAATCTATTCAGATTCCACAAGGTCCAAAGACATCCTTGTTTGCTACATGTCAAGAAGCTGTCCGTAAAGATGTCGAGCATGCTTTTGGAGTCTTGCACGCTCTCTTCGCTATAGTCAAAAACCGGGCTCTTATTCATAATAAGGAAACAATTGGAAAGATAATGAGAACATGTATCAAACTTCACAATATGATAGTAGAAGACAAACAAGATAGGTACACGCAATTTGATCCAACAGAATTCGCACAAGTGGAAGCAAACAGAACTTCACATGTGGTCTCCACATTTTCTACTGTTATACCTTCAATATGATGACCATGATGAGCAAGCGGAAGGAAATTCGTAATCAAATAAAACATTAACAATTGAAGGATGACTTGATTGAGAATATTTGGCAAAAGTTTGGCACAAATTAAAATTACAACTAATCTTTTTTCCATTTGTGATTTCTACTTCTATTTTATATGTTTTTATGTTTTTTATATTTAAAAATTTATGAAATGCAATATTTTTCTATTTTAATAAAATCTTAATTTTTTTAACATTTAAATTAACTGTTAAACTATTTTTTTTTTCAAAAATAAGAAACCCTATTAGAGTTTACCATTGAAAGAGTATAAATTTAATTAACAAACAAAAATTTCTTATTTTGTAAACGTATACTTTTTAATCCAAAACAAAATATAAGAGCCTCAAAATAGTGATCTTCCAATAATTTACCATCTCTTAAAACCTTTTTTTTAGTAACGATTCTTCATGTTTCTTTTCTTTCTAAATTATCTTATAATGTATTTTACAAATATCTTTACTCAATAATGCAAATACGCGACATTGACATTTAATCTTTGTATACATGTCCTCTCCATTCACTTTTATCTTTGAGAAAGTATATTAAAAATGTGGCATAACTAATCCTGAAAGCTAGGTCAACGGAGAAGAATTGTCACATCCTTTATGTCTTGCCTAAAGATCTTTACCCCATTTGATATGGGACTTTTGACTCTAATAAAATATAACACTATCTACTAATATAGTCGAGGTTAAAATGTGGGTGAAAAGTCTTAGTTCACCACCATATTCAGTCATAAAATAAAACCGTTTAAACCAACATATATGCAAAAACTTTCGATTCAGAAATATGTACATTGAAAGACATTTATTCGGAGACATATATGACAAATGTCAAAATTCTGATTGTATGTGGTACTATACAATAGTTATGGCGGAGAAATATGATGTTTTCTCTCAAATGTGTAGCGTAACATTTATATAATGTTATATAATAAAGTAGGATTTTCTTCTAAAACTTGCTTTCAGAACTTGAACTTGACACGTGACAACTTTAAAGTTACACCTGTAAATGAAAAAGTCTCCTCTAAAACTTGTATTCACAAAATAATAGGCTATATCCCACCTAGGTGAAAGCCCAATCCAAAATATGAAATCAGCAGAAGAAATATATGCATAGGAATCAACATCGTTCCATGATATATGTGATAGTGTAGAACGATTAAATGCAAACTATCCAGCAGCGTCTCTTTCATTTACAAACTTAAATGCATTGATTTATGACTTATGTGAATTGGTATAATGTAGTCAATATTCTCTTCCCATTCTACCCAAATTAAATAAATTGTTTCAAACGTTATGGTTATTACTTATTAGTAAATTCATTTCATTTATAATATGATTTACATTACATTTCTTATATGCAATTCCATGATTTACAGTCTAGCTTAACACAAGTCGTGGTCTCGCAGTCACTTTTGACTTTACTATAATTTCCAAATCTATTAAATTAATTAAAACGTTCTGATATAAAATGCATTTAATTTAGCAGTTTCAAATTGGAATTGTGAATCTAAACGATATATCTACAACTAAATGATACCCAAGCATAAATCTTCATACCAAAAACGATCCCTCCAACCAAGAAATCCACTCTACAAAAACTATCTCTAATGATGGCTCCTAGTGCTATAACCTTAAACAGCCAAATTCTCCATAACTAATTTTGATGTTACTAAACATCCAATTTCCTACCGGATACGGAATATATATATATATATGATTTTGATTTGTTTATTGTTATTATGTTCTAATATTTGGTTCACTGTTTTTTACGTAGATATTGTAGTCCAAGTTACATTTATTAGATTTTGACCCCAAAAAAAAAAAGTTACATGTATTAGACCTATATCTCAATGCAGTCCACTGTATTTTTTTAAAATGTTACAAACCTTATTACGGAAGATTTCCTTTTGGACAAGGTTATCACCAAACTCAAAAGCGAGGGAGGCGATAACACAAGGGTGCTAACAACCACAGCAAACAACACCAAAGAGAAGAGGACCTGCAAACTTAGAGAACTAAAACATCTTCGAACAATAACTGAGCCTCTGGTTTAGAAGGGAATGAACCAAAAGCGAACCGCTGGCTGATACGGTGAGGCAAAGATCGAGAGGAAAGGCAATGGCTGGAAAAGAACCCACATCCACTCCACATGGCGTAATGAAGCAATGACAAGCACAAAAACGGCTCTGAGATCTGGGACAGGAAACAGCAAACCACAATGGCATTATTCTTCAAGCTATCCGTCGATCTAACTGATCCGGCATCATCATCTTTGCTGTAAACAGAAACCCTCACAGATAAAGACCGCTCTAACCGCTTCCTCGACGCACAAAGACACACACCAAACCAAACTAAACGGCTCCCCAAACGATGGCTGAAAGGGTCACTCTTGAAACAAACTAAGACGAACCAAACTAAGACGAACTAATCTAGCCCTAGCATACCGAAGAAGAGAACCAGACCCAAAGTCTGCTTACCAGATCGAAAAACAGAACGAATCAACGGTCACATATCCACAAAGAACACACTCAATTCTCCAAGAGAACCCAAAGCCTTCTTTGGATTAGACAAGAGCAGAGGATCCGGCAACACTGCTGAAGTCGGAGTCCCAACATCGACTCTCTTTGGAGAAGTCTACCGCCGCCAAACTTACAAAGCTTGCCGTGAAGATCCGTTAAATCAGCCCATCAAAACTCTTCATCACCGAACCACTGGAGCTAGATAGATCGAGAGCAAAAACAACAAAGCTAGAGAGAAACAAAGAGGGGGAGGCCAGATCCGATGCTAGAGAAGCCACCAAGATCTAGCCACGATCTGAAATTTTTTTTTCCTTCGGCGGCTGAAACTTGAGAGAGAAAGGGGATCAGATTTTATTATCTTTTTTGTTCTCCAAAAGGTAGTAATATCTACACTCTCTAAAATGATTATTTTTTAAATCAAATTGTTTATAAATTATATCTACTAATTCTTCTTATGTGTAGCACTTTTTTCTAAAATCTACTTATTCCTACCAATGAAGATAAAAATCCCATGTTAGTTCTTACAGACATAAAAAGTATCTCCCAAATTCTCGTTTATGTTAATGACCAAAGCGGGAAGGTAATTCGTCGCATCTCCAACCCAGAGATTTCTATTTTTCCCTCTATATATAGAGGAACTCTATTTTTTACTCTATTATAGAGTTGAACTTTTTTATTTATAAAATGGTCCTTGAACTTTTAACACTTTTATATTTATGATCAAAATAAATAAATTATATATTTAAATAGTTTAATAATAATTTAAATATTTTAATAATAATTTAATTTGTATACTAATAGGATAATTGATTATAAAGTTAAATTTGACTAATTTTAATATTTTTGGGTTTAAAATTTTTAAAGATTTTCGTATAGAAAAGTTTTAAAGGTTTTATATAGAAAAACATTTTTAAAATTTGAGACTATTATTTTCAAAAGAAAATTTATATAAAATCTTATTAAATATAAATAACTTAAATATTTTAGTTTTTATTCATACCATAATATTATTTTTAATACAACAAAGACTAATTATTTAATATTCTGGTAAATTACTTCCGGATCCATCAATATCCCTAAAAATTTGTCCAATCTACTATGTTTTATTATTTTATATGATGCAATGTATTTATTTTAATAAATGTGATATTTAAATAATATTTATGAATGTTAAAAATTTAAATAATATCATAATTTTATGAAAGTTTCACAAATACTAAAATAAATGGGTTAATTTGTAACTTTTTATAAGTAAAAGGTATTAATAGTAAAATAAAAAAGGAATTTCTACAGAATATTCTTTTTTAGAGGAAAAAATAGAGGTATCTATTAGAGCAAAAGTCTAACAGAGTTGGACAAATTTCTTTGCTTAATTATGTTTTTGCTACCAGGAAAATGATTTGGTTTAAGGCAACAGTTGTTGATGTGATATTAAGTAGTGGATGGTTTTTTTATATCATTTACATCTTGATTTAAAAAAAATAGAGGTGATACTTGTGGTCTGTATCCGCTATTGGCCGGCTTCAATAACTAACTCATTCCCTATCTCCAGTTTTAACAACCTCTACGTTTTTCTTATATATAACCTCTACATTTTTCTTATATATATAACCTTATTGGAGATAACCGGATTACCGGTTTAATTAACATAGAATAGTTGATGTATGATTAGGCTTCCTTTTACTTAATCATACTCAAGTATATAAACTGTTGTAAACACACTAATTAAGATTAATGAGAAATATACAGTTTAATCCGATTCTTGTTATGGTATCAGAGCTAACAGAATTTCAAAAGCTTCTGCCATTGTTTCTCATTCATATTCTTTGATTGAGCTTGCTTCTTCAAATCATGAGCAGCTCGATTTCCCAGATTCTCATCGATTCTATTCTTGGTTTCTCTTTCGCTGTTCTGAAATTTCTTTTGTTCGCGTCTTTCATCTTCTTCTGCTTTCTTTTGATTTCGATTTCTTTGACCTAGATTTGTCGCTATCTTCTTTGTTCAGTTAATCTACACAGATCCTCTTCGCCGTTCTCAATTTCATCATCGGAAATGGGATCGGTTAATCCAGCTGTTACAGCGAATCAAAATAATGTTCATCAAGCTCCCGATCAATACGAGAATCCTTATTTCTTGCACGCGGTGGATCACGCTGGTCTCGTGCTTGTTTCCGATCGTCTTACCGATGGATCTGAGTTTCATTCTTGGCGTCGTTCCATTCGCATGGGGCTTAATGTTCGTAACAAACTTGGCTTCATCGACGGTACAATCCCTAAACCTCCTGATAATCATCGTGATGCTGGCTCTTGGTCTAGGTGCAATGATATGGTAGCTACCTGGTTAATGAATTCGGTTTTTAAGAAGATTAGCCAGAGTCTATTGTTTTTGTCTACTGCTGAGGCCATTTGGAAAGATTTGTTATCTCGTTATAAACAAGATGATGCACCAAGAGTTTATGCAATTGAACAGCGATTGAGTACAATTAGGCAAGGTTCTCTTGATGTTACCTCTTATTATACGGAGTTAGTCACCTTATGGGAGGAGCACAAGAATTATATTGAGTTACCGGTTTGTACTTGTGGTCGCTGTGAATGCAATGCTGCAGTTCTATGGGAAAAGTTGCAACAACGCAGCAAGGTTACTAAATTCTTAATGGGGCTTAATGAGAGTTATGAGGCAACTCGAAGACATATTTTGCTGCTTAAACCTTTACCGAATATTGTTGATGCATTCAATATGGTGACACAAGATGAAAGACAAAGGACTATAGCTCCTACTACCAAGCTGGAGAATGTTGTATTTCAGAATACTGGTCCGACTGAAGTGGTTCCTTCTAGCTACTATGGTACTGATGCTAATCAATCTATGAATGCTGGTTACTACGGTGGTTCTCCTGATAACATGGCCTATGCTGCGGTGAATTATCGACCTAGTCAGCGTCCGTATTGTACACATTGCAATCGTTCTGGTCACACGGTTCACAAATGCTATAAGCTGAATGGTTATCCACCGGGACACAAGTTTAGACCGCGAGTTTCTACTCAACAGTATTCTATTCCTCGTGGCCAAACCACTACTACAGGAAAACGCCCATCGTTTCCTCAACAGTCTTATTTCCAGCAATCTCAGTCTACTCGTCCTGGTCTAATGGCTAATGCAGTGACAGCACCTGCTCCATCCTATGATACACAGGCATCACTCTACATGCCATCACCAGCTATGACTGCTACTAACCTAGACTTGTCACAGTTTAGTCAAGATCAGATTCATTCCTTGATCCATCAACTTAACACTCATGTCAAGTTATCTGAACAGTCATCTCCTCATCCAACTGCCACGATTACTGAGAGTGGAGCCATGGCAACTACTTCCACCTCTGGTACTGTTTCATTTGAATTTCCTTCTTCTAGTCTTCGTTTTGAAAATCATTCTTTCACTTTTCAACATCATTCACTCACTTCTTTATACTCTACTCTTCCTAATGGTGCTTGGATAATTGACAGTGGAGCCACTAGTCATGTTTGTTCTGACTTGGCTTTGTTTAGTGAGGTCTTTCCTGTTTCAGGAGTTACAGTCTCACTCCCTAATGGTACTAGAGTACCAATTACTCATACTGGCACCATACGCATTTCGAATAATCTTGTATTACGTGATGTGTTGCATGTTTTGACTTTTAAATTCAATTTGTTAAGTGTTAGTTCACTATTGCATAAAAATGATTGTTCTGCACATTTTTACCCAGATAATTGTTTTCTTCAGGACCTTTCTCTGGACTTGACGATTGGTAGAGGTGTCTTAATACACAGTCTTTACATCTTGGAAACTAAAGTCCTTGCTGCACATTTCTCTGGATCCTTGCTCGTAGATGGTGACCTTTGGCATCAACGCCTTGGACATCCATCTCCTGCCAAGTTACAACATATGTCTGGTACATTGCCTATGTCTAAATCTAGTTCTTTACTTTGTCCAGTCTGTCCATTAGCAAAACAGAAAAAATTGTCTTTTCCATTTAATAATCATTTGTCTTCATCACCATTTGATCTAGTTCATTTAGATGTTTGGGGTCCGTTTTCTATTGAGTCTGTAGAAGGTTATCGATATTTTCTAACAATAGTGGATGATTGTACTCGAGTTACATGGCTTTACATGCTAAGGAATAAAAGTGATGTCTCTGTTGTTTTTCCTGATTTCATCAAATATGTTCATACTCAACATAATACTGTCATTAAAGCTATTCGTAGTGATAATGCACCGGAGTTAGCTTTTACACAACTTGTTAAAACTCATGGCATTATTCATCAATTCTCCTATGCATACACTCCTGAACGGAATTCAGTTGTTGAACGTAAACACCAGCATTTATTGAATGTTGCACGAGCTCTATTATTTCAGTCTAATGTTCCTTTACAGTATTGGTCAGATTGTGTGCTTACAGCAGTTTTTCTTATCAATCGCACACCATCTCTTTTGTTAGATAAAATTTCTCCATATGAAAAGTTATACAAAAAGAAACCGGATTACAGTTTTTTGCGTTCATTTGGTTGTCTTTGCTATGCTTCCAATCTTGTCAAAGATAGGCATAAGTTTACTCCTAGAGCTGAATCATGTGTTTTCTTAGGATATCCTTCGGGTTATAAGGGATATAAGGTTTTGCATCTTGATACTAACACTATTTCCACAACTCGTAATGTTGTTTTTCATGAAAAAGTTTTTCCATATAAGAACATTTCATCTGATTTACCAAAACATGATTTGTTTTCAAAAAACATAATGCCTTTGTCTACACCTGCTGTTATTGATTCTCTGAGTTCAGATATATATCCTGTTTTTGATGGAAATGCATTAGCTTCTATCCCTCTTACGTCTGCATCATCTTCTTCTATTCCTGTCACGCATGCATCATCTTCATCACCATCACCTGTTCCACACTCTAGTACCATACAACTTCCATCTTCTCGCGAGACTGTGACTTCTGCTTCAGCACAGGCTCCTCTAATCACAACCAGGTCACCGCGGCAGGTGAAGGCTCCAGGTTACTTATCTGATTACCATTGTAATCTCATTCTTACTTCTCTTTCTCCTGAATATGTTCCATCATCATCTTCTCCTTCTGATCCTCTTTATCCGTTATCCTCTGTGATTACCTATTCTCGACTAAAGCCTTCCTATCAGGCTTTTGTCCTTTCTTGTTCACGTGAAACAGAACCATCAAATTTCCACCAAGCCATGGCCCATCCTCATTTTCCGAAAGCTATGGATGTGGAGATTACTGCTCTTGAGGAGCTTCGCACATGGACAGTTGAATCTTTACCCCCAGGTAAGCATGTGATTGGGTGTAAATGGGTTTATACTATCAAATATAACCCAGATGGTTCGATTGATAGATACAAGGCACGTTTGGTTGCCAAAGGGTACACGCAACAAGAAGGCATAGATTACATTGAGACGTTTTCCCCTGTTGCTAAGCTGGCTAGTGTCAAGTTTATTCTTGGTCTTGCTGCGAAACTTGGTTGGACTCTTACGCAAATGGATGTCACCAATGCCTTCTTACACGGTACCATTGATGAAGAAATCTACATGATTCTTCCACAGGGGTATACTCCTGCGAATGGTGTGACTTTACCTCCAAATGCAGTGTGTAGGTTGCAAAAGTCCTTGTATGGCCTTAAACAAGCCTCGCGGCAATGGTACCAATGTTTCTCTACTGTGGTGCTTAATGAGGGTTTTGTGCAATCTCCTGTTGACAACACCTTGTTTGTTAAACAAACTGGCGACTCATTCATTGCATTATTGGTTTATGTCGATGACATTATGATTGCCTCCAATAATGACTTTGATTTGCAGAATCTTCAGGCTGCTCTTCACAAGGCTTTTAAGATCAAAGACCTTGGTGTGCCTCGCTACTTCCTCGGTCTTGAGATTGCCAGGAATGACACAGGGATTTCTATCTGTCAGCGCAAGTATGCCTTGGACATTCTTGCTGCCACAGGTATGCTCGCATGTAAACCTGAGACTGTACCTATGGATCCAACTGTTCATTTACGTAAGGACTCTGGAATGTTGCTAGTAGATGGCACTTCGTATAGGGAATTGGTAGGGCGATTGTTATATCTCACGATTACTAGGCCAGATATCACTTTTGCTGTCAACAATTTGAGCCAGTTCCTTTCCTGTCCTACTGATGTTCATTATGCTGCTGCCTTACGCGTGCTCCGCTATATCAAACTGAATCCGGGTCAGGGTCTTTTCTACTCTGTGGATAAGGAGCTCTGTCTTAATGCATTCAGTGATGCGGATTATGGTACATGTCCTGATTCACGACGTTCAGTCACTGGTTTTTGTGTCTACCTTGGTTCTTCTTTGATCAGCTGGAAATCCAAGAAACAGGGGACTGTTAGTCGTAGTAGTACCGAAGCAACTTGTGAGCTCCTTTGGTTAACTCAGTTGTTGAAAGATTTGAAGATCACACTGCGAGTTCCTGCTAAGCTCTTTTGTGACAACAAATCGGCTCTGCACATTGCTACTAACCCAGTCTTCCATGAGCGGACTAAACACATTGAGATTGATTGCCACACCGTTCGTGATCAGGTGAAGAATGATTTTTTGAAGCTATTTCATGTCGGTAGTGTTAATCAACATGCGGATATTCTTACCAAGCCTCTTCATCCTGGTCCATTTCACTCTTTATTATCTCGTATGTCAGTCTCAAGTCTCTTTCTCTATGATCCTGTTTCGGTTTCAGAGACTTGAGGGAGGTGTATTGGAGATAACCGGATTACCGGTTTAATTAACATAGAATAGTTGATGTATGATTAGGCTTCCTTTTACTTAATCATACTCAAGTATATAAACTGTTGTAAACACACTAATTAAGATTAATGAGAAATATACAGTTTAATCCGATTCTTGTTAAACCTCTACTTTTTTCAGATGTCGTATTGAACCTATTGTCGATGGTGATTGTCAAACTACCACATTTGTTATTTTCGATGAAGCTGCTAAGAAATTATTGAAAACCAGTATAACTACTGCAAAAAATGTAAAATAGTTTAATTACTTTAGCAGTTCAGAAATGTCCTCCTATTAAGTGATTTGATCACATATATCATATATATAGGTTACATCGTCATAAATTCAACTGATTTTATAATCTAATCCTTAATTTTATTTCTAAAATACCAACAGAAGATCAAAAAAAAGTTATTGAAGAATCTGATGACAAGTTGGTGAGTAGCCAACAAGCAAATCATACTCTCGAAGATGATATCTAGCTCGCCCTCATTGAAGATTGTTAAACGGAGTCGATGTTTCAGTCTTTATCATCAACCTTTGTTTACTCTGTCTCAACGTTGGTTGGTTTGCTTTTCTAGGTTTCTTTAACTATTACATCTTATTCCGTCTTCAGAGCTCTTTGTAGCTGCTTCAGTATTTACTGTTTTTCTTTGCAGACCTTTTACCTCTCTTATTTCATCCTTACACCAATAATTTAATTCAAAGAGGCGTTCTGCTTCTCAAACTGTTTAAAGAAATCCTCATTATTAACAAATCAAAGTACTTGGGGAAGGGGGGAACATACACTTAAACGTGGTTATCAACAAAAAAAAACCACTTAAATGTAAAGCACCGTCGTCTGCCCAAAAAGAAAAGAGAAAAAAGTGTGTTAATTTGAACGACAATAACGCTGCTCATACAGGCCAAAAAAATTAAATCACAAACTTAACTTTCTAAAATATTTCCCCATTAAAATTAAAACCAAAAAATAATTACCATACAATACAAGGATTATTTACCATATTCCTTAATTTATTATTAAATCCGTAAAATTTTTCTGCTAATATGATTATTTTTTAATTATCTGTTTGCCTAAAATCAATTGGTTGAATGTGCCTAATTTTAATTAAATATGTGTAAGCCAACAGACGTTATTATCTCAGTTTCTAATTTTATTAACTCATTGGACAAACCAAATCCCTCTTTTTCTTTTATTTCAGCTCCCAAAAATACAGCATTTTTATATTAAAGACTAAAAATAATATACTAATTAGATTTTGACATACGGTACACCAGAAAACAAATTATTTGTAACTAACAATTTTATAGTTTATAAAATAGTTGTTTGTTAATATTTTTTGTTTTGTTTAATGTTTGAGATTATATAATTGTATTTTTATTCTAACTACTATAATTACTTGAACCCAAAATTAAAGCAAGATGTACATGATGTAAAGAACCATTCACTACTTAATATAACATCAACCACCGTTTCCTTAAACCAAATCATTTCTCATGGCAACCAACAAATAAAACACTTTCTAAATTCTAAAACAGACAAAAGAAAATATAAAAAGGACAGAAATTTAAAACAAGTTCATTCTCAAGTTACACAACAAAATATTGGAAAAGAAACAGAGAAACAATTAAAAGAAAAAAAAATCAAAAGGAAGAAAACAAATCCGCACTGAACACCACCTAGTATATATATGTAAGGAAACGTCATTTACATGTATTACCTATTTACTTTAATAAAATGAAACACAATGCTTTGAGAAAAAAAAAATGCTTATGCTTTTTTTGTTTCCTTTTCCTTTTAATTTCTCAGTCTCCTTTCATCCCATCACTGTAATTGGAAATCGTTATATACATATATAGTTTGTGACTTTTGTTACTGGAATTTTTCCTTATAGTTTTGTGTAGGTAATTTTGTTAGGTTCCTATCTAATCGAAAATTTACTAATTTAAAATATATACATAAATACATAATGATCAGGTTACATATACGCACATTTCACATGTTAAAAACAGACACAAATCCAAGTTGACATTATTTCAACAAAACTCTCAAGGGAGTAAAATTTGAACCGGTCTGCATCCACTCAAACAATATCTAATTTAGAAAGAAAAATAAAACTGTAAAAGAGCCTCACATCTTTGGCCATACTAACTTCTTCATCCCTTAACTAGAACGTTGAGGCTTATTGCTTGCATTTGGTTTAAGCAAGTGAGAAGAAACATATTATGTAGTTGCTCAAAAACGGCTGCTTGAACTAGCTCGTTGAACATTGATATACCAAAAAGGTGGCACTGGTGGAAGACGTTATGGACTCTTTGACGGTACGTACTTGTGGACCGTAGTAGATGTAAGAACTATTTTGGGTATAGAGAGAAGAGAGGTTGGTATTACAAGGATAAGGAATATTAGAATTTGACATGGAAGTGTTTCTGTTGTTCTTTTGTAACCCCTCTCCTGCTATCATCGCATGCCGGTCCTTTCGAGCAAGTTCCATAGTAGTAGAAAGACTAAGTAAAAGAGAGAGAGAGAGAGAGAGAGAGAGAGAGAGAGAGAGAGAGAGAGAGAGAGAGAGAGAGAGAGAGAGAGAGAGAGATGTAATGATTTTGTTGTTGTGGGTGGTTAGAAAAAACAACAAGGTTAGTGGATTTTATATAGATAGAGTCCTGAGGGTGTAATTGTCTTTCGGACATGATAATATTAACACTAAATTAATCATACGATTTTCATAAAATTGTACTACTTAAGTTAATATTCTTCGAATGTGTTTATTGATGTATTGATGGAGAATTTTGAAAATCTAATCAATAGATATACAAACTCGTCAGAGTTTAAATTCAAAATTAAGTCATATTGAAAATCAAATTACCAAAATAATTTAATACTTTTCAGTATATATACGAGGGTGTTCGTATTTGGTTAATAAGTTCATGGTTTTCTTAGGAATATAATGTTGCAATACGCTAGCTTGGTCCGTATTAGTTTGGCAGATTTGTAGCTGGTCGATTGAGATAGGATTTTAAAGAGCCCGGCCCTTCGCACTAACTCTTTGAAAGCACTGGTTTTGATGGATTCGGCGGAACATTAGGTATATATATATATACATTATATGAGTTGGAAAGAACAAGATCTTGATTTTTCTTAAAGCCTAAACAAATAGTACCGGCCAGAACCAAGAAGACTCTTCTAAGACAAGACCAAGCTGGTAGCAATATATTCGTGACTTTTAACATGATTTGTGAGGAATATATATCATGTATGCATGATAATTGATAACGTGTAATGGAAGTATGTATATTTTAATGTACATAAGTAATGTATCAATTAAAATATCATGTATGCTTAGAGTAGAAAAAATCTTGAGAAATCTTGGGAGAGAAGGGATATGGGATCTGCTTCCGGAGGTTAAAGCGACACTGCTTGGAGAAAAAGAGAAAAGTCGGTAAGGATTTGGTATTCGTTATATTCTCTATTATTTCTTCTCTTTTAGCATCTTATTCAACTCTATTATTATTCCTCTTTATCTCTTTTCATAGACTCCTTTCAGTTTTTTTTGTTCTCAGAATATATCCAAGGATGCCAGTCCTTTGATATTATAATTCTTATCGTAATGAACTAATGATATTATCATGAACCATTTTTTGTAAGAGACCGTCGCATTTGTTGTATACCAGTTTTATAAAAAGATATTTGGTATTTTATCGAAGTCAATAAATTGTTAATACATATATACATATGAATATTTCAGGCATGACAATAAATATTTGTATTGGAAGTTTTATATCCGTAAAAAATCAGGGGTTTTATTTATAAATTACTTTTTTTTTAAAAAAGGGGGAACGTTATGATAAAGAAAGATAAGACCTTGGAAGCTATACCTCGAAAATGAAAATGAACAAAACCAAGGGTTTAAGGAACAATCTGAAAGCAATAGACTTTAAACGAACTGACACAAAACTCGCCAGGTACTACAAATAAATCATATCAACGATCCAGTGGACGACGGTGTGTTGTTAAATTTAAAAACCCATAGCTTTTGAATACATTGTTAAATTCAAAAGAAATCAGTCTCTGTTTTAAAGAAGTTTTAACTTGGTCTAGCATTATCTCTTTTTTGATACAGAACTTAATATAGTATAACTTTTAACAAGATACCAATCTTCCTCCTGAATCTGTGCCGACGTCTTATTTCCCCCTCGGAACTATCATATCGTATTAGATCCACACCAAACTTTGATCTCGTTCTAGCTCCTTCGAACTTAAGTCGTCCACCTATTTCTACATGAATTCATAGTTCTATTGCTATTTTCCCATCGGATTAAAACTTCTCATCTAATTCTCCATAAATTTGGTTTATACAGTTTATAATTGGTTTAATATTTTCTTAACCAACTAATAAATCCTATTAACCGGATTAAATCTTATTTCAACCCGAATTTAAAATTAAACCCATCAAACCGGATGAAGAAAGCTGAATATTTAACCAAAAGAAAAAATAAAAAAAAAAATAAACAAAATAAAGCTTAAAAACAATTGAGAAACCTTTGCATAATACTTATTAATCTCTCGTCAGCCAAGGCAGACTTATACTTTTGATCTTGAATTGAAGATTTCGATTGTGTGGATTATTAGATAGAAGAAAACTGAGAAAAAACTTTTGGGTCTTGTGGCAAATTGGCAATGATGTGATTTTAGCATAAAGTTTGCTGTTTTGAGAAGAAGATGGGATCTGGGCGGAGCAAATCATGTTGTGGTTCGTCTGTGGTGAGAGGAGATGATGATATCGATGTGGCTCAACCTCCTCTGTCGTCTTCTAGTGGTGGTGAAGCGGAGAAGATCAAAGAGTCTTTTTGTGGTCTTCACTCTTCTTGTCTTGCTTTATTTTCTACTTCTCACGACAATGAAATGATAATAATGATGACCAGGTCTATTTTTTTTTATATATAGTAATTTTGATTGTTTTATGGAATTAGGTCAAAATCATGAGTCTTGATTTCTTTAGGTGTGTAATGGATGGATGAGGAATAGTCACGGAAGTGATTCACGGCGTAGAATGGAATCAAGAAATCAAAGAGATTATTCAAATTGCTATGAAAATTGACCGATGAAAAAAAATCTGAAAATTTACCCAGAAAAAAAAAAATCTGAAAACGAAAGACGTGGGTAACATCGACGACACTCGATTGGTTCACCCTTATCGACAGATTATCAAATCTCAATTGGAATGATTTTTGGTTAATTGCAATAATTTTCCAATGTACTTTTGTAATTATGGAATCAAAATTCACAAAATAGTTTTTTTTAGTTTCAAGTACCGGGTGAAGAAAAATATGTTAGACATATTGTATAATTGTCGAGTCAAATTTTTAATGTTGTTTGGTTTGAAAAATTGGTTTCATACCAGATTTGTGTCGGTTTATTAGTAAACCGTTTAAACCAAAAAAAAATTGGAAAAGTAGCAATAGAACTATGGATTCGGGTAGAAATAGGTGGACGACTTAAGTTCGAAGGAGCTATAGAACGAGGTCAAAGTTCGATGTGGATCTAATACGATATGATAGTTCCGAGGGGGAAATAGGACGTTTTTCTCCTGAATCTAAACTTAATTATATAATTTGAGATTTGAATCCTTGTATTTTTTGTTTGGAACAGAAAAAGGATGAAAGATTCATTATTAAACAACATTAAATTATTGGACCCTTAGCTTTGTAGGAATCAGTCTCTCTATAAAAGAAGTTTCAACTTGGTACAATATATTATTTTTCTTTGTTGAAGAACTTGGTATAATATAATTTCGGGCAAGATATCAATCTTCGTCCTAATCGAATCCAAATCTATGCTTTAACAAAAAAAAAAAAAAAAATCTAAAAACTGTTTTATAATTTCAGATATTTGAATCCTTGTAAACTTTTTCTAACAGACAAAGGCGGAAAGATTCATTATTAAACAACATTAAAATCTTGGAAAAAAGCCTAAATTTTATTTAGTCCCACACGTGCAAGTAATCATAAAGATCTCAATAAAAGAAAAGAAAATAAAATGATGGAAAAAAAAAGAAAAGAAAATAAAAGACATTTATATACAGTATGTCTATTCAGTAAAACAAACGGTAAAACACAAAAAAAATGAATCAAATTGTTTTCAATCTTATTTTAGTGGTTTGTGATATTATAGGGAACGTTTTCTTCAGATAATTTATAGTATTTAATTTCAATAGTTAAACAAAAAGGCAGACAGCAAAAGTTTACCATTGATTGGTATAATTTTCTCATGAATTTGTTT
Source organism: Camelina laxa (assembly GCA_024034495.1). Taxonomy (NCBI): domain Eukaryota; kingdom Viridiplantae; phylum Streptophyta; class Magnoliopsida; order Brassicales; family Brassicaceae; genus Camelina; species Camelina laxa. The sequence goes on from CM043880.1 coordinate 19,092,239, forward strand.
TTGTGAGTTTTATTAGAAACCTTCAGTTCATATCTTTGTACTGGTAATACTTCATATTTCATTATGTCTAGCTTCATGAAGATTTTTACAAAAGCTGTTGTGAAGTTTTTTTTTTTTGTCGAACATTGATTAATGTTTTCAGCACGAATAAGATTTTTTAAAAGGAGGTAAATAGTCTGTTATTCTATTTGACAGACTTTGGTTTCCTTTGAATAGTATGAGACGTTGTTCACATCAAAATGACGGAAACAAAACTACTTATTCTGTTTTATAAAAAGTGTTATTTTAACATAATTTACATAAATTAAGAAAATAAAAAAATTATATAAATTTATCTATATTTAATAAGTGATTAATGATTTAAATTTAATGAAAATAAGATTTAAGTGAAAAATTAATTAAAAAGTTTAGTGTAAAAATATATTAGAATTATATAATGACATTTTTTATTGTCAAATAGAGAGAGTATTAATTATAGAGCTATGGTCTTCACAACTGAGTTCAAATATTAAGTTTGATGCTAACTACATGTATATTTATTGATTTTTATAATAAGTAACATTTGCTTTGTTTTTCGTTAAGAATTTTTTCTTTTTTTGTAAACAACTTTATAAAATTAACTCAAATGAGCTAATTCTGAGGTTTTTCGTTTAAACTGTATTACAATATTTAACCATTTCAGAAAATATTATAGTATAAGTATCTAATATATGGAAATGAACGGATTTATCCAAAAAAAAAGGGAAAAAGGATCGGCCAGACCGTCAAACCGTCCATGACCTTTGTGAGGGAATAATACATTTGATTCCATGTTTGAGATGATTACACGTATCAAAGTTTCAACAAGGAATATATCAGACTTCAAACTTTATTTTAAATAGAATAAAACAAAATGAAGACGAGTCCATATGGAAATACAAGTGGATAATTCCTAATCCAAAATTCACTTAAAAAATAATGAAAAGCTCTTTGTAAAGGAGTATGGGCATTGAGAGGATTTGCACATACTATTTAAAGGATTAAAGGGCTATCTATCCCAAATCACACACTAGAACGAAAGACACAAAGATAACACACTAAAACAAAACACCTTTAAAGTTTCTTCTCTTCTTTCAGCTTCGATGGCAATGGCTGAAAATGATAAGAATAGATGGGTCGCTCAAAAGGGCTTTGAAATGCTCGATACGTACCTTCCTTATCTATTCCCACCTGAGTCAACTATAAGAGAACCTGTTGTTTCTTATCCGGAGCATATTAAATCCTATGGCGGTGCCCGTCCTTTTGTTGGCAATCCCAACCGGTCTGAGAGGCAGAAAGGACGGGCTATTAACTGCGACGAGGCGGTCAGACTCTATGGAGGGGTGCTTGTAAAGGAATTTCGCAATCGTAAATAAGCGGTGTAAACTTCAAGTTCTGTTTGAAGATGCATGGTGAGTTTGTAAGTAAGTGTGGTAATCTTTATTTCTGCTTTAGAAAAAAGTGCAGACCAACACATATGCTAAAGCTTGTTGTAACGGTTTTGAGTTAGAATAAGCTTTAGATCACGAACAAGTGTTTGTGTCTGTTATAGAAGTACTATATGTTGAAGCTTGTATAATGTAAAATGTTACCGTGCTATGTAAACATATGTGTCTTGAATCTTTGTAAACATAAATAAGCATGTATCAAAAGACTTGAATAAGTATGACATATATGCACCAAACTGGGCCTAATATATTTAGAGACGTCAAGCAGACCAAAAAATATTCGACCCTTTTTGGAGGTAATTTCTAAATATATATATTAGAGAAATGCCCTACTAAAGAAATATACCTCTTTTATGTTTTAAGACATTTTAATAACGAAATTTGACGCAATTATTCATATATATATATATATATATATCTATATCTATATAATATTAACAAAAATAAAAATAAAGGGTAATGAAAGCAAGAATAAGTCGATGCTGCAAAAAGTAATATATTAGATATTAATGTAGTGTGGTCTTGTGGAACCATAAATATAGAGAAATAATTATTTATATCAATTTGTTGCAATTTTAATTGATCGTGTTCTGTAAGTGCCATAAATCGCTGCATTTTTGTGTGGCTCCAATGCGTGTACTCTACTTCCTTTCAGGCCGGCTCGCATATACATAAAGTGTAATCTTGATATGTCTAAGATTAGGATGACTAGGAAGTTGTCTTCGTGTAAGAATTAAGTGGAACCCAACAGTATGGAAGGACTTTGTGATACAGAGAGAGATCGAACAGAGTTTGAAACAGAATGTAAAACAGAGTAGAAAAGTATAGCAAATATGAGAGTGTTTGAGTGTAATGGAGAAAGAGATAATCTCTTTTCTTTGATTCATTTAGATCCTAGTTACAATCTAAATATAGACATTTACAATACAGAATATTTTACCTAAGATGCTATGCACAATTACATATAATGAGAGTGACATCTCCTTAAGCTAACATGTGATCTTGATTTGACTTTCTTCTCACTTACTTAATCTCACCAACGGCTTGATAAAAGGATCTCAAATCTTGGTGACCGTTGGAGGTTGTTTTTCGTGGACTGGACTCTCTAAGTATCCAAATCGTACGGACGGTCCATCTTGGCGAGTGTACGGACATACGGACATAGGTTTAAGTTCTCATACTCCCCTTCAAGCTTGATCAAGAGCATCGATCAAGCTTGAACTCATGAACACCCACCTCATTAAAAACTTCAGTGTAGAAAATCACTTGGGGAAAACTATACATAAGGGAAAAAGAGTGTAGGTGCCAGGTTGGGAACTTATGGCCGAGTAAGGTCTTTAAGACCAAACTTGGAGTGGATATACTCACATACTTGTGGACTGGCAGATTTAGTGAGGACATCGGCCAACTGTTCTGAGCTTTCAGTGTGACATGGGAGGACAAATCCGAGTTTGATTTGCTCTCATACTTTTACAGTCAACTTCGATGTGCTTGGTCCTCTCATGGAACACCGAGTTTGTTGCTATATGAATGTCGGTTTCATTATTACAATGCATTGTGATTGGCTTTGATGATTCAATTCCAAGATCTTTGAGGAGAGCTTTGAGCTACATCAACTCGGTAGTAAGTTTCCTCATGGCTCTATATTCTGATTCAGCGCTTGATAGTGATACCACATTTTGTTTCTTGCTCTTCCATGTGACCAAGTTGCCACCTAGAAATGTCCAGTAGCTTGTAGTAGAGCGACGATCTTCACGGTCTCCGGCATAGTCAGCATCGCAATATCCCACAAGCTCAGTGCTATCATTGCATCCCATCCAAATACATTGTCCTGGTGAGCCTTTGATGTATTTGAGTATTCGGTTCACCATGTTCCAGTGGTGTACGGTTGGATTTTGCATATGTTGGCTTGCCTGATTCACTGCAAACAAATGTCAGGTCGTGTGATAGTGAGATATATAAGTTTGCCTACTAAGCGTTGATACTGTTTGACATCTTCGAATAGAGCTGCATCAAGCTCCCCCTTTCCTCCTGCCTTGTAGTTTTCCTCAAGTGGTGTTGACACTGCTTTTGAACCTAATTTATCTGTTTCACTTAAAAGATCAAGAGCATATTTCCTTTGTGATAAAAACAATTCTTCATCGCATCTATATACTTCAATTCCAAGAAAATATTTAAGTTCTCCTAGGTCTTTAATGTCAAAAACTGACTTGAGAAAGTCTTTGGTATCTTGAACTCCTACCTTGTCATTCCCTGTGATGATAATATCATCAACATAAACGAGAATGACTACAATACCTTTGTCGCTTGGCAATGTAAAAAGGGTGTGATCAGCTTCTGGTTTGCGAAATCCTATCTCGAGTAAAGTGGTGCTTAGCTTATGATACCACGCTCTTGGGATTGTTTTAGACCATAGATAGCCTTGTTGAGTTTGAATACCTTTCCCAGACCAATGGTGTCTTCTAAACCTGGTGGAGGTCTCATATAAACATCATCTTCAAGTTCTCCTTGTAAGAATGCATTCTTAACATCCATTTACCACAGTTCCCAATCTAGATTTGTTGCCAAGGAGAGAACCACTCGAACTGTATGAAGTTTCGCAACTGGTGCAAACGTATCTAGATAGTCCTCCCCCATACGTTTGTGTAAATCCTCTTGCTACAAGCCGCACTTTATAGCATTCAATCTCCCCATCACTCTTGTACTTGATAGTGAAGATCCAGCGTGATGTCACGGATTTCTTGCCTTTGGGAAGATCAGCTTCGTCTCATGTGTGGTTAGATTCCAAGTCAGAGCGTTCAACACTTACAACATCACACCATAGTTTATGATCTTTGGCTTCATCATAGCTTTGTGGGATCCAATGCTTGTCAATTTGACCAAGAAACGCCTGATACTTCAAGGGAAAGTGTGCAAGAGTGCAGATGGCTTGGATATGGTGAGCAACCGCCATATTGTTGTAGAAAATACGCGGGTTTTTCCAGTTAGAGAGAGCAGATTTAAGGTGCTTACTCCTTCGTAATGGTATGATAGCCTCGTGACTATGCTCAGCATCGTCGTCTTCATTGTCATTAATCAAATCATCATCTCCATTGGAGAAAATGTCCATATCGACCGAGTTTAACACCTCTGCATCAGTTGCAGGTGGTGAAGGTGCATTCACAAGTGACTCAGAAGTTGTGTCTACACTCGTCTGATTCTCTGCTTCTGGTGAAGGAGGTTCGTCGAGGTGTGGTGTGATTTGAGAATTGTCAACACCAAGTCTCTCAAGTATGATGCGGAGGCTCATTGCACGATCAGATGGTGACGTGGACAGGTCTTTGAGATTGTCCCAATTCTTCTCATCATAAAATCCTTTAGCCTCCACAAACTTGACATCGCGAGACACTAGTACTCTCTTCATATCCTGCTCACACTTATATCCCTTTTGTGTTGTAGAGTATCCAATGAACATGCTTTTAACACTTTTGGCATCAAGTTTGTCTCTCTGTTCACCTGGTCTCAACACATAACATACACAACCAAATACTCGTAAGTGATTGAATGTAGGTTTTTCTTTTTTTAATACCTCAAACGGTGATATGTCATGAAGAATCTTTGTTGGTGTTCTATTGATGAGATAGCAAGCTACAAGGACAACATCTCCCCAAAAACCTCTTTGGAACACTTGTATGGAACATCATAGACCTTGCTACCTCCATGAGATGTCTATTTTTCCTTTCAGCAACTCTATTTTGTTGTGGTGTGTATAAGCAACTTTTTTAATGAATAATTCCATGATTGGCTAGATATTGTTTGAAGGCATGACTTGTGTACTCCCCACCATTATCTGATCTCAAAATTTTAATCTTTGCATTATAGTGGTTAGTCACATAATTTTGAAAATTAGTGAATGCCTCAAGAACCCTATCTTTAGAAGGAAGCAATGTTAACCAAGTGTATTTAGACTTTTCATCAATAAAAGTGACAAAATATTTTTGATTTTCTCTAGACAGACAAGGAGATGTCCAAACATCTGAGTGAACCAAATCAAAGCAATTTTCATAAATAGTCATAGAGTTAGGAAAAACAGATTTGCAATGCTTACCAAGGATACAAGCCTCACAATCATCATTTTTAAAAGACATATTTGGAAACATAAGTTCCATAGCTCTTGAGTGAGGATGTCCTAATCTAGCATGCCAAATAGCATTATTAACCTTAACAATAATTGAACTAAAACAGGAAGATAGAGATGGAGCTAGGTTCGAATCATCAAGCACATAGATGTCATCTTTCGAGACTCCTTGTCCAAGCGCTCTACTTGTGTCAATATCCTGAAAATGTACATTGTTAGGACCAAATATTGCATAACAATTTAGATCAGTAGTAGCTCTCTTGACTGATAACAAGTTTGAAGTAAAGCTAGGCATGTAAAACGCTTTAGAAGTTTTACCAAATAACTTTAGGTTACCAATGCCTTTAACAGAGACCTTTTCTCTTAGCTATAATCACATTACCATTTGCTGGTTTAATTTCACTAATTAACTTAGAGTCACTAATCATGTAATGAGATGCTCCAGAGTCAATAATAAGAGGTTTAGTAGAGTTAAAGGCAAGACAAGCGTTACCGGATGCCTCTTTGAGGGCTTTGATGAGTGCATCCAGGTCCGACTTTCTCACTAGCTCTGAAGACGCCGCTAAGGCAGCTCCATTACCTTCTGGAGTGTGATTGTTTTATGTGGAGGTCGTTGCTTCTCCCACCATGTTAGCTAGGTGAGCTCTTGGTCCTCCACGATTAGGCATAGAATGGTTGACACGAAGATGGGGGTGGAGAATCCAGCATCGACTCTTAAAGTGACCAGGCTTTTTACAATGCTCACAAAAGGGTGGATTCTTGTCATCATGTTTGTAGTATCCTTTGTTTGCAGAAGCAATCTCCACCTTGTTGGCTGTTACCAGTTCTCCTTTGCCTCCAAATAGACCGATAGAACCATGTTCTTTCTGAATCTGGTTGCACATATCGTCGAGGCTTGGCAGCTTATCTGACCTCAAAATATGCTTAATGAGATCGTTGTAGGAGGAGTTCAATGTTAAGAGTAGACCAAACACTTTATCTTGTTAACACCTCTCGTTTAAGATTGCAGGGTTGATGGTTGCAGGTCGAAGCATCTCCAGTCCAGCCCAAAGAGATCTGAATTTTCCAAAGTGTTTTGGTGAACTCCATATCTTCTTGGTTGAGGTTGTTGATGGCTCGTTTGATTTCAAAGATGCGGTTGACATTTGTGACATTTCCAAATACATTTTGAAGTGTATCCCATACAACCTTTGCACTTTTGCAATATGAGTAGGCTTCAAGGATAGGTACGTCAAGGGAGTTCTGGATGATAGCTAGAACTCTTTGATCTTCTTGAAACCACTTGTCTTCTCCACTGGAAACAAGATCCTTGCCGCCTTCGGTGGTCTTACCACTTGGAGCTTCACTCGTAGTGATGTGGGACCAAAGTCCTCGGCCACATAGGGCTATTTTTGTGGTTTTTGCCCACAATAAGTAGTTCTCTCCTTTGAGAGTAACTGGAACAATCAAAGTTTTGGTGATCTCCATGATATTTGAATCATTGGTTAAGTATTTTGTCCAACGTGTAAAGAAGAAAAGATTTTAAGAGTTCGACAAAGAAAATAGAGATTTTGGTGCAGAGGAGTTTGGTGGGTGTGAGACTTCAAAGAAAAGGAGTGTTGGCTCTGATACCATGTAAGAATTAAGTGGAACCCAAGAGTATGGAACGACTTTGTGATACAGAGAGAGATCGAACAGAGCTTGAAACAGAATGTAAAACAGAGTAAAAACAGAGTAGAAAAGTGTAGCAAATATGAGAGTGTATGAGTGTAATGGAGAAAGAGATAATCTCTTTTCTTTGCTTCATTTAGATCCTAGTTACAATCTAAATATAGACATTTACAATACAAAATATTCTACCTAAGATGCTATGCACAATTACATATAATGAGAGTGACATCTCCTTAAGCTAACATGTGATCTTGATTTGACTTTCTTCCCACTTGCTTAATCTCACCAACGGCTTGATAGAAGGATCTCGAAGTCTTGGTGACCGTTGGAGGTTATTCTTCATGGACTAGACTCTCTAAGTATCCAAATCGTACGGACGGCCCATCTTGACGAGTGTACAGACGTACGGACATAGGTTTGAGTTCTCATACTTCGTAGATGACTAGAATGGGTCAAATGCATTTTATAGTTTCCTGATTCCTCTTTTTTTTTTTTTTCCATAAACCCTAAATATCTTTTATGAATTTTTGACATCCAGATGTTTGGTGACTACACCGGGGGAACTATAGATTTACGGTTTCAAAAGATTTCATGAAATGCTATATTTTTGTCCTTATATTTAGATTCACAAATCCCGACCTATAGTCAAATTCGTGTGTTAATACGGAAAAACGGCTTCTTCATACCCCCACAATAGCCATGTGTTGAATTTATACATTTTACTATTGATCTGGCCTAAACATACATTATGTTTCTGAAAATTTGAATTCCGTACCTCAACTTCGAAATCAATACCTCAAGTATAACTGTTGTGCCATAACATACAAAAACGTGTTTATCGACTAACTCTGTTAAGCTTCCGTTTAATCAAAATGACATGGATTCCACATGTGAGCAGTGATCCAAACGACGTCGTTTTGGGAAAACTGAGAAACTAAAATTTCGACCAAAACGACGTCATTTTTTATTTCTCTCCCAAACGATGTCATTTGGATCACCGCTCACACGTGGAATCCACGTCATTTTGATTAAATGGATGCTTAACAGAGTTAGTCGATAAACACGTTTTTATATATTATGGCACAACAATTATACTTGAGGTATTGATTTCGAAGTTGGGGTACGGAATTCAAATTTTCAGAAACATAATGTATGTTTAGGCCAGATCAATAGTAAAATGTATGAATTCAACACATGGTTATTATGAGGGTATGAAAAAGCCGTTTTTCTATGTTAATACAGAGTGAAAACGAATTTGGATGTAAAAGCTGCAAAATTAGACATTACAACGGTTTGATTAAAGGCAATTCCTCTCATTGATTTGGTTAAAGGCAATTCCAACAAAGTAACAACTCTATTTTACAAGAAAAATATATATGTATATTCAAAGACAATTTACCTTTAATTATCTATAATAAAAAAACGTTTCTTGATCCACTACGGGAGATCGATGATGAATTGATGATATATTTAAAAAATTCCGGTTAAACATATACTATAAATTTATAATCTAATTTGGGGGTCCGGAAAACATATATAAGGATGAACATACTAACTTTATGTAAACAAACCCTGTTAAAATAGCTTGTAACCAAGCTTCTAAAATAAAATGATCACCTTTCTTCTTTTAAATAACTATACATGATATAATTATTTATATATTCGACGAGTAATATAAGAAATGTTTATGAGGGTTTGAGATGGTTTAAGACTGGACCGATGTGCTGATTATATCTGGTCACTTGATGTGCTATGGCTTACAAGTGATTCATATTAATTTATGAGAGATGACTTTACTCCTTTGGGTGCGGAGATCATTTGATTGTTGTATCGGTTTAATTTCTAATTTCAGTCGGGAGTATACTATTGGTTACTCATGAGGCTTTCCTGACTTAAATTAAATATCAAATCCGTCGATTCTCAAAAATGGTACTCTAGGCTATTCAATCAGTTTGAATTAGAAAAGAGCATTTATCAGAACAATAATGAGAAACCTATCAGGTATTCGTAATTAGCTCTAGATCAGAGGATATAAAAAGGGTTATAAGTGCGGAGAAATATTGCATCAGAAAGCTTTGGACACTACAGTTAAATCTATATATATTGGTATTTGATAAATTAATAATATTTTTAAATTAAAAAATATTTTAGTTTCCATATTATTTTTTGTTTTATAAAGATTTAAAAAAAAAATTTATTAGATTATATATCGGTTTATACCGGTTTGATTAGTTGGTAATCTTTGGTTTAATCCTAAGATTGTATTTAAGAAACAATCTTCTTTCTCTGTAAACTTAATGAAGCATTTTATAAAGATAAGAAAAGTTTGTTACGTTTGAAATGGTATCAGAGCTTTTCCTCAATCACGCTTCATTCATCTTCTTCCGCAAACTCTTTTTCTCTTTGTTTTCCGATTGAATCACTCAGATCTTTCGGGTTTCTCGTTCTCTGTTTCATCTTCTTCGATTTGATAGCTCAATCTCTTGATTTGGTTACAATTTCTCCGATCGCGTTTTGCTCCGATCGTCTCTTTCTAGCTTCGATTCTACTTTCCGATGACGAATCCAGCTACTACGAGTTCAAATCCTTATGAGAATCGGCTCTTTCTTCACGCTGCTGACAATTCCGGTGTGAATCTCATTCTCGACAAGCTCGTCGGTGAATCTAACTATCATACTTGGCGTCGCTCTATCGTCAAAGCTCTTAACTCGAAGAACAAAGTTGGATTCATCGATGGAACTATTGTCAAACCTCCTGCAACACATTCTGATTACGGATCTTGGACTCGCTGCAATGACATGGTATGTAATTGGATTACGAATTCAGTCTCAAAGGAAATAGGATCTGGAACAGTTTATTTTGATGATGCGCATCTATTGTGGTTGAATCTAGAAGGGAGATTTAGGCAAAATAATCTGTCTAAGGTTTATAGTGTGCAAGATCAACTCGATCGATTACATCAAGGTTCTTTAGACCTCAGTGCATACTACACAAAGCTCACTACTCTATGGGAAGAGCTGAAAAACTTTGAAGAATTACCTTCATGTACTTGTGGAGGCTGCACTTGTGGTTCTAATAACAAATGGATCCAGTTATATGAACGACGCAACATTGTCAGATTTCTAATGCGTTTAAACGAGTCTTTTACTCAAGCTCGACGTCAAATTCTTATGATGGATCCACTTCCAGAGTTCACCAAGATTTTCAACTTCATAGCTGAAGATGAACAACAAAGGAGCTTAACTTCCTCATTGCCTCCAGAGTCTCCTGTCTTTCAAGCCTCAGTGAACTATCAAAAGCCTAAAGGACATCAACAAGGACGACCTCGTCCTCTGTGCACTCACTGCGGTTTGCTTGGTCACACTATAGCGCGATGTTATAAGCTCCATGGATATCCTCCTGGATATAAAGCTTCGCCTAACTCTGGTTACAGTGCAGAGAAGCCTAAAGGGAATTACACACCACAGAATGGAGTTCACATGGTGTATTCCCAGCCTTCAGAACAAATGGTGTTCACTTCGCCTCCAGAACAGATTCCACAGGCTCTCAATTCCATTCCACATAATCAGTTTCTACCTTACGGTCAAAACACTCTTTATCCTAATGGACAATCTTCTGCTGGAATTGGTACTGGGATCTCATATAATCCTGCTGGAAACTCTTCTACTGGTAACACCAATGTTTCTGCTCCGGTGATCAATCATCCTATCAATATGGTGCAATCTGGAAGAAACTTCGTAACTGGAGAAAGCTCTCATGGTGGTGAACAAATTACTCAGTTGGTTACTCAATTGAACAGACAGCTTCAAGGTTCTCCGTATCAAGTCATACGTTCAACTCCTGCTTCACAGCATCACGGTTCTATTTCAGCTCAAGGTACATCTCTCGTACCTTCTCACTATATTTCTGCTTTCAAACCAGATTTTATTGTTCCACAAACTATCTGGATTTTAGATACTGGAGCTAGCTGTCATATCTGTTGTGACCTTAGTATGTTCACTAATATCTACCGAGTTGATCACACCAATATCACCCTCCCAAATAACACCACAATTCCCATTACCACAGCTGGAACAATAAAACTTAGTGACAGGCTCATTCTTCACCCTGTTTTCTATGTTCCATCTTTTCATTTAAATCTTATTAGCGTTAGTTCATTAACGAAAACAAACAAAAATCTATCTGTGCATTTTTATCATGATTCTTGTTTCATTCAGGATCATATTCAGGAGTGGATGATTGGTAAAGGGGATCAATCTCGTGATCTTTATCTCTTACACCATCAACACCCACCTGAAACATCTCATCATGTTGCATTTGTTTCTGTTTCTCCTGAGCTTTGGCATCAGCGTCTTGGTCACCCTTCTATGTCAAGGGTTCAATTCATGTCTTCCAATTTAAATCTTCCTCAGAAACTTCAAATTTTAATTGTAAGGTTTGTCATATGTCAAAACAGAAAAATTTGTCTTTTCCATCAAATAATAATAAAATTTCTGAGGAACCTTTTTCGTTAATACATATAGATGTTTGGGGTCCTTTCCATATCACTTCTGTTAAAGGTTTTTGATATTTTCTTACCATTGTCGATGATTGCACTCGTTTTACTTGGATTTACTTCTTACATTTAAAAAGTGATGTCTCTAAAGTCTTTCTTGATTTCCTTAATCTTGTTAAAAATCAATATGGTTTCACGGTTAAAAGCATAAGATCAGATAATGCACCAGAACTTCAATTTAAAGATCTACTTGCAAAACATGGCATTTTTCATTATCATTCTTGTGCATACACCCCTCAGCAGAATTCTGTTGTGGAAAGAAAACATCAGCATCTTTTAAATGTAGCAAGATCATTGTATTTTCAATCAAATATCCCTCTAGCTTATTGGCCTGAATGTGTTTCCACTGCTGCTTTCTTGATTAATCGCACACCAACACCAGTATTAAATGATAAAACTCCTTTTGAAATTTTGAATAACAAACTTCCTGATTACACTTTCTTAAGAGTTTTTGGTTGTCTTTGCTATGCATCTACACATTCACATGATAGGCATAAATTCACTGAAAGAGCTAGAGCATGTGCATTTCTTGGTTATGAACCCGGTTTTAAAGGTTACAAAGTGTTAGATATTGAATCAAACAATTTGTCTATCACTCGTAATGTTGTTTTTCATGAGAACATTTTTCCATTCATTGATAATTCCATTCCACCAAGCATTACATCCTTTGATGATTTCATAGATTCTGAAAAACAAAATAGCAATAGTACTTATATATATGATGATTTTATTAATTCAATGCCTGAAGTTAGACCTGTCACTGAGTATCAATCTGTTCTAGTTCACACACCTTCACAACCCTCTACCTTGCAAAACACTTTAAATACTAGCACTGATCAGACTCGGGATGATATGGTAAACACACTCAGGCCACGCAGAGAGACACGTGCTCCTAGTTATCTTTCACAGTACCATTGCTCTTATGTCACAACAGAGCCTTCTTCCTCTTCTACTTCTTTTCATGGTACTGCTCATCCTCTCTCTGCTCATTTGTCCTACGATAAACTCTCTCATGAGTATCGTCTGTTCTGCTTTGCCATTATTGCTGAAAAAGAACCAACCACTTTCAAAGAGGCAGTGCTGTTGCAACATTGGCTTGATGCGATGAACCTGGAATTGGATGCTCTTGTGAGCACATCAACTTGGGAAATTTGTTCTCTACCGGATGGGAAACACGCCATTGGTTGTAAATGGGTGTATAAGATCAAGTACAAGTCAGACGGCTCTATTGAACGCTATAAAGCGCGTTTAGAGGCTACACACAACAAGAAGGCGTCGACTATCTTGATACTTTTAGCCCTGTGGCTAAACTTACAACAGTTCGTTTGGTTCTAGCTCTAGCTGCGATACACTATTGGAGCATTAATCAGATGGATGTTACAAATGCCTTCCTCCATGGAGATTTGGAGGAAGAGATCTATATGACTTTACCACAGGGATATGTTCCAAGACAGGGGGAGTGCTTACCAACGAAACCTGTTTGCAGACTCATCAAATCTTTATACGGTCTAAAACAGGCTTCCAGACAATGGTTTCACAAATTTTCAGTTGTTCTTCTTGCTCATGGGTTCACTCAATCACTTTTTGATCCGACCTTATTTGTGAAATCAGAATCAGTTGCTTTTCTCGCATTAATGGTATTATGTGGATGACATTATGTTGGTAAGCAACAAGGATTCTGCGGTTATAGATGTCAAGTTTTTTCTTGCTCGAGAGTTCAAGCTCAAAGACTTAGGTCAGATGCGGTATTTTTTGGGATTGGAGATAGCTAGATCTGCAGCAGGCATCTCTATTTGTCAACGCAAGTACACACTTGAACTCTTAGAAGACTTTGGTTATCTCGGTTGCAAACCTCAACCGACCCCTATGGAACAAAATCTGAAACTAAGTGCTGACGTTGGAGAAGTTTTACCTGAAGCTACCTTTTATAGACGTTTGATTGGTAAGCTGGTCTATCTCACAGTCACTAGACCGGATATATGCTTTGCTGTAAACAAGCTCAGTCAGTATCTTCAGACGCCACGGAAACCTCATCTGGATGCTGCTTTTCATATTCTTGCATATTTGAAGAATGATCCAGGTCAAGGTCTGCTATACTCGGCCAACTCTACCCTCTCTCTTCGTGCTTTTGCAGACGCAGATTGGGGCAACTGTCCTGAAACAAGCAGATCTATCTCTGGCATTTGCGTTTTCCTTGGTGATTCACTGATATCTTGGAGGTCAAAGAAACAGGACGTTGTTAGTCGAAGTTCTGCCGAAGCAGAGTATCGTAGCATGGCCAATGCTACTTGTGAGCTGCTATGGATCAACTCTATTCTTGAAGATCTACATGTACCTCTCGTTGATCCTATTGTGATGTATTGTGATAATGAAGCTGCTCTACACATCGCCAAGAACTCTGTTTTCCATGAACGCACCAAACACGTGGATCGTGACTGCCATGTGGTTCGGGAACGGGTTGCTTCTGGATTCATGAAGGTACTACACATTGGAACAGAACATCAGCTTGCAGACTTGCTCACAAAGCCACTAGCTGAGAACAAGTTCTATTATCTATTGTCCAAGATGGGATTACACCACCTGTACTCGCCATCTTGAGGGGGGAGTATTAGATTATATATCGGTTTATACCGGTTTGATTAGTTGGTAATCCTTGGTTTAATCCTAAGATTGTATTTAAGAAACAATCTTCTTTCTCTGTAAACTTAATGAAGCATTTTATAAAGATAAGAAAAGTTTGTTACGTTTGAAAAAGTTCTAGATTAAATAAATATACAAGTACCTATACAAAAAATTGAATTTGCATGGTGACCGGTATAAACAAACATAAATTATGTGACCGACACAATAACCAGAAGCCTAAAAAATCATACACCTTCGTTTACTTGCAATTTTAGAAAAAATAAAGAAAAATGATAAATGATCAGTTTTAACTTAAAAGAAATGATTTGGTGAGAAAGTTGAAAGAAAAACTTTTTTTTTTTTTTTTTTGTCGGCCAACATTTCTTATATTATTAAGAATATGTTTACAAACAGTCATACAACATTAATAAACCCAAGAGATAACCAGAGGAGAATTTTTGACTCTAGCCTCTTTTGCTAATACATCTGCAAGTGCATTGTAATTTCTACCAACGTATCTAAACTGATACAGGCTGTTAGTCAAAGCAAGTATGTCCTCTAAATATCCTTGTACTTCCGCTATATCTTCCAGGGGACAGTCTTGTTTTTGAGCTTTTTCCAAATAGGTATATACAACCTTTGAGTCTCCACAAAATATTATTGGTTGGTAGTCAAGGCGCTTGATATGGAGGAGAGCTTCCCTAAGTGCAAAAGCTTCGGTCTCAAGAGCTGAGCTTGTGGGTGCCTATTGATGAAGATCCTTTGAGAATGCATTTGCCTTGATCATTATGCAAAGTCCATCCAATTCCAGCT
Source organism: Camelina laxa (assembly GCA_024034495.1). NCBI lineage: Eukaryota > Viridiplantae > Streptophyta > Magnoliopsida > Brassicales > Brassicaceae > Camelina > Camelina laxa. The sequence continues at coordinate 19,107,462 of CM043880.1, forward strand.
TTACTTTCATTGTTGAGCCATGATCCATCTATATAACAGTAAAATGACGAGGGTTGGTTTAAGCCAACACAATTAGTTGAAACATGACTCTGTTCTTTCCCCTTGGATTCATCTACATGAAGCTTTAAACCGTTATTAGCCTCCTTCCATAATCTGTAATCCATAAGGGCTTTATTTATAATATCTGGGATTGCCCATCTTTTGTTATTATAAAGAAGATCATTACGATCTTTCCAAATTCTCCAGCCAATAAACGGGAAAATATGTTCTTTCAGAGAGCCTTCATTTTTAAAAGATAGCAACCTTTTGAATGTATTCAATGATAGAGCAGTTAGGATCAAACTGACCTGGGTTAATGGGAATTGGTGAAAGTTCCCATATTTCTCTTGCTACTCTGCACTGGAAAAGTAGGTGAGTGATAGATTCTAGTGCTTCACCACAAAGGTTGCAATCTCTTGGAACCTTGATGCGTCTTTGTGATAATGTCTCAGCTACTGGAAGAGCGTTATGGAGAGCTCGCCACCAAAAGTGTTTGATCTTCGGCGGAGTATGAAGAGACCATATAGAGTTCCAAACTTTTTTAACTAGTGGATCAACTTCTGAACTTGTTTTTGTAAGTTGGTGGTAACCCGACCTGACACTGTAGTGTCCATTGTTTGTGAATATCCAAGTTGGAGTGTCAGGTACCTTAGAAATGCTCGGCCTGATCCTTTGAATGTATTTGATGTCTTCTGGATGTATAAACTCATGTAACCTCTCTGAGCTCCATTGGGATGTGTTTGGTTTCATGAGGTCTACCACTTTGAGAGGGTTGATATTTTGGTGATGTTGGTGTGACTTCCTTGCTGGGCGAGGGGGATTGTCAATCCATTGATCACTCCATATCCTAACAGTATTACCATCCCCTATTCTCCACTTTAAACCTTGGTTGATAAGTTGTATACCTTGGTGAATGCTTCTCCAGGCGTGGCTAGGACGATGCCCCAAATTTGCCTCCATCAATTTAGATTTTGAAAAATATTTTGCCTGAAGGATTCTACTAACAAGAGACTCTGGTTCTTTGAGCATCCTCCAAGCTTGTTTCGCCAACAACGCGACATTAAACTGATGAAGATCTTTAAAATCCAATCCTCCATATTGCTTTAGCCTGGTCAACTTACTCCATGCAACCCAAGGTATTTTATATTTATCTTTGACTCCGGACCACCAAAATTTTCTTATTTGCCCTGAAAGATGAGCAGTAATTCTTTTAGGTAGCAAAAAACATGACATTGTATAAGTAGGTATGGCAGTAGAAACATCTTTGATCAAGACTTCTTTTCCTCATGGTGATGGAAGCTTGGAATACCAACTATTAAGCTTATTCTGCAATCTCTGAGATATATAGGTAAACACCTTAATTTTATCTCTTCCAATTGCCTCTGGTAATCCAAGATATTTTCCAAAGCCTCCAACTTTGATAATTCCAGTGAGATTCTTAATATTTTGTTGAGTAATCGGATGGATATTCTTACCAAAAAGGATAGCCGATTTCTGAAAGTTGACATGTTGACCTGATGCTGCTGCGTAAATTTTCAAGAGATCCAAAAGCTTTTTACATTCCTCTTCATCAGCTTTACAAAAAAGAAGGGAATCATCAGCAAATAGCATATGAGAAATAGCAGGTCTGTTTCTGCTTGCTCTGAAGCCATGTATATGGTTTGCTTTAACAGATGCAGAAATAAGTGATGATATTCCTTCTGTACACAACAAGTATAGATAAGGAGAAAGAGGATCACCTTGTCTTAATCCTCTTTGTGGTATGATCTTTTCTGAAGGGGATCCATTTATGAGCACTGAATAGGAAACTGTTGTGATACACTTCATCACCCAATCGCACCATTTATCTGCAAAACCCAACTTTTTCAGGATAGCTTCGATGTAATCCCATTCAACTTTATCAAAAGCTTTAGCTATGTCTAGTTTAAGTGCCATAAAAGGAGTTTTAATTTTTTTGGTGCGTAGTGAATGCAGTAGCTCATGAGCGATAATGATGTTATTTGTGATTAATCGGCCAGGTATAAAGGCAGATTGAAATTCAGATATCAAAGAATGCAACCAAGGTTTGAGTCTCTCTGCCAAGATCTTAGAGATTAGCTTATATGATATATTACATAAGCTAATCGGTCTAAAATCCTTTACTTGCGTGGGTGATTCAACTTTTGGTATAAGGCAGATATGGGTGTGGTTTAGCTGCGGATCTAGATAACCAGTGTTAAAGAAATGAGTGATAAATTTAATCACACCTGGCTTTATAGTGTTCCAGTGGTGTCTGTAGAAGCCCGCATTCAATCCATCAGGCCCTGGTGCTTTATCTTCATTCATACTTGATAAGGCTTCATAAATTTCTTTTTCTGTGACCATTGCAGTGAGCTTTTGATTCATCTCCTCAGATACCTTTGGTTGGAGGTGTTGAAGAATGGTTTGAAGATGCTCAGTGCCTGAAGAGGAATATATATCAGAGAAATATGAATTAATCAGCTTTTGAATTTCTTCGTCTGTTTGATAGATGTTACCATTTGCGTCTTGAATGGAAGTGATTCGATTATGGCTTCTTCTTTGCTTTGTTTTTTCATGAAAATATCTTGTGTTTTTATCTCCTGCTTGCATCCACTGTATTCGACTTTTTGTGCACCAATATTCCTCCTCCATTCTGTATTCATGTTGAAGCTTCAATTTTAGCTCTGTAATATAATTAAAGTCAAGGGAATGGGAATCATACGCTTTTTGAAGGGCATAACGCAGTTGCTGGATCTTCTTTGACGAATTGAGGTTTTGCTCTGACTTTCACCAAGAGAGTCTATTCCTGCATCTCAATAATGCCTCATTAAATTGGTATGGTGGTAGCTGCTGGCACTCTTGGTTCCATGTGTTTTGAATAACCCTGTGGACTTCTTGATTATTCTTCCACCTATTGTCATATCGAAATAATTTGATGCCCTTCCATTTGTTATCCCCCGTTTGAAGCATCATCGGTTTGTGATCTGATCCCACCCACTCAAAGAGTTTCACTATGGTTTTCGGGAATTTTTCTTTCCAGTCCGTTGTGGCTACCACTCTATCCAGCTTACATTTAACAGTGCCGGTGCTTCTGTTACCTATCCAGGTAAATGGACCTCCATAGGTTTTAATTTCATGAAGGCCAGAAGCACTCAACATTCTCCTGAAATTGACAAACTGCCATTCTGGTTTTGCAGGCCCTCCATGTTTTTCCAGATTGTTCTCAATCTCATTGAAATCACCTAATATCACCCTAGGCTTGCCTTGATAATTTCCATTCTTCACCATGTTCTCCATTGTATTCCAAAGTAATTGTCTTGGTTTTCTCTCAGGGTTTCCATAGACATATGTCAACCAAAAAGTAGCTGGCCCATCAGTAATATATATATCCGTATAGTAAAGTGTCGAAGATGAGAGAAAGTCACACTTTACTGTATTCCGCCAAAAAATAGCTAATCCTCCACTGAGACCATTAGGGGAGATCAAAAATTGGTGAGAAAAGTGGAGGTCTTTACCAAGCTGCTGTACATATGTATCTTGATTCTTAGTCTCTACGAGGAACAGGATATCAACATTATACTTTCTATTGATATCCTTTAAATATGGAATTGTCAGGGGGTTCCTCAAACCCTGACAATTCCAGTGTAATATTCTCATGGTGGGGTTGGTGGCTTCGGGGTTACCACCTCCCCTGAAGCTTTTTCTGTAAAAAGATTAAATATTTTTCTTTTTGAGTTGGATGTTCCTTCGTCTTCACTTACTGGATTAGACTTACGCTTGATGCCTCTGTCACTTGTTTCAACAAGGAGTGATGTACTATCACATATCGCTAGAGATTTATTTTGATTCAACTGTGGTATTTCCCGTGTTGCTAAATCCATGGGCTCTCCTTGATGTTCCAACTGTTGGGTTTGCTCAGTTGGTTCATGTTGAGATTTGAAGTAGCTGCATCACCCATGACTTCTTCTGCAGTGTCTGGAAGGAGGTTGTTTTCCATTTCCTGTGCTTGAAATGAACAGTTTTCAGCAATATGAGAGAGGCTACCGCAAGTAGAACAGAATTTTCTGAGCTTATCATAAGTAAAGCGTATGAGAATGGGTTCTCTCTGGTCATCAAAGCGAAAGAAACGGGTGAAGATTATTCTACTACTTGCATCTATCTTGACACGCACCATGACCTCTCCAGCTTGATTAATGTTTGGTTCTTGGATGACAACCTCTTCTACTGGCCCTAAGACTTCCCCAATTTCAGTGATGGCTCTATTGTTTCTGGAGTCATCTGGTATATTATGAATTTTAACCCAGAATTTGATGACTTGAAGATAATCTGGGAAATGTCTTCTAGTCCACTTATCTACTATAACCAGCCAGTCTTTGTATGTCCATGGACCTCCTTCATAAACAGTATTAAGATGGTGAGCCTGCTTAAAAAAGAACTGAACTGTACCATCTTCATTGATTCGACTTTGGATTCTTCCTTCTAACCTCCAGATCTTCGGCATCATAAACCTAATTCCAGCTGGATTCTGCGAGGGATGTATGCCTTTTACTACAAGACTGAGCGTGTGTTCCTCATCCCGCTTTCTTCTAGCTTCGCTTGAGAGTTGAAGCGGAGTTCGATCAGAACCCAAATTGAGATTTTGAAGACAAAGCCATATATCTTGATCTGCCATGATAGGAGAAGATTAGATCTAAGTATCTGAGAGTGAATCCGTCGGAAACGGAAGGCTGAATCACCGATCTGCTTGAGGCGGTGAAAAAAATTCTCGAGAAGTCAAGATCGTCTAGAAATCGCCTAGAGAGAGAAAAGAAGGTTTTACTTAAAAGTAGTATGCAGAAACTTTTTTCGTTGAAAGAAAAGCTTTGTCACTGTATTATCTTAGAATGAAAGATGTTACGACAAAAAAAGAAAGTCTACAATTAAGCAAATCTCTTTGTAGCCCTAATTGCTTAATTAACTAACTTTCTGTGTCTTTTTTTGTTGTAATCTCATGATTAACATATTAGAAGCCGATGTTTGCTATTTGATTCTAGAAGTCCATATTTTATTTCTAAGTTCTCTTTATACTTTGAGATTATTAACGTTGTAAGTTAACTTGCAAGCCTATATTATATAACTAGAATTTGTACCCGCACAAGCGCGGGATTTTGATTTAAAATATTTCCTATTAATATCAATTTTTGAGCTCGAATATAATCATTCAAAGTTTTGAGGGAAAATCGTTATAAGTATATGTCATGTGGTAATATTAGGATAAACAAACGATATTGATGACTACTTCAAGATCTTTTATCATTATAGTCATTTCTTATTTATATTTTATTAAAACATTTTTAAAGGTTTTGATGCTGATCCATTTGTTGATCTAATTGTATATATCATTTATGATTAGATGTTGATACTAACATAACATTATTCTTTATAAATTTGAATATACGGAATTCTCATGAATATTGCTTATTTGAAAGGTAAAATATAATATCATATCGCTATAACATCTTTACCGAGTTTGCTTTACCCATCGAAGTAATTGCAACGTCCCATAAACAACCAATACATGAATGTGCCTATCTTATCCTATTTTTCATGATTATATGGTTAAACTGTTAAACCCGACTTGGAATGATAATCTATTTAATAATGTATATCATTTATTTTTCTACAAACTCATTCGTTTCACACAATTAATGAGTTGTCAGAGATTTTAATTTAGTCATGTGTAGTTGTGTATTATTATCTTTTCAAGTTTTATTAATTTATTTTCAAACACTTTTAACTATAATTCTTTCGTCATTATTGATGATGCACTCCTTTTGAAATCTACTTTTTTCTACCTTCTAGTGGCTCACATATAACACATATTAGACTGTAAAATGATTTTCAAGATAAATTATAACTATTTTTTTTAATTACTATATTTCAATACTTAAATTTGGATTAAAAGCATTTGATTCAATTTATGAAATATTAAATTTGTTTTCCTTTTTGATCATGTTATAAAATAAGATTTCACTTTTAATTTTATTTTTCCTGTTTAAAATCTTATAAATAAAATTACAGAATTTTTTATCCTACCATAATATTAAATTTAACTACCATTCTAAAACTCAATAATATATAATTACATTAAAAAAAATATTCTACCATAAATTTAAATTTTACTTTTATTCTAAAACTCAATAATACGCAATTACATAAGTTTTTTTATTATACCATAAATTTAAAATTTACTTCCATTCTAAAACTCAATAATACATTTGCAATTTTAAATTATGATGAGTTTAATAGAAAATTTTAATTATATTATTACCGCTAATTAAAATGATAGTATTTTTTTCTTATTTTAACAATTTATTTATTTTACATAATTTTTTTAGTATTTAAACTTTCTATTAATTATAATTAACATAAATATGCACTAAATAAATATTTTAAATATATTTTAAAGTAAAAAAAAATATTGCTTAGGTGGATGTTTTTGTAGATAGAAATGATGATATATAATTACAAGATCAATGGAGATTCTAGTCATAGTTCTTGTCTTCTTGATCTAGGAAAATATTTTATTTGTCTCTTATAATTATGTGTCTTAACCATATGATGCACGTATATGTATAAGAACTAAGCATAAACGATACATGAAAGAAAGTTAGGTACGAATAGATAATAATATTATTCCAAATTCAGTGTTTTACTTCATATATATCGGGTATATGCTCTATTCTTTTTTTTTTTTTTTATGGTTGAATAATAAAGTTAGAGTCTCGTTAATCCCTATTTTGTTTGCTCCTTGCTTAATGCTTTTTCGAATTATGATCGAGGGGTAGATGTTCTCTATAGATAGAATATTTGATTTTGGAACAATATAATTAGCCATTACAAACAAAACCGTTGCACTGGTGACGGAAGACATGAAAATATGTGTGAAAGTTTAGAGGAGTGGAGAAATTAAAATTGAATGGTATGCATTATAACATCAGATGGTGAAACGACATGGATCGAGGGTTAAGGAGGAGAGAATCATGTGAAGGTGGACCGTCCTTCACACTGTCGTTGCTAAGCTTTATCAGGTTGAATCAATATGATATAGATATCGTGTTGGGTATAGAGACTTTGGATGAAATAGTGTTAGGCCTACAGAATTTGGATGAAATCTAATGGATCAGTTTATCATTTTTGTAATTGTTTAAAAGGCTTATTAAAATCTGTAAAGCCCACAAAATTAAATAAAAAATAGCTGATGTGGCAACACCAGGAATGAGTAAAGTTAACTTTATTAATCTCTGTTACATTAAACTATGTATCGCCTTTTATCATAAATAAATATCCTTCATTTTTTTTTCAAAAATAGATGCCATAGGCGCAGAGCCGGACCAAAGTATTTGGGGGCCCTATACAAGTTATACAAAATCATAGTCATAATTTTCATAGTCTAAAAACTATAGATTAAAAGTAAAATTCAGTTAAACAAAACACTTATTTCTAAAAATAGGATACATAATGTTCTAAGAAATGTAACAAACCCTTAAATTTTCTGAAAAATAACATTTTTTTGAGTATTTAGGGGCCTTATTGTAACCAAAATTTTTTCAAATAATGTAGGGGCCCCATTGCAATGTTTCATTTCAATGGGGTCAAGTCCGGCTCTGCATAGGCGACCGCTTCTTTTTCTCTCACGTCCGCACGACTCTGACCATAACGATATATATCGTCTCTTGATTCAACCTGACATTCCTAGTGAATTTTATCCTAACTAATCTGCATATATAATGTTAAATCTCTAAATATATGAGAATGAAAAGAACGGATAGGGCACACCGTCAAACCGCCCATGGGTTTTGAGATCTTTTGACGAAGATACACATTATTGAGGGAATAATGATTATTTAAATTCTTTGATATGAATAATTATTTAAAGTTGATTCCATCTTTTGTGATGATTACACGTATCGGTAGATATTATTCACAAGGAATATCAGAACTTACAACTTCATATTAAATACTGGATATAATAAACGAGTGTTTTCTTACCAAAAAAAAAATTAAATAAAAAATAAAACGAGTGTTCATAAGAAACTACAAGTGGATAGAAAAGTAACGATATGCTCTTGTTATAAAGAATATACTGGTTCTATATAAACGGCATTGGCCTTCTTTTCCTTATCAACTAAAGAAACGAGGATAAATACACTAATTACACAACTCCTCTCTTCTCTTCTTTGTGCTTCAGTGGTAATAATGGCTCAAAACGATAGGAATACAAGGATTGCTCAAAAGGCTTTTGAAATGGTTGATAAGGTGTATGGTAAGTCCCCTAAACAAACCACTAAACCATATGATCCTAAAGACGAGTTCCCTTCTCGTTTTAGCCAAAATGCTTACAAATATAGTGGTCCAAAAGTTTATACCGTAAAAGAGGCGACTAGTAGTACTACTATTAGTTGTAGTCGAGCTATTTATATGTACTCACCTGAGTCAACTATGAAAGAACCTGTTGTCTCTCAACCCACTGCTCATATTCAATACTTCGGTGGTGCCCGTCCTTTTGTTGGCAATCCCAACCGGTTTGAGAGGCCTAAAGGACGAGTTATTAACTGCGACGAGGCTGCCCAACTCTATGGAGGGGTGCTTATAAAGCAATTTCGTAAATAAGCGGTGTAAACCTCAAGTTATGTTGAAGATGCATGGTGAGTTTGTAATTAAGTGTGATAATTTCTATCTCTGCTTTGGAATGTGCAGACCGACACAGATGCGAAAGCTTGTTGTAACGGGTTTGACTTGGAATAAGCTTTAGATCACATCCAAGTGTGTGTGTGTGTGTCTGTTATAAGTAGTTTATGGTGCTTATGTAATGTAAAATGTGATCGTGCTATGTATACATGTGTAATGTGTCTCTACTTTTTGTATGCATAAATAAGCAAGTATTAAAAACTCAAATATTTGACCCTTTTTCTAAGAGAATATCTTTTCATTTTTTTCTTTTCTTAATCATAGAGCGGTTTTGCATATGCGCTATTATCTTGTTTTCGTAGGCGGTACAGAGTAAATCATGAAAACACATATTACACGACATATTTAAATAATTAATCATGTCCTTACATCCCACATTAATTACTTTTAGTTAGTTTTACCATAATTGTATTATCTTGTTTTCGTGGACGGTCTCTTTTATTATTTTGTTTCTCAAACCCTAAATAACTTTTTTGAAGATGAGGTGAAAGAGCTTTGTGTGACAATAAAAAAATAGAAGTAAAGTAGTACTCCGGATTTTAGAATGTAACTAAGGAAGAGATTGAAGATATGTTTTATACATCCAATTTTGTGATTAATCACCTCCAATGGTAAAAAAAGCAAATTTAATTTCCCCGCAAGTAAAGCAAAAACCACTGGAAACAAATTTCAAATCTTTTTGAGAATCTAATTACTGCCTCATGTTTTTTTAACGGTAAATGTGTGACTTTCCCTCCCTTCTTCCACATATAAGTAGGACTTGGAAACCAACTCAGATTTAGCAATTGATATTCTAAAAAACCCCAAAAAAAAATCTCCGGGAAAAAAGAAAGAATGTGGAATGGATGGAATTATTCAAGCAAGATGAAGAAGTATGTCTTGTTAGGCGTCGCGGCTCTCATTATAGCAATGGTCATTTGTGTGGAGGCCGATGATGGCAGCAGCCCGAGTAGAAAAACTGAAGAGATTCACCGTGAAAGCAAGCTGGTAATAACAAAGACTGCCGTCAGTATTATATGTGCCTCCACCGATTACAAAGAAGATTGCACATCGAGTCTCGCAACTGTAAGGTCGCCTGATCCCCGAAGTCTAATAAGAGGTGCATTCGACCTCGCTATGTTGTCGATTCGAAGTGGAATCGACAGGGGGTTGATTGATCTAAAGGTAAGAGCGGATGCGGATATGCACACAAGGGAGGCGCTTAATACTTGTCGAGAGCTCATGGATGATGCAATTGATGATCTTAGAAAAACAAGGGACAGATTTAGGGGATTTTTGTTCACTAGATTGCCAGACTTTGTTGAGGATCTTTGTGTGTGGCTTAGCGGATCAATCACATACCAACAGACGTGCATTGATGGATTCGAAGGGATCGATAGCGAAGCGGCGATAATGATGGAGAGACTCCTGAGGAAGGGGCAGCATCTCACTAGCAATGGATTAGCGATTGCCTCAAATCTTGATAGTTTATTGAAGGCTTTCCGTATTCCAATTCCATTTCTTGGGGTACGTACATTCACGTCACACTTTATCAAAACAACCTTTATTTCAATATCATTCTTTTAGTTCAATGGTGTTCGGTTACAATTCTAGTATTAATAAATAAATAAAAGTTGAACAAAAAAAATATAGAGTTGGGTTTTATAACTTTTATAGTTACCGTTTTTAAACTTTCTTTAACTTGTTTGTCCTACGAATGTGTAATACTTAACGTCATTCTTCACACTGGATTTTATGTCTCCAACAGTCGAGGGGTAGACTTGGCATTTTGGGTTCGCGTTCTTCGGAAGACGAATCGTTGGGTTCTTCCCAAGATCCGCCTCCAAGTTTGGATTCTGAAAATTCTCCAGCAGCAATGGACTCTTCTGAGAATCCACCATCTGATTCCTCTGAGAACAGGCCGTTAGATTCTTCAAATAACAGACCGTTAGATTCTTCCGAGACTCGGCCGTTGGAATCTTCCCAAACTTCTCCTCAAAACTCGACTTCTTCCGAGAATCAACCACTGGCTTCTTCCAATGTTCCTTCTCAAAAATCGACTTCTACCGAGAATGAACCATTAGGTCCTCCTCAAAACTCATCAGATTCTTCCATAATTGGATCGTTGAATCCTCTTCGGAAATTAAATCCCCTTAGAAAATTTGATTCTTCAAACGATCGACACTTATCAGAGGAAGGAGAGTTCCCACCATGGGTAACACTGCATTCGCGGAGGCTTCTTGCACGTAAACCTAGAAATAGAATCGGAGCGAACGTTGTTGTTGCAAAGGATGGTAGTGGTAAGTTCAAGACTATCGCACAAGCATTGGCAATGGTACCAATGAAAAACAAAAGGAAGTTTGTGATTCACATAAAGCAAGGTGTCTACAAGGAAAAAGTAGAGGTAACCAAAAAAATGCTTAACGTCATGTTTGTCGGAGACGGACCAACAAAGACGATTATCACTGGTGACATTGCCTTCTTACCAAACCGAGTTGGCACCTTCCGCACTGCCACCGTTGGTAAATTATATATAACATCTTTTACATAGGTTTAATATAATTTATCTATTATAGATCTAATCTAAACTATCAAAAAGGTTTATAAACTTTCATTTTATAAATAATCCGTAGTAAGTAGGTTAATGAGTTGATTGAGATGTATATTTTGTATGGTTTTTGAAGCGGTGAATGGAGACTACTTCATGGCAAAGGACATAGGGTTCGAGAACACGGCAGGAGCAGCACGCCATCAAGCAGTCGCACTTCGAGTTTCGGCCGATTTTGCCGTGTTCTATAACTGTCATATGAATGGTTACCAAGACACGCTTTACGTCCATACCCATCGTCAATTCTACCGTGACTGCCGCATCTCAGGCACCATTGATTTCGTCTTTGGTGATGCCAAGGCAGTTTTTCAGAACTGCGTATTTGTCATCCGCCGTCCCATGGATAACCAACAATGTATCGTCACAGCCCAAGGACGAAAAGACCGGCGTGAGACGACTGGAATTGTTATCCACAATAGTCGTATAATCGGTGATGCATCATACCGTCCCGTCAAAGCCAAGTAACTATAATTAATATTTAGTCAAGTGCTCTAACCATATATGATTTTAATAAAAGAACCGTTGTTTATATAGACCTATATGTATATACAGGAACAGAGCATTTTTGGGACGACCATGGAAGGAGTATTCAAGGACAATCATAATGAACACAGAGATTGATGATGTGATAGACCCAGAAGGTTGGTTGAAATGGAACGAGACGTTTGCACTCAACACGTTGTACTACACTGAGTACCGCAACAGAGGTCGTGGTTCGGGTCAAGCTCGCCGGGTTAAGTGGAAAGGTATCCGACGGATCTCTCCAAGATCCGCAAGGGAGTTCGCTCCAGGGAATTTCCTACGTGGCAACACATGGATCCCACAAACGCGTATACCGTACAATGCTAACTGAGCATACATGTCATTATATCATCTCACTCTTTCTTATGCTAAAGTGGTTTGTGTAATTGTGTATTGTAGTGTATATAAATCTGGAGAAACAAGATTTGTATATAGTTTTTTTTTGGTGGGAAAGTATATAATATAGGTGACAACAAAGTTAGTGCTTTCTGTATTTGTATTTATCGAAAATGTTTTTTCCCTGTAAGTAATGTGACAAAGAAAAATTAGCGTTTTTTTTTTAAATTATTATTACGATGCTACAAAAATAAAACTGTGTGAATCTTTCACGTGTGGTGTTTAGGTCATTTTAGGTAACTGTAAATTCTGAATTTGATTGTAAACCATTCGATTGACCAAACACCCTAACGTTCGTTGATCAAAAACTATCACAAAAGAAAAAACGTTTGTTAAAAATTATTTTTCTTTTCTAAATGGCTTTCTAAGCAAACTCTGTCTCTTTCTTATTTTATTAATCAAGCACAATCATAAAACAACACTTTTATATAGAAAGTTACTACTAGAAATCATACAATACAAGTGTTATCTACTCGCTTAGGATATACTAATTGATTACTACTAATACTCAACCAAACAAATCCATGTAGATAGAACCATGCATTATCACTTCTGTACACGAGACATAGAAAAATGTGTTGACAAGCAAAGCAAACGTTTAATGCGTCAAAACTAGATCTCGTAACTAGAGTAATCAATATGTTTCAGAAGAAATCGAGAAAGTATTTTCGTTTACTTGCATGCATCTTAAACTCCTAAAAAGTGTAATAAACTGAGAAAAAGAAAGAACATACATTAATTGAGACCATTAATACACGTACACGTGGCAGTCACAATAAACACACGTTCAACCTTTCAGGTCATGAACTTCGGTCCTCACCGGGAAACCGAGACTTCCTCCGCCATCGATTTAACTCCTCCGGCGAAAGGCTCCACGGGTGATCGGCAGAGAGGACAAGAAGAATGAGAATGAAACCACATATCAATGCAGTCAGTGTGAAACGTATGGTTGCAGTTGGGCAAAACCCGACATGTTTCGTTATCCTCGAGCTCCGAGAGGCAAACTCCACATTCCATAGCGGTTTGTGCGGTTGCAGCGGAGAATGTGAACTCAGGAAGAGATTTGATGACGGAAGGGTTAAGGCCACCGTTAGTGGTGACGACGGCGGTGGTGGAAGGGTCGGCGACGTGACGACTGAGATTGGAGCGGCGAGAGTAACGGTGAAGAAAGATCATAAAAAGGACAATGAATAAGATTATGATTGTGGCGGTGAGTATGATTTTGCTGTTTATGACAAAGCTCATAGGATCCGAATCGGTACTGGATGTACTCACTGGATTCGGGTTGCGAAAACTCATTGTTTTGGGTTTTGGGTTTGGGGTTTGGAGTGTTGGGTGAATGAAGAGAAGGGAAGGAAGATGATGGTGGTTTTAGTATGGTGAGTGAGAGAGAGAGAGAGAGCTGCTTTACTTCACGTTTTTTAAAGACACAAACGTTGACTTACTTCACTTTTTTGTGCATGTTTGATTGATAGTATTTGATATTTTTTTGAGGATGCTACATTCTAGAAGACCTTAATTAAGTTTTGGATTTTAAAGTTTTAATTATAAAATCATTTTTATTTAAGTTTCAATTAATTTTAAAACTAAAAATAGAAAATAAAATATACATAATCCATCATTTAGTTGTTGATTGACAAAAAGAAGGCTTGAGGTTCAAGGCTAGGTACATCATAATAATTAGGGTTGTCAAAATTATTAGTTCAAAAGTTTTATGTCGATGTTGACAAATATCAGTATCTATATGTGGATTTTATTTATTTTGTAACCGTCGGAATTGAAAATTTATACATAAATGAACATCTAAGTAACTCACACTGATTATAGTAAGACACCCGGAACGCATGCCCGGCATTTAAATTTTTCTCATACCAACAAAAAATTAAGAGTTGACAATAGAAAAGAATACAAAACAAGAAGAGATTAGATGTAAAGCATGCACTTTGGCGCCTTTAGGCGTAAAATTCGGAGCGCATACCCTGCATATAAACTTCTCTAGCATATATCTCTGATGCATAATTATCAAAAGAGATATATTTTTTTTTGTTAAAAGACATTCAAACTTGTACAGGGCCGAAGCCCAATTTGGAAGCCCGATAAGAAAATTAAAATACAAACCCATAGTTAGTAAGAAACCAATGATTGAACCAGTAGTTATATTTGAACTAGATTTTCGGTTGGGAATTAACCACCTCAAACCAGTCTCCATTATTGCACCTGAAACGCCCAAAAGCCAAGCAATGAAGTCGTAGGACACCTCGAAAATTAGGTTTCACTAAGTTGTTGTTGTCGCCGCTTCTCCTCCTGAGAACCAGAGGTGTAAAAGAGATAAAGAGAGTTCCAGGTTGCCATCTCGCATGCTGGAAGCTCTGTTCCGGACGATGGTATTATTTTGGTTTGTTTTACTTTGCTTAGATTTCTAATAAAACTTATATCAACAATTTTGTTACTATTCATCTAATAATTTGAGAAAAAGTTGGAAATAAAGATAAATATTTAAACATTTGTCTATCTATCAATTTTATGAATAAATGTCAACTATTCTTAAACTACCCCTTTTTAAAAAAATCATAAGAAATTAACAAAAGTTCATACAAAATTATATAAAATAGACGAGTATACATGTAATGTCGTAAATATTTTTTTTGGTTATCGCTTTGGATGGATAAAACTTGATCAACATAGTTTGGAATATACCTTCTAAAAATTAGAATGTGTATTCTATACACTCTACTTGTTTTACAAAATTTAGATTATGTTTTCTACACACTCTTTATCTTATACAAAATTTTATATGTTACATTTATTATATGATATTTAAAATTCCAATTTTTATGGAATTCAGAATATGTATTCTATATTTTTTTCTTTGTTTTACAAAAATTAGAATACATTTTCTAACATTTATTCGTGTTTTAAAAATGTTAGAAAATATAGTCTTGATTTTTTATCTATATTTTATGAAAGTTAGAATGAACATTCTATTATTTTAGAATCCTGAAACAAACATAATCATAAAAAATGAATATTTATGTTATATTCACAATATCTTCATTATTCCTGAAGATGTAATCTCTAAGAAAACATGAATTTAGTAATAATGAGGGCAAGACCGGACCAAAAATTTTTAAAATAAATCTTAACTGTTAAATTTTTATAAGTTTTAATAATTATTATTAATCATGAAATTTTTTTTTTTTTTCAGTTTCTTGGAAGCCCTACGACTTACCAACACCCTCAGATGTCACACTCTGATCCACGGTATCACTAACCGCTGGACCTCTGCCCCAACCCCGACCACGACCACATCCACTTCCACGACCAGCAACAGTCCCACTCGAACCATCTGTATCACCAAGAACAGAAGGTTAAGCAAACAAGAAAGATCCTAGCTACACAAGGAATACAACTTACCATGGAATAACTTGCAGGCTCGAAGAGAATGTTTGTGACAACCCGTCCCGTGGACCCCACTAGCCCACCGCTAGCCGCCCCAACGGACCCCAAGCTGGCCCTGCAGGGCATCGATCCTAACCCATCACTGTGGATATCCAAATCCATCAGTAGGTTATTGGTACGCTAGGCGTTCCTCGAACCCTGGTCCCCACCCTTTAACAACCTTCCCACATGACAAACTGTCACCAATTGATCATGAAACAACCCTTCCCGTTTTTTTTTTTTTTTAATATTATAATTCACTTGTGGTCCCATACCCACTAATATCCTAACAACAAACAACAACCGCAGATAACCAAAGGAAACAATTTCCATTAATCCAATAAGAATTCCAACAACAATAATCCAATAACCAATAATGAAATAACAAAGTTCCAACATCCTACAATGCTCTATCAACTCAATTCTAGCAACCTAACAATAGCTAGACCACAATCAATCAAGCCTCTAGAACATCTTCCTCCTCATCGCCTTTGATTCCACGATCACACTTTTCCTTATCTGCACACCACAAACAACAATTGAGATGCGTAAGTATTATCATAAATACTTAGTGAGGCCGTCCTCCCATCTACTAGGTTATACACACAAGCATATGAGACTCTCATGTTTAAGCAAACCAAACAACACACAACAATACATCAAACCAGGAAAATTAGTCTCGGATGAGACTAGTGTTGACCGATGCCTCAACGGTGTCGATCGATGCTACGAAAACTGGTGTCGGCCGATGTTGTACAATGTCGACCGACGCTTACTGGTGTCGATCGATGCCTCTTCTGCAGACACGATCTGCGCGAACACGAACGTCGATCTCTCATTCCAATTCACCTCAAAACCGTCTCAAACTCACCCAAACACCTCGGAAATCACTGGGAATCACGAAAACAACGAACCCAAGCAAGCAAACAACACAAACAACAAGAAAACACCCAAACAAAAGAGATCTCATGCTTAGATCAACCATGGTCAAGCATTCACCTCAAAAACAGAAAGATTGGGTTGAGAAATCGATGGAATCAACACCTCTAGGAGCTTCTCCTTCGTTCCCAGCAACAGCTACCTCTTCTACAGCCTCAGATCTCTCCCAAAACACCAAGAACAAGCCCAGAATTCACAGAAACATTTTCTCTCTTTTTTCTCTCTTTTCTCACTCAACGGCAACACAAGACTCCTTCCCAAACCCTTATTTTTGTCGTTTAGCACTTATAAACACGATTAGGGATTTTAATTGGACGAAACCAAACCAGACAGCAATTAAAACAAACCCGACCAAACCAGGAAAAACATGGTGTCGATCGATACACCAAGGGTGTCGATCGACACCCACACCAAAACCACAAAAAATTAGTTCGCGGATGTTACAATTCTCCCCCACCAATAAGGATTCGTCCTCGAATCCCGCAACACCATCCATCCGTCAAGGACCTCCGTGCCACCGTCAACACAGCCCGCACGTCCCCGACCGGACTAATCTCCCGGCTAGATCTACCTCAACACTTCCCACAAAAAATCCCCTTTTAGAAACTTTCTAATTCTGGAAACCTTCCTTTTGTGGAAACTTTCTATTTATGGAAACTTCCAAAAATAAAAACTGGAGCTATTTCTTTTTTTTTCCCATGACAACAACAGTCAACATAAAGAAAAATACTCATCTTATTAATCTCAAAATGTCATAATCGTTACAACCTCAACGAAAATACAACAGAAAAATAAGATACAACAATCCAATTCATCAACCCGCATCCCAAGCACCACCTCATCTTTGTACTTAGTCGCACAACCAACCACCCTTAAGCAACCAAGTATCAAGAGAGATGGGCTGGAATACTCCGTACCCGCTCCAGCCACGGACTACAACTCGGACCCGGCTAGACAAGCTCAAGTCGCGGCCTGCTTCTCGAACCACTTCTTAAACCTTGCCTTCATCCTCGCATCGGGCTCCCAAGTCTGCTCCTCCACTCCATCACAGTCCCACAGGACTCTCATCAAAGGAATCTTCTTCTTCCGAAGTTCCTTGACTCTCCTCCCGTGTACCCTCAACGGTCTCGCCTCCAACGTCATGTTCGGCTGAAGATCCCCAGGAATCTTAGGCAACAACCGATCCCCCTCGTGAAGACACTTCCTCAGCATCGACACATGAAATACCTTGTGGAACGCACGCATAACCTCAGACAACTCCAGCCGGTATGCCACTGGCCCCACCCGCTCAACCACTCTGAACGGAGCCATGTACCGCAGACTCAACTTAGTCTCTGTCAATGACCTGTTCGGACCCCGCAACATAGCCATCTTGAGATACACTCTATCACCAACCTGAAACTCAAGATCCTTTCTCCTCTTATCCGCATAGCTCTTCTGCCGATCATGAGCCTCCCTCATGTTCAGCCTCAGAACCCGAATCTTCTCCGAGGTCTCCTGAACAAAATCCGCACCATATATGCTCCTCTCCCCACCTGAGTCCAACATAACGGTGTACGACACGGCCTCCCATACAAAGCCTACTAAGGAGTCATCCCAATACTAGTCTGGTAGCTGTTGTTGTAAGCAAACTCCACCAAGCTCAAATGATCTGCCCAATGACCACCCCAGTCCAACACGCACATCCTCAGTAAATCCTCCAAAATCTGGATCGTCATCTCTGACTGACCGTCCGTCTGAGGATGGTAGGCTGTACTCATATGCACCTTCTTGCCCATCTCTGCCTGAAATTCCCTCCATAACAACGAAGTGAACTTGGAATCTCTGTCAGACACAATACTAGCAGGCACACCATGCAATTTGACTATCTCCCTCACGTACTTCTTGGCCAAAACCGCTGCTCCATCAGTTTTCTTGAAGGTCAGAAAATGCGCAGACTTAGTCAAACGGTCCACAATGACCCATATCAGGAACCTCATGCTTAGTCAAACGGTCCTCGACACAGGCAAACCCACCACAAAGTCCATCGTGATCAAATCCCACTTCCACTCTGGAATGGGCAAACTCTGTAATAAACCACCAGGAACCTGATGCTCCGCCTTCACCAGCTAGCAAGTATCACACTTCGACACCTAGTCAGCTACGTCCTTCTTCATCCCAACCCAGTGATAATACCGCTTGAGGTCACGATACTTTTTGGTCGCCCCTGGATGAATAGAGAATATGCTCGAATGAGCCTCTCTCAGTATCTCCTGCCTCAACTCCTCACCCTTGGGCACACAAACTCAACCATGCACAAGGATAGTACCATTAGCAGAAACCTGATACTCTGAACCTGCAGCCTTAGAGGCATTCACCAGCCCCTCATCGCTCTCCTGAGCTAACCGCACTCTGCTCAACAAATCTGCTCTATCAGCTGCCTCCAAACCCAAGGGCTCCTGTGAGATAGCACACAAACTCAATGCACTAATCTCACCTACCAACGCCTCTGTATCCTGCTCCTGAGCCGAAGCCGCCCGCTTCCGACTCAAGGCATCTGCAACCAGGTTAGCTTTACCAGGATGGTAAGCTATGTCCAAATCATAATCCGCTACTAACTCCATCCAACGCCTCTGCCTAAAATTCAGCTCAGGCTGAGTAAAAATGTACTTCAGACTCTTGTGGTTTGTAAATACATGTACCTTCCCACCATACAGATAGGACCTCCAAATCTTCAGAGCAAAAATCACTGCTGCCATCTCCAAATCATGAGTAGGATAATTAGCTTCATGCTTTCGCAACTGCCGCGAAGCATAGGCTATAACCTTTCCCTGCTGCATAAGCACACAACCCAACCCCACTCCAGAAGCATCTGTATACACAACATAAGGCTTGTTATGCTCAGGCAGTGCTAACACCGGCGTGGTAGTCAACATCTGCTTGAGGCTTACAAAACTCGCCTCACATTCCGGTGACCACACAAATGGAACATCCTTCCCTGTAAGCTTAGTCATCGGCTGTGCCATACTCGCAAAACCCCAAACAAACCTCCTGTAGTAACCTGCTAACCCCAGGAAACTCCGAATCTCAGTGGCGCTCTACGGCCTCGGCCACTCCCTGATGGACTGAATCTTCTCAAGATCCACTAAAACTCCCTAAGCTGAAACAATGTGACCCAAGAACCCCATCTCACGCTGCCAGAAACTGCACTTACTCAGCTTAGCAAACAACTTCTGCTCCCGCAGCTTCTCCAGAACTGCTCTCAGATGTACTGCATGCTCCTCAGAACTCTTGGAAATGACCAGAATGTCGTCGATGAAAATGATGACTGACTCGTCCAGAAACTCCTGAAACACGCTGTTCATCAATCTCATAAACGCAGCTAGCGCGTTAGTCAACCCGAAAGGCATTACCACAAACTCATAATGCCCATATCTCGTCCTAAAAGCCGTCTTCCTCACATCTGCCTCATGTATAGGAATCTGATGATAACCTAATGCTAAGTCGATCTTGGAGAACCAAGTAGCACCCCTCAACTGATCCAACTACTCATCAATCCTCGGGAGAGGGTACTTGTTCTTCACAGTAACTCGGTTCAAACCCCGATAGTCGATACACAACCGAAAACTCCCATCATTCTTCTTAACAAACAGCACCGTAGCGCCCCACGGTGAACAACTAGGACGGATAAAACCCTTACTCAACAAATCCTCCAGCTGCTTCTTCAGCTCTGCCATCTCTGCTGGAGCCATCCTGTAAGGAGCCTTGGATAACGGCATCATCCCCGGTTCCAGCTCAATAGTAAAAGGATCCGACCGAGATGGTGGTAATCCCTGCAATGACTGAAACACATTTTTCAAAGTCCTCCACTACCGGAATACCGCTAACCGTAGACTTCCCCACTGACTTGGGCATAGATATAGTAACTAGATAAGCCTCACGGTCCTTCTCGATCATCTTCCCAGCCTGAACGGCTGAGATCACGAGACTCCCCGAAGTCGGCCTAATACCCTGAAAAACCAACCTCCCTCCTGGACGCTCAAACTCCACTCTACCGCGATGGCAATCCAAATGCACCATATACCAATGCAACCAAGCCATCGCGAGAATCACATCGCTCAACTCCACTGGACTGATAAACAAATCTGCTGGCCACGACTCTCCTGTGATCTGAATATCAACTCCTCTAGCTCGTCCACTAGCTCTCAGGAACTTGCCTCCCGCAACTCTGACAACTCCCGCACGTTCCCCGGGATCACCTCTGATATTCGCACTCTTTGCGCACTCCGGAGTAATGAAGCTATGAGTAGCTCCAAAATCAAACAAAACATGGGACTTAAACCCGCCCACCATCAAGGTCCCTACACAAATCCCATGTGTTGAGAACCTAACATTCGATCACAAGCAAAAACAAATATAATATGAACTATTGAATTGACCAAGTTCGAATCTCAGAAGTTATACCTGTGATCGCTCCTGCACTAGTGCCACCGGTCTCCCTAGTCGAGTACACCTGTGATGTCGGCTCGATCCAACCCACCGGCTGCACACCCTGCTGCACTCCAGACTGACTACCAGCCTGCACCGCTGCTACTGCCATCTGCTGCAACTTGGGACAACGAGGCTTGATATGCCCCGTCTCTCTGCAGTAGTAAAACACACGAGTATCTCTCTGCGGCTCCGTCACCGCCCGCTGCTCTGTCACTGCCCGCTGCTCACCTCTCTGTGGACAGTTGGTCACCTTGTGGTCCCTGCTACCACACCCAAAGCATCTTGCACCCCCGTGCCTCGATCTCTGCATATCATCAAACTTCTGCTTCTGCCTATGCGCAGGCTGGCCGCCCTTACTAGGAACAGAATGCGGCTGAGACCGCTGTGGCTGCACCGAAGGACTGACCACAACAACCTGTGACCTCAAGTCATCTTCTATCCCAGCTGAAACCTCAACCAGCTCCGCTCTCGTAGCATATCTCCTCACTCTGCACCGAGTCCTCAGATCATCCCGCGGAGCCAACAAAAACATCCGCACCTGAGCCGACTCTAGCTCCCATGCCCGGTCTGTATTCCCCACAAGCCGACTGAACTCTGCATCCAGCTCCCGCACTGTACGGTCCCCCTGAGTCAACCCCAAGAACCGTGCCTCCACACGATCAAGAGCCTCCTGAGGAAAATACTTTGAGTTAAACTCCCTCACAAAATCTCCCAAAGACATACCCCGCTGCACCCTCCGTGCTGTCACCGACCTCCACCACACACGTGCATCTCCTGACAAGTAAAACACTGCCAGATCCACCCTGAACTGGTCGGGACACCTAAGCGAAAGGAAAAGGTCCTCCATCCGCTCTGTCCACTCATCCGCTACACTCGGATCGGTACCTCCTGAGAAATACCCCGCTCCCACTCGCTGTAGCTGCACCATCATCTGCACATACTGAGCATCCACTACCTTGGCCCCCGGCTGCACACCTGCCTGCAAACCCGCCACAGGCTGCACCGCTGGAACCTGCCCACCAACCACTGGCGGCACTACTGGATCCTGCCCACCAACCACTAGCGGCACCACTGGATCCTGCCCACCAACCACTGGCGGCACTACTGCTGGAAGTCGCTGCAAAACCTGAGCTAGCAAGTCCATCAAGACATCCTCCCTGCCCGGAGCACCCTCTGTTGCAACCCTCACACCCGGGGCAACACCGTGACCGACACCGGGCCCATCCGCCCTGCCGTCACCCAAACCAGCCTGGTCTCCAAACACACTAGGATGAACCTGTGACTCTGCTACCTCCTCACTGGCCATGCTCTGGGTCACACTCTCACTGGCCTCAGGAACCTGACCTCGTCCCCGACCACAACCACGAGCACGACCACGACCACGACCGTGACCAGCAGCATCCTCACCTCTAACCATCTGTATCACCAAGAACAAAAAGCTAAGCAACAAATAGTTCTAATAACACAAGAACACAACTTACTGTGAAATCACAAAACAGGCTCGAAGAGGATGTTCTAGGACTTCATGCCACACACAATTGACCAACTCACACAATCAACCATAGCATGGAATCCTAAACATCAACAGAAAAAGCACAATGAACCCTAAACCTAGAACCGTAAGGGCTCTGATACCAAAATGAAACAACCCTTCCCGTTTTTTTTTTTTTTTTTAATATTATAATTCACTAGTGGTCCCATACCCACTAACATCCTAACAACAAACAACAACCGCAGATAACCAAAGGAAACAATTTCCATTAATCCAATAAGAATTCCAACAACAATAATCCAATAACCAATAATGAAATAACAAAGTTCCAACATCCTACAATGCTCTATCAACTCAATTCTAGCAACCTAACAATAGCTAGACCACAATCAATCAAGTTTCTAGAACATCCTCCTCCTCATCGCCTTTGATTCCACGATCACACTTTTCCTTTACCTGCACACCACAAACAACAATTGAGATGCGTAAGTATTATCATAAATACTTAGTGAGGCCGTCCTCCCATCTACTAGGTTATACACACAAGCATATGAGACTCTCATGTTTAAGCAAAACAAACAACACACAACAATACATCAAACCAGGAAAATTAGTCTCGGATGAGACTAGTGTCGACCGATGCCTCAACGGTGTCGATCGATGCTACGAAAACTGGTGTCGATCGATGCTGTACAGTGTCGACCGATGCCTCACAAAATGGTGTCGACCGATGCTTACTGGTGTCGATCGATGCCTCTTCTGCAGACACGATCTGCGCGAACACGAACGTCGATCTCTCATTCCAATTCACCTCGAAACCGTCTCAAACTCACCCAAACACTTCAGAAATCACTGGGAATCACGAAAACAACGAACCCAAGCAAGCAAACAACACAAACAACAAGAAAACACCCAAACAAAAGAGATCTCATGCTTAGATCAACCATGGTCAAGCACTCACCTCAAAAACAGAAAGATTGGGTTGAGAAATCGATGGAATCAACACCTCTTGGAGCTTCTGCTTCGTTCCCAGCAACAGCTACCTCTTCTACAGCCTCAGATCTCTCCCAAAACAAACCCGACCAAACCCAGAAAAAACATGGTGTCGATCGATACACCAAGAGTGTCGATCGACACCCACACCAAAACCACAAAAAATTGGTTCGCGGATGTTACAATGTTCTAGGACCTCATGCCACACACAATTGACTAAATCGCATAATCAACTCTAGCATGAAACCCTAAACATCAACAGCAAAAGCTACGGTGAACACTAGACCTAGAACCGTAAGGGTTCTGATACCAAAATGAAACAACTCTTCCCATTTTTTTTAATAATAATAATAATTCTCTAGTGGTCTCATACCCACTAACAACCTAGCAACAATCAACAATAGCGGATAACCGCACAATTCCATTAAACCAATAAAGATTCCAACAATAAATAATCCAATAACCAACAAAGTCATTAACCAAATTCCAACATCTTACAACGTTCTATCAGCTGAACTCCAACAACCTAACAATAGCTAGACCATAATCAATCAAGCCTCTAGAACTTCCTCCTCATCATCGTCTTGATTCCACGATCACACTTTGCCTTTACCTGCACCACAAACACAAATTGAGATGCATGAGTATTGTCATAAACACTCAGTGAGGCAATCGTCCCAGCTACTGGGCTATACACACAATCAACTAAGACTCCAATGTAAGCAAACAACAAAACAACACAAATAAACTAGGAAACAAGTGTAGGTAAGGGTAGTGTCGATCGACAATGACTACTGACTTCTGGTGTCGACCGACACTGACTGCTGGTGTCGACCGACACTGACTATTAGTGTCGATCGACACACCTCCTTGGTGTCGATCGACACCAACTCTGCAGACAAGATCTACTCGAAACCGAAAGTCGATTCTCCGTCTCTAATAATCTCCAATCCAACCAAAAATCGACCAAAGCCACAAGAATCTCTAGGAAACACGTAGCAACCCAAACAAGCAAGAAAGTAACCCAAACAACATAAAATAAGCAAGAACAAATGAGATCTTAGGCTTAGATCAGCCATGGTCATGCAGTCACCTCTTTTGTAGGAAATTCTAACCTAAAAAAGCTGATTCCATTCCTTAGAAAGCTTCTCCTTGGTCTCCAGCAATAACACTCCCTTCCACAGCAATAGATCTCACCAAACAAGCTAAGAAAATCCCCAAAAGTCTCAAGAACACTCAAGCGCTTCTTTTTTCCTTCTCCTCTCTCTCTGGAAACGGCGATCAAAACTACTAGACCATGACTAGGTCGACTTTTTCCCTTATATAGTTGGTTTAGGGATTCCAATTAAATCAAACCGACCAAAAATAATAATTTAACTCAACCCGGTCAAACCAGAAATTGCTTGTGTCGATCGACATTCCCCCTGGTGTCGATCGACACCCACCCCCAAAATATACTTTTTGGTTCGCGGATGTTACGCGACTGCTCAAATCGTTTCATAAGGTATTGTATCTTAGACATTTTCGTAGACTCTCATTTTTACAAAACTGAATTTGAGTTAATCCTCTAGGAGATATCAACAGTTTCGGAGGCGTTTCTTCTCAATAGCAAATTAAAACCAGCGGGTGTTTGGGGCTTGATTTTGGGTTCATTTGAGACCTGATTGTGACGAAATTTTGTGGAATGCTTCAGGACGTCTAGACCTTGCTTTTCGTCGGAGGGATTGGAATGTTAACGGTTCATTTTTATTTTGTTGTTTCGCTTGTGAGATTGTTCTTTTCTGTTTGTCCTGACAGTTTGTTTTCAATGTTTGTTTGTTGTTGTGATTGGTTGTAGGAGCGAGTTTGCTTGTTCTTGGCAATTGGAGAGTCTCTGTTTTGGTTGTATTTATTTTCATGAATCACCTGTTAAGGTGAGTACGTGACCATAAGCTTATCTTAGCGATTGGGTTGTATGAATTGTTCTGTGTGATGATGTGTAGGTGTGGTGAATGTGTTATTGGTTGTTTTATTTAATGGCTGGTTTGTTATATTTTATTTGTGGTTGTACTCTTGGTTTTCTTGTGTGTATAGCTCGTAGATGGGAGGATCACCTCACTGGGTATTTATGGTAATACTCACGCATTTCATTGTGTTTTTGGTGCAGGTAGAGGTAAAGTGTGATTGTGGGATCATGAAAATGAAGAATAGGATGTTATAGGGACTTAGTTGTTATGCTTTGGTTTCTGCTAAGTTGCTAGAATTGTAATGTTGATGTTAGAACATAGGTTAAGTTGCTAGATCTTGGTTTATGATACTAGTTAAGTGTTTGTTTATTGTTATTGGTGTTTTTCGCTGCTTATTTTTATGATTTAAGTTTCTGGATATTGAATTTAATATTTTAAGTTATTTATTTATTTATGATTTAGTATTTATTATTAAATAGTTATTATTTATGATTTACAATTTATTATTTAAAAAAAAACTGGTTGGGTCGTTTCAGTTTGGTAAGGGTTCAATGTGTGCTTGTGTTGTCGATGTTTAGGATTTGCATGCCTTTGATTGATTATGTGAGTTAGTCAATTGTTTGTGGCATGTGGATATAGAACATCCTCTTCAAGCCTTCAATGAGATTTCATGGTATGTTGTGTTTCTTTGTGCAGTTTCGGTAAGTTTTATGCTTGTTAGCCTCTGTTCTTGGACGAGCAGCGGTTAAAGATGTTTAAGTTGTTGTTCATGGATGTGGACGTGGTCGTGGTAGTGTTCGGGCACCCGAGGCTAGTGAGTGTGTGGCCCAGAGTTCCACAAGAAGGCACGTCAGAGCATCGCAAGCGTATTAGGAGGGACCAGAGGGATTAGCCGGTGAGCGTATCGGGCATGCTGGGAACCCAAGTGTGGGATTGCAGTAGGTGGAGACCGGGGCCGGGATGATCGCTTGGCGGATCTGTTGACGTGTTGTTGGAGCGGTTACCGAGAGGGGTACCAGTGCAGGCTCCAGTTGTGCCGCATGTGGCGGGGTGCAGGGCTGCTAATGTTGAGGAGTTTTCATCATATCTTACGAGGATGGAGTAGTTGTAGATGATCGTTATGAGATTCTTCTCGAGAGGTATCGAGCCTAGAGAGGCAAATAGGTGGACAGATGCAGTTGGAGCGGATATTTCTTTGTTGATCCATTTGGATATTGGTACTTGAGTGGGCAGGTATGACACTGCAATGTTATATTCGGACCACGGGAGGTACTTCTGATTGGGAGATGTTTATAGACGTTAAGGCTTGTTGCTCCTGAGGGGATGGTGATTTCCCTGGATGCCAATAGCTCGACGGAGTGTGGGCTCTGAGAGTGGTAGAGGGAATGGTGTTCCCCTTGAGGGGATGAATAGTTCCCCTGATATTGAGATCTCGAGGATTTTGGTCCAAGAGAGAGACGGTATGACTCGAAGACGGTGGTCTGAGAGTGAGATTGGTATACCTCTAAGGTTGCAACCTAAAGGTGGATGAGTTGGGAGCAAGCAATGTCTAGGACGTGAATATAAGCTTAAGGACTGAATGTAGACCTCGAGAGATTAAGGGTGGTTTAATCTCGGGTTTTGGTTATGCTGGCTGGTGGGGCCAGGGTTGTGATGATCGTTGCGGTCAGGATCGTGTGGCCGGTGGTGCTAGAGTCCCAGGATGGGGAGTTCTAGCAGGGTTGAGCAGGGAAGCCTTCTAGGCAGGATAAACTAATCTTGGCAAGGATGGTGGTTGAAGTTCATTGGAGATGGACGGGGTTGCTAGGTTCAAGGATTTGGTAAGCTGACTCGGGGGAAGTAGGTCAAGTCGCTTGAGTTGGCGGCTTGCAAAGCATTTGATGCGTTGAGTCAGAATATGCGAATGTATGGTAACTGTTTGTTTTATTACGCTCATATTGATGAGTTGTTGTGGAGAATTGCTAGGCGAAAAAATTATTTTTGGAATAAGCTATCTTGTGGAAGTTTTCCTAAGAGGCAAGTTACTAGAGGTTCTTGGACGGAGAAGAGGTGTTGATATTCATTTGGTGGTGATTTGATGCCGTTATACTTGTTTATCAGCCTAGTAGAGCTGAAGAAGCAACCAGGGGGTTTGTTAAGAAAGGGGATTGATCTGGCATCAGGTAACCATCAAATCTCGATAGATGAAGCAGATTTGAGGAAGACAGCTTTCTAGACAAGGAATAGGCATTATGAGTTTGTAGTGATGTCGTTTGGGTTGACTAACGCGCCAGCAGCGTTTATGAGATTGATGAATAGTGTGTTCAAGGAGTTTCTGGATGTGAGAGTCCTGAGGAGCATGTCGTGCATCTGAGAGCAGTTCTAGGAAAGCTGCGGGAAGCTGTATGCTAATTTTAGCAAGTACAGTTTGTGGCAGAGAGAGATGGGCTTTCTAGGTCACATTGTCTCGGCGGAGGGAGTCTCTGTGGATCCAGAGAAGATTCAAGCCATCAGGGATTGGCCTAGACTCCATAATGCCACGGAAATCAGGAGTTTCCTTGGTTTGGCGGGATATTACAGGAGGTTTGTGCAGGGGTTTGCAAGCAAGGCATGGCCGATGACTAAGTTGACGGAGAATGACGTTCCTTTTGTTTGGTCATAGGAGTGTCTTGAGTTTGAGGTTGGAGATAGAGTGTACCTCAAGATGGCCATGTTGCGGGGTCTGAACAAGTTATTGACAGAGAATATGCTGAGTCCGAGGTACATGGGTCTGTTCAGAGTGGTTGACCGGGTGGGACCGGTAGCATATAGTCTCGAGGTTCCTGATGTTATGCGTTCGTTCCACAAGGTCTTCTATGTGTCGATGCTGCGGAAGTGTCTTCGGAAGGATGATCAGTTGTTGGCTAAGATTCTTGAGGATCTTCAGCCCAACATGACCTTACTGGCGAGACCAGTGAGGGTTATTCAGAGGAGAGTCAAAAAACTTTGGAGGAATAAGGCTCCTTTGATGTGAGTCTTATGGGACTATGATGGTGTTGAGGAGCAGACGTTGGAGATAGGGCGAGGATGAAGGCAATGTTCAAGAAGTGTTTTGAGAAGGAGGCAGCGGCTTGAGCTTGTCTAGGCTGGTCCCAGTTGTAGCTGTGGTAGTTGGTGGTGCGGTGTAGTCCGTGGCTGGAGCGGAATGAAGTATTCCAGCCCATGTCTCTTAATACTTGGTCGCTTAGGGGTGGTTGGTTGTGCGACTAAGTACCTGTAAGAATTAACCACGAATGAGAATAGAAGAGATTGATTCAGGATTCAAGAGATTAGAGAAGGAAATAGGAGAATAGAGAGAGTAGAGGGACGACGAGATTTAGAATAGAGAGGAAGAAGTGTTTCTCATTCCTTAACAATTATTGAGCTAGTTACAATCTGTTTATATGGATACAATGGTGACAACAAAAGAAAACTTCCTAGAATATACATACACGATATATACGACTAGAGATTAGAGTGTTCACCTTCATACTCCCCCTCAAGCTTAACCGTTTGAGAAACGGTTGAGCTTGGAACTATGAACACTCACTTCATTAAAAAAAAACCTTAGTATGTAAAACCCATTTGGGACAAAAACATACTAAGGGAAAAAGAGTATGGAATCAATAGCTTAGGGTCTTAGCTTGTGGCCTGGTTAGGTCCATAAGTTAGAGTTTGGAGTGTATATACTCGCAGACTGTAGAACTTGCTGCTTTGGTGAAGATATCTGCCAACTGTTCAGAACTCTCGTTCTACCATGGTAAGATAACTCCGAGTTGAACTTGCTCTCTGACATTATGACCGTCCACCTCTATGTGATTTTTTCTTTAATGAAATACTGAGTTGGTTGTGATGTGAACAGCGGCTTGATTGTCTCAGTGCATTGTGATCGGTTTTGGACTACCGTCAACTAGGTCCTTCAAGAGAGCTTTGAGCCACACTAGTTCAGTTGTGAGCTTCCTCATCGCCCTGTATTCTGATTTGGCACTTGAGAGAGAGACCACCTTTTGCTTTTTACTCTTCCAAGTAACAAGATTTCCTCCCACAAACATAAAATAACCAGTTGTTAAGCGTCTATCTTCATGATCTTCAGCATAATATGCATCACTGTATCCTACCAGCTCCGTATCCTTATTACATCCCATCCAAATGCCTTGTCCAGGAGCTCCTTTGAGACATTTGAGTATTCGGCTCACCATCTCCCAATGATGTACTATTGGCTTTTGCATATGTTGGCTTACCTGGTTCACAGCAAAGCATATATTAGTTATGGTGAGATAAATAAGCTTACCTACCAACCGTCGATATTATTTTACATCTTCGAATAGATCTTTATCAAACTCTCCTTTACAGTTTGACTTGTAGTTTTCTTCAAGTGGTGTCTCAACTGGTCTTGATCCAAGCTTGCCTACATCTTTTAAAAGATCAAGTGTGTACTTTCTTTGTGATAAGAAGAATCCGTTCTCAGAACGACACACTTCTATCAAAGAAAGTAATTTAGTTCTCCAAGATCTTTAATATTTTGTATTGTTTGGTATCTTGAATGCCTACCTTGTCATTCCCAGAGATGATAATATCATCAACATATATAAGAGTTACTATAATACCTCTTTGACTTGGATAAGTGAGCAGTGTGTGATCATTCTAAAGCCTTTTTCAATGAGTGTTGAGTTTAGTTTGTGATACCAGGCTCTTGGGGATTTTTTCAACATAGATTTCTTTCTTGAGCTTAAACAGCTTTCCAGGTCCAATAGTGTCTTCAAGACCCGGTGGTGGTCTCATGTAAACTGCATCTTTTAGTTCTCCTTGTAGGAATGCATTCTTCACATCCATCATCCACAATTCCATAAGAGTTTAGTAGCTAATGACAATACCACTCTTACCGTGTGAAGTTTGTCTACTGGTGCAAATGTCTCAAGATAGTCTTCTCTATAGGTTTGAGTGAATCCTCTAACTACGAGCCTGGCCTTATATCGTTCTATCCTCCCCATCACTCTTTTACTTGATAGTGAATATCCATCGGGATGTCACAGCTTTCTTTCTTTGGTAAATTAGCTTCATCCCATGTTTGATTCTTTACCATTGCATTAGTTTCATCTCCCACTGCATCCCGCCAAACTTTATGTTCTTTAGCTTCCTCATAGTTCTCAGGAATCCAATGTTAGTCGATTTGTGTAATAAAAACTTGATGCTCAGCGGGAAAGTGTGCAAGAGTGCAGACTGCTTGTATAGTGTGAGCCACAGCCTGATTATTGTAGTAGAGTCGAGTGTTTTTCTAGTTTGATGGAGGAAACTTGAGTCGCTCACTTCTGCGGAGAGGAATACCATCGGTCGTCTCCACAACTTGATTTTTATCCTCTTCCTCTTCCATATGAGTTCGGTCTTCTTCCCCTATTTCAGTTTATTCTCCCCCGTAAGTAAGATCATCATCTGATGTAGGGTTTGCACCAAGTGAGTTTAGAGTTTCTTCACTGTTATCGGCTCCATCGTTTTCTTGATGGTGATGAGCAGGATCCGCAGGAGAGCTACTTACATCTTCAATTGCAGAGCTAGGATGATTCAGCTCAAAATTGGTTCATCCTCAGAATCGATCACTGGTTCACTAATGATAGGCGGAGGTTGAGGATGGTTATTTGTAACTCTGAGTCTCTCTAGGATGATTTGAAGGTTGTTGGCTCTGTCTGATTGAGAATAGGAGAGATATTTCAAGTCTTCCCAATTCTTTTCATCTTATAATCCCTTGGATTCTAAGAACTTCACATCCCTTGAGACCAAGACTCTCCTAGCTTCTGGTTCATAGCACTTATATCCCTTTTGAGTAGTAAATATCCAATAAACATGCTCTTGACACTCTTAGCGTCGAGTTTGTCACGTTCTTCACCTGGTTTTAAGACATAACACACATCCAAATACACGTAAGTGATTGATAGACGGTTTAATCTTATTAAGCACTTTAAATGGAGAGATATCACCCAGTATTTTTGTTGGAGTTCGATTGATTAGGTAGCATGCTGTTACAACTGCATCTCCCCAGAACTTCTTTGGTACATTTGAGTAAAACATCATGGATCGAGCAACCTCCATAAAATGCCTATTTTTCCTTTCAACTACACCATTTTGTTGAGGCGTATAAGGGCAGCTCCTTTGATGTACAATCCCATGTTTGGCCAAATGTTGTTTGAATGTATGACTTGTATACTCCCCACTATTATATCATTTCAAAATTTTAATCTTAGCATTAAAGTGGTTAGTCACATAGTTCTGAAAATTTAGAAAAGCTTCAAGATCTCTATCCTTAGAGGGGATCAAGGTTGAACAAGTGTATTTTGATTTTTCATCAATAAAAGTAACCAAGTATTTCTGATTTTCATGAGATATACATGGTGACGTCCAAACATCTGAGTGAATTAAATCAAAACAATGCTCATATATAGTTGAAGACTTGGGAAAAACATTTTTGCAATGTTTACCAAGGATGCAAGCTTCACAATCATTATTCTTAAACAAAAAACTGGGTAAAATTAGTTGCAATGCACGAAAATGTGGGTGACCGAGTCTAGCATGCCAAATTGAACCATTAGTCTCATCGATTATTGACTTAAAGCAAGAAGATAAAGCAGTGGTGAGATTTGAATACTCAAGCACATAAATATCACATTTAGTGCTTCCTTTGTCAAGAACTCTACTTGTTTCAATATCCTGAAAATAAACATCATTAAGACCAAATATTGCAAAATAATTAAGATCATTAGTCACCTTCTTCACTGATAACAAATTTGATGTGAAACTAGGCATATAGAAAGCTTTAGAGATTTATCAAACAAGTTTAAATTTCCAATCCCTTAATCGGTATTTTATCTCCTTTTGCTATGATCACATTTTCCAAAGCCGGTTTTATATCTTTAATTAGTTTAGAATCACTAATCATGTGCTGAGAAGCTCTATAATCAACAATGAGGGGTTTCATAGCATTGAGAGTAAGATAAGCGTTACCAGAACACTCCTTTAGAGCCTTGATGAGTCCATCGAGATAAGGTTTTCTAACCAACTCCGAGGAGGCTGCTCCGTTTCCTTCAGCGATTTGAGAGATTATTGATGTTGGGCTTTCTACATATCCACCTGCTTGGTTTGCTCTTGAATTGATACCTCTTAGCCAAAGGTGTGGATGAAGACTCCAACACTTATCTTTAAGATGGCCAGATTTCTTACAATGATCACATATTAAGACCTGGTTCTTCCCATAATTTTTGTAGTCACTTATGTTGGCAGCTGCAACCTCTCCTTTGTTGGTAGTGATGAGGTCTCCTTTTGCTCCAAACACACCAATCGAACCATGCTCCTTTTGGATTTGGTTGCACACATTTTCAAGGCTTGGAAGCTTGTCTGATTGAAGAATATGTTTGATGAGGTCATTATATAATGAGTTTAATGTCAAGAGAAGGTCGAACACCTTGTCTTGCTCAAGGTGTTCATTTAGAACCACCAGATCCACCGAGTTAGGTCTCAACATCTCTAACTCTGCCAAAAATGATCTAAACTTTCCAAAGTGTTTGGTAAATTCCATCTCTTCCTTCTTTAAAGTATCCCAAATATCCTTAGCCATCCCGCAATAAGAGTACGACTCAAGGATCATAGCATCCAAGGAGTTTTGGATGAAAGCAAAGACATGTTGATTCTCTTGGAACCATTTTTTTGTATCATAAACCATGATCTCCTTTCCCTCTTGTGTAGTCGCATTCTCCTTCGTAGCTTCATTGCTCTCAATGTGCTTCCAAAGTCCATGACCACACAACGCTGTCTTTGTGGTCCTTGCATATAGCAAGTAGTTTCCACCTTTGAGTGTAACAGGAATGATTAGGATTTTGCTGAGAGATCCATGAGGGATTTTGAAGATAACAAACTGAGTATTAGAAGAATATGAACGTTACTGCTCTGATTCCATATAAGAATTAACCACGAATGAGAATAGAAGAGATTAAGTAAGGATTCAAGAGATTAGAGAAGAAAATAGGAGAATAGAGAGAGTAGAGGGACAACGAGATTTAGAATGGACAATTCTAGGGTTCACCCCTAGGGGTGAACCTCTCTTATTCACCCCCTCTTAACTAAGGAAACAAATTATTAATTAAAGAAACAAAATCTGTATATAATTCAATTTTAATTATAAATATTATATTATAGTTTTGAATTATAACATCTAAATCCAAATTACATTTCTATAAACCCAAACCGACATATAATTTTGTTTAATCGTAAAATCTTAACCCTAACCACTCTTTTATAAACCCAAACCGACATATATTTTTCTTTAATTGTAAAATCTAAACCCTAACCACTATTTTATAAACCCAAACCAACATATAAATTTCTTTGATTATAAAATGTAAACCCTAAACCCTAACCACTATTTTGTAAACCCAAACCGACATATAATTTCGTTTAATTATATATTCTAAACCCTAAACCCTAACCACTTTTTTGTAAATCCAAACCGACATATAATTTCGTTTAATTATAAAATCTAAACCCTAAACCCTAACCACTCTTTTGTGAACCCAAACCGACATATAATTTTGTTTAATTATAAAATCTAAACCCTAACTACTATTTTGTAAACCCAAACCGACATATAATTTCGCTTATTTGTAAAATCTAAACCCTAATCATTATTTTGTAAACCCAAACCGACATATAATTTTGTTTAATTGTAAAAACTACACTCTAATCATTCCTTTATAAACCAAATCGACATAATTTCCTCATTTAAAAAATCTACAGAATTTGTTTCCTTAATTTGTTTTTGTCTTTTTATTTTAATTTTGATTTATTTTATAAATATGATATGACATGGCGTTTTGTTGTATTTTGATTTGTTAATTAAGAAGGGTGGATAAAAGAGGTTCACCCCCAGGGGTGAACCCAAGAATTTTTCATTTAGAATAGAGGAGAAAGAGTGTTTCTCTTTCCTTAACAAATATTGACCTAGTTACAATCTATTTATATGGATACAAGGGTGACAACAAAAGGAAACTTCCTAGAATATACATACATGATATATACGACTAGAGATTAGAGTGTTCATCTTCATAGTACCAAGATGAGATGGTATTCGGGATTCGAGATTCCGTGAAACTAGTCCTAAAAATGAAAATTTTCCTGAAGAAGAAATTTCTAAAAGTGGAAAGCTT
The DNA here is from genome assembly GCA_024034495.1 of Camelina laxa. Taxonomy (NCBI): domain Eukaryota; kingdom Viridiplantae; phylum Streptophyta; class Magnoliopsida; order Brassicales; family Brassicaceae; genus Camelina; species Camelina laxa. The sequence continues at coordinate 19,142,199 of CM043880.1, forward strand.
CCAAAAGTGGAAAGTGTTAAAAACGGAAAAGCTTAATAGGACTTAGAATTTGTCCATTTTAAATGGTTGTGAGCCTTGGTGGGGCTTGTGTGGTTTTCATGGCAGACTGTTGAGTCATTGTGTGGCACGTGTGTGGCGGTCTTTTGAGACATTGAGTGGCCTTTGTGGCGGGCTGTTTAGCCAATTGTGTGGCCTTTGTGGCGGGATTTTTAGCCAATATTTCATGTTGAGGCGGTCCTTTGGGATGTATGGTCTTTGTGACGGTCCTTTAAGACGTGTGGCTTGTTTAGGCAATCCTTCGGGATGTGTTGTCTTCGTAACGGTCCTTCGGGATCTATGGTGTTCATGACGGTCCTTTGAGACGAGTGGTCTTTGTGACGGTCCTTCGAGACGAGTAATATTTGCAATGGTCCTTCGGGATGTGTGCCCTTGGTAGCGGTCCTTGTTAGGACAATTGTTTGGCCTTGGTGGCGGTCCTGTTTAGGACATTTGTTTGGCCTTGGTGGCCATCTGTTTAGACTTTTGTTGGCCTTTTTGGCGGTCATGCTTAGGAAATTTGTTGGCCTTAGTGGCGGCCCTTGTGGCATGTTGATGATCCTTGTTTGGTCATGAGGTATTCTAGTGAGGGAATATGTGGTTGCTATGACATCATGATGTTTTATGTGAGCCCTGGGAAGGAGACCAGGTTAGGAGATAGGACAATATGGAGGCGCGCTGTAGGGTGACAACCAGAGAGACGAATATTTGACTTCCCTTATATATTATATCATGCGGGCTTAGGCTCGATGAGGAGCCAATATTATGGCATGCAGGCTAAGGCCTGATAAGGAGCCAATAAAAACTCAAGGTTGAGACCTATGAGTAAGGAAAGTCTAAATCTCGAGAGCAAATAATGCTTGAAACGTGAGTCTATCGCCTAGAGGTAACCTCCATAGATGGGCTGAAGGAAGTGTGGGCCGTTAAAACGGTTGCACGAGAGTCCTTGGCTGATGGTTATTCGAGATTCGAGGACGAATTTATGTTGGTGGGGAAGAATTGTAACATCTATTTTCTGGAAATAGAATTTGGGATGTGTTGAATAAACCAAAGGAGTTGAATTTTAATTAATTTTGGTTTAATTAAATTTTGGTTTACTCTAAATAAACCAAAAACCCCTAACCTCTCTATTTTCTGCCATTTTCGACATTGTTCTGATCAGAGAGATAAATAAAAAGAGAGAACTTTTGGTTATTTGGTGTAAAGGAGAAAGAAAAGGAGATCAAGCTTTTTCCTTAAAGTAAAGAGAGAAACATAACTTTCATGATTTGCGAGAAGGAGGATCCAACTGCTCAAATTGTTTAGTAAGGTACTGATTTTTGGTAGGGTTATAGCTAAGACATTTTCCTAGACTCTCATTTTTACAGAAGTGAATTTGATTTAATCCTATAGGAGATAACAATATTTTCGTCGGACGTTTCTTCTCAGTAGCGAATTGAGACCAGCGGGTGTTTGGGGCTCGATTTTGGGTTCATCTGCGACTTGTTCGTGATGAAATTTTGTGGGACGCTTAAGGACGTGTAGACCTTGCTTTTCACCGGAATTATTTGAAAGTTAACGATTCATTTTTATTTTGTGGCTTCACTTGTGAGATTGTTCTTTTCTGTTTTTCCTGACAGTTTGTTTTCAATGTTTGTTTGTTTTTATTATTGGTTGGAGGAGCGAGTTTGGTTGTTTTTGGCAATTGGAGAGCCTCTCTTTTGATTGTAGTTATCTTCTTAAATCACTTGTTAAGGTGAGTGCGTGACCATGAGCTTATCTGAGCGATTGGGTTGTTTGACTTGTTTTGTGTGATGATGTGTAGGTGTGGTGAATGTGTTATTGGGTGTTTTGTTTAATGGCTGGTTTGTTGTATTTTATATGTGGTTGTCCTCTTGGTTTGCTTGTGTGTATAGCTCGTAGATGGGAGGATCGCCTCACTAGGTATTTCTGGTAAGACCATCTCCAATGGTTTTCCCTATTTTTTCCTCTATAATAGAGGAATTCTATAATAGAGGTGAGTTTTACTCCAATGGTCCTCTATTCTCACCTCTAAAATAGGGATTCCTCTATTTATTGAAAAACCTTTGTAAAAAAAAAAATAGGGTTCCTCAATAAATAGAAGAAAAAATAGCAATCTCTATTTTAGAGGTGAGAATAGAGGACCATTGGAGTAAAACTCACCTCTATTATAGAGTTACTCTATTAAAGAGGCAGAAATAGAGGATTATTGGAGATGCTCTAATACTCACGCATCTCATTGTGGTTGTGGTGCAGATAGAGGCAAAGTGTGACAGTGAAATCATGACAATAAAGAGGAAGATGTTCTAGAGACTTAGGTGTTATGCTTTGGTTTCTGCTAGATTGCTAGAATTGTAATGTTGATGTTAGAACTATGGGTTAAGTTACTAGATCTTTGTTTATGATTCTGGTTAAATGTTGGTGTATTATTATTATATTTTGCTGTTTATTTTGGTTAAATGTTGATTTATTATTATTGGTATTATTACTAGTATTTTTTATTTATTAGTTATTATTTATGATTTACTATTTATTATTTAAAAAAAAGGTTCGGGTCGTTTCACATAATCAGTAACACCAAAAGCCATCGCCGGCAGCAGTATTTTTTTCTTTCGATTTGCCTATGTATTTTACCACCATTTTTATATATTTTTTTGTCACTGAAAGTAATCGCCAACGACGTGTTTCCAAACATGGCAATACTAAAGTAGATATACGCAAAATATATTAAATAAGTTTATATATTTTGGATCTGTATGAAGATATATATATATGATAACAAATGAGGCACAATATATATTTTAACAAAGAAAGTATACAAAGTTAGGAGATAATAATTATTTAAATTAAATACTGTAATAAAATATATAATTTATAAATATAGACTTTTTTAAAATAAAAAATATAATTTTACATGTTTTGTGTTTGAGGTGGAATAAAGTATCAATGATGAGTTCGCTGCAAATTCACTTCAGTTTAATCAAAGCTCAATCATAAACTCATCCATAAACTTCTTTTTAATGCACCTTACAGAACAAAATATTTCTTCAAAAAAAGAAAGGATGGATGAGAATTGACAGCGAGAATCACAAATGCAACAAATTAGTCTGAGTTATACGATTGTTAGGGATCACAGAAACTTGTGATGAATCATCCTCATCTTTCGGTTTCATCCATATGAAATCTCCGAGTGTACATTTTATATGAAAAGTGAGGCCACAATGTTCACATAAATAAAACCATTTCTCTTGATTTATTTCTTCCTCGCATATCTCGCACCAATACCGCTCACTTGTTTTTTCTCCATAACATAGAAACAGAAAATGATCTTTGTCGTTTTTGTGTTCGACCATTTTTGGCAAAATAGAACATTTAATATCTAAAAAAAATCCACAGTCTTCACAACTTAATACCATAGTTTCCTTATCTTCACAACCATTACAAATTTTATTTTCTGTTAAGTAGCTTATGTATAACAAATGAAGCGGAAGACTTTCATGAACAAAAGAATCTACAATAGAACCACATCGCACATCCAAAATAATATTACCATCATCACTTTCATAATGAAAACCTTGAAAAACGTATTGACAAGCATTGCAAACAAATATTCCATCATTCCAATCAGGTAATGTGATTAGAGTAACCGACATCTTGTAGTAAGAATCTACCTTTTCATTCGGGAGAAAAGCACATTTTTTATGAAGGATGTAATCATCACAATTCACACAACTGTAGAACGAGCTAAAAAAATATGGGATAGAAGCATGCTTTACACCACTTGCATTTATCATTTGTATTGTTTCCTCATTGAGCTCTAAAGTATGATCTATGTGACTGAAATGCGTTATAGTTCCTTCTTCGGTCGTCGCATATGGTTTAACCTCTAAAATATTTTTTGGTATGCCTTCAAGTTCAGTTCCATCCCAAATCCCCAACCTTGTGGCACATCTTAAATGAATGACAAAATTTGGACATTTCAAACAAGTAAAAGCCCCAAATGTCCATATCATCATTTTATGACACACTCCACATTTCCAATCTCCTACATCCAAAAAACTATTCTAATATAAAAGATGATCATGACGATTAATATTTATAATGCATGGCATATCAATATATTTTTATGGATCATGAAATTGCAAGGAAAACAAACATATGGATTTGGATTGTCATCTATTCCACAAGTACTACAAAAAAAACTCCATTGCGGCATAAGAGTGAGTGAATGCTCATGACCCTTAGGATGGACAAGAGTGAAAGGTGGTGGATTCTTTGCACAATTGATATACACGCTAAAATTACAAATATAACAGTGATAAAACACGTTTTAAAGTTTATTTTCACACAAACAACAGTTTTTGTTGGTGTAATTCGAAACATGTGTGAGACGTTTGAGGATATGTTTAGGATGACAAGAATAAGTAATCTCTGGTGTTGATTCCGCACATTCTTTGTGAAAGCTCAAATCACATAATTTACATGCATAAAAAAACCGGTCATCAAGCAGTCCACATAGATGACAAGTAAATATAACCATCTTTGGAACAAGAGACAAACAATGTTCATGGGTCTTTAGATCTGATATATCATGGTTTTGTGGTTTTTAACCATGATATAATAAGTCTTTTAGAGTCTTTTGATGTATTTTCTAGGATGTTTTTGAGTCTTTACAGGTTTTCTAGGATTTTGGCATGAAAAGAGCAAAATGGAGCAATTAGAGAGATTTTGGAGCAATTCATCAAGGAATAGAAGTTGGATTCGATTCAGAGTGATGGTGTCGATCGACACTACCTTAGCATCGATCGACACCCCTGTTTGTCTACGAGAGAAGCCAAATTTGGAAGTTCTACAAAATTGCCCAAAGTTTTCCATATTTGCAAGATTAGCCCCTGATGTATTTTAGGACATATAAATAGTGTTTTAAGGTTTTTGAAACCATTAAGTTGTATTTTATCAAGTTTTATTTTTCCTGTGAGATTTTGAGAGCTTTTGGGAGAGAGAGATCTGCTTTGTAGAGAAAAATTCTTGAACTCCTTCTTACTCTTTTTAATTTCAATTGCTTATTATTCAGAAAGATGTTTTGTTCTTCATTGATCATGTCTGAGTAGTTTGCTTGTTAAGTTTAGGGTTTTTCACCGGGTTTTTATGATTTACTAGATCTGTGATTTTTAGGGTTCTTATCTTTTATGGTCTTCATCCTTGGTTGTTCTTCATAATAATTCTTGACTGATCACCTAGAATTATTATCTTAGGGAAATAAATTGATATGAGAATATAATTGTTTTCCTGATTAAACCATTGATGAGCAAAATTACTTTTTGCAAAGAGACTTGATTAAGTGATTTTGTGAACAATCTAAACCTATTTTTAAAGCTGATTTATTACGTAGAATTTTGCAAAGAGATTTGGATTTTCTGGTTTTAAATTTAGATAACATTTGCAGTGAAAACTGATTTATATTACAAAAGTGTTTAGAGTTCTAGATCTATTCTTAATTGCTTGAATCCTATTTATTTCCTTGATTTAATATTTTATAATCTCCTGAGAAATTCCCTAGGCCTAGCTTTTTGATCTTCTGAATTTACAACAGTTTTTATTTAATATTTTGCATTGTTTATTTTAATTCAATTTAATCTGTTTAGCATAATTATAAAACTCTATAATTTATTGTGTAGACTTGAGTCCTTGTGGAATTCGACCCTTAAGTATTACAATGATCTCTTAATTTGAGAGAGTAGCTCAAGGTTAAATTTGAGCATATCCAATTTTGGCGTCATTGCCGGGAACTCTTTGATCTACCATTAGATTTGAATTTTAGATTTTGTCTAAATTTTTTCTTTTTATTTTCTACTTACACGTTTTGGTTTTTTTCTTCTCTTTGGTGTTTTAGGTGCATGCCTTCTAGACCTCACACAAGGAGCAACAAGATTGATCCTACTATGAATCTTTCAAAACCAAGAGTTGGGAAAACTTGAGCGTGAGAACAGAAAAGCAGCCAAATCTTTGAAGATGGTTAATCCAATCATTCTGATGCGTGATGAGGCTGGTGCTTTGAGGGATCAAGAGGGCTACTTGCGCAATGAGCAGGGCCAAAAGCTAGATGCAGAAGGCAAGGTGATTGCTGAAATTGTTGTTGTCGACGAGCCAGCTGATGGTGTCGACGGTGTCGATCGACACCAACAAGAGGGTGTCGATCGACACCCACCTGCAGCAGACGTACGTGGAGCTGCCAACCACGTCCAGAACCTAGTTTGAAGACAGGATCAAAACCGGGATCTTATCAGGACCATTGCTGACTACAACCGGGCTGATCTTGTGTATGAGAACAGGTCTGCTATTGTTCCTCCCCCATTTCAGAGGAATGATTTTGAGTTGAAACCTGCCTACTTTCAACTAGTTGGGCAGAGACCTTTCTCTGCTCTGCCCAATGAGAAGCCCTTGGACCACATTGAGCATTTTGAGGATCTGGTGACTAGCATCAAGGCTAATGGGGTGACTGAGGACTACATCTTCTGCAAACTCTTCCCTTACTCACTTGCAGGAGAGGCATCTCAGTGGTTGAAGCAGTTTCCAGCTGGATCTTTGTCAAATTGGCATGATATCAAGGTGGCTTTCCTCAACCATTTCTATGATGATGCAATGTCAGATGAGCTGAGAGTCAAGATCTCTTCATTCAAGCAAGGACATGATGAAGCTTTCAAGGCAGCTTGGGTAAGATTCAAAGCTTATCAGAGGGACTGTCCACACCATGGTTTTTCAAGGGTACAACTGTTGAGTATCTTCTTCAGAGGGTGTGATTGGAAGTATCAATTAGCTTTGGATGCTGCAAGTCATGGGAACTTCAAGACAAGATTTCCAGAAGATGCTGAAGTTTTGATTGAGAATTTGGCTTCTAGCAATAGCACTAAAAGAGCTGATGCTGAAAGAAAGAGACTGCATGGAGAGTTCGATTCAAACCAACTAGCTTCTGTTAATGCTAAGCTGGATTCAGTACACAATCTTCTTATTGGTAAGAATTCAGTCCAATTTGCTGCTGAAGTTGAGACATTTGAGCTAGAGCTAGAGAATACAGAGGAGAATGTCAACTATGTGTATGGAGCTGGGTATCAGGGACAAAGATTTGGTAATCAGCAAGGCAACAGACCACCAGAAGCAGCAACAGAACAATGGCTATACAAGAACCTATGGGAACTCATCCTATCAGTCTCCACCTCCTAAGAATTCTTCAGAGAGTAGAATGGAAGCCATGCTTGAGCAGCTTTTGCAAGGACATGAACAATTGACAGTGACATTCAATGGAAAGATTGACAATGTCTACACTGAGCTGAATGGAAAGATTGAAGCATTGAACATTCATGTCAAGAAGTTAGAGAATCAGGTTATTCAGACTTCTGGGTCTGTCAAACGTCAAGAGGGTTTTCTTCCTGGAAGAACTGAGTCAAACCCCAAGCATGCTTGCAATGCCATATCAGTGAGAGATGAAGGTGATGGTGAAATTGCTTCTGCAGAGAAAGGAGAGAAATCACCAAATCTCTCGGTTTGAGATGATGGTGTCGATCGACACCACCTAGGTGTCGGTCGACACTCATCCCAGACGAACCCAGAACCTACAAAATCTCAGGTTCCAGCAGTTGAGAGGGTGTACCAACCTAAGGTTCCTTTTCCTAAGCCTAGGAGGTCTAAGCAGGAGATGGAAGAAGCTAGATGCAAAGCAATGATGGATAAGGTGATTATTGAGATGCCTTTGATTGATGCAGTAAAGCTTTCACCACCACTCAAGCGCTATGTTAAGAGAATGGTATCAAATGGTTTGAGCCCTGAGGAAGGAGCACTGCTTACTAAGGATGTCAGTGCGATTCTGTTAAACCAGCCTCCACAGAGGAAGAATGGAAAGAAGCAGGAGGTGGTTGTCTCTAAGGAAGTGAGTGCAATCATTCAATGTAGGACTGCAGAGAAGTTACCAGATCCTGGAAGCTATGTACTTGATTGCTCTATCTCCACAGGAAGGTTTGCACACTCACTTTGCGATTTTGGCTCTACCATCAACTTGATGCCATATTCTGTTGCTGTGAGACTTGGGATGACAGAATTCATGCAAACTCAGATTTCTCTAATCCTAGCTTATCGATCACAAAGAATTCTTGAAGGTGTTTTAGAGGATATTCCAATTAAGGTTGGCAACTTCATGATTCCCACTGACTTTGTGGTACTGAAGTATGATACAGAACCTAAAGATCCTCTCATCTTAGGAAAATCTTTCTTGGCTACAGCTGGTGCCATCATAGATGTGCAGAAGGGACACATAACACTGAATGTGGATGGTTTGAGAATAATCTTTGAGATGGATAAGCTGAGGAGAGCTCCTACTATTGATGGACAGACTTTTTCTGTTGAAAAGGTTTCTGCTACACGAGCAACAGGCTTAGTGTCGATCGATACACCATCAGCATCGGTCGACACTCCTCCACCTCCGAGACTGAACTTTTCCACAACTGATGCTCCAAGCCAGAAACCTGCTCCTAAACAGAAAACTTCTCACTCCACACTCCAGAGTCCTCAGGTAAGGCAAAGGTACACATCTTCTGCACCTAATCATCCTCAAATCATTAACAAGAATTTCAAAGGTACAAAGACTGTTTTACAGTTAACCAAGCCGCGAGATTATCGTAGAGCGCTTGTTTCTTCTGGTGATGATTTTGTAGGAATGAAAAGAAACTCTCCCATCCCTAAATCCCGCCCTGGTCATGTTCCTCGCATACTTGGCAAGCCTCATGCACCTACTGCTTATACACCACCTTGGATGAAAAGGTCATTTTCTCAGAAGCATTCAATGCTATGTTCTGATCCACCGGATGCCTGAGCTCCAGCACAGTCAAGCTAATGACTGAAAACAAGCGCTTAATGGAAGGCAACCCACTCATAGGTTTTTCTTTTCCATCTTGAGTCATTTTTATTCTTGCTTTGAGTCAGTTTGATTTGGTTTTGAATTATGAACTTCTATCTATCATGTTGCGTTTAATATTGTGTTTGAGTGATTATTAGCAGTGCTAACATCCAAGGATTGAGAGGGACAGGAATTAACAGAACTAACTATGGATTTCTGGGCAGTCTCTCTACAGACGCAAAGAGTGTCGATCGATACCACTACTGGTGTCGGTCGACACCACCATCACAGATGAGTAAATCCGATTTTTTTTCATACTTTCAATACTCATTCATTTTTATTTTATTTTTCTTTTGCCAATCTTAGGCTTGATAACACTAGGGACAGTGTTGTTTAAGTGTGGGGGAGGTTGTCTATTAACTATGTTTTTGTTTTTGAGTTTCAGTTGTGTCAGTGAAAACCATAAAGTTTGAGTTAAAATTTTTTAAATTTTTTTTTTGTCTTTGGGAATTATGGTCTTGATTAATGATTTCTCTTATTTGGCTAACACTCTAATGATTATTTGTTTATGCTTGATCTCAGAACTGAAGCTTAGAAAGACTATGAGCGTTATCAACAATCCTGAAAGCCCTTATTCAATGGATATCTGATTGATCTAACGTTGTCTCAACTTTTATCAGGATTTTAACCGGACTTAATCTCTTACTTTGGGGTTGGAAATCAGTGGACTAGACTTCTTCTTCGGGCCATACAAGACAGTGCAATTTTTCAAAGTATGTCTCCCCTCTCTCCCTTCAGTGCTTTAAAAGAAAAGAAAAAATAGAAGAAAAAATAATAAAAGATGAGATGATTTTGATCAGTTTAGAGAGCTAGGTAAATTACCTGTGACCTCATTATTCTACTCTTGAGTCAAATGATCACATAAAGCTTGAAAGCGAGGGGTAGGTAAATTACCAATGACCCCAGTATTCGTTTACACCTTTGATTTTTTTTTTTTAAAAAAAAAAAGAGAGAAAATTTGGGAGAAATCAGCCCTTTGGAAGTGAGAAAAGGGAGAGGAAAGGAGATGTATGAAGAATGTCTTGGCTTGAGAAGAGTCCATATGCCACTGATGAATATACCCAAGGTAAGAACTCACCTGTACTTGCTTTAGTATATGTAATGAGATGACAATGGATATTTCAGAGATTCCAGAGGATTGTGGGATTTGAGTAAGAAATGTTGATGCTAATCATGGTTAAGTATAAGAAGTAAGTTCTTGAGTCAGGTAAATGAAGAGTGCAAATAAGAATCATCATGCAGTTGAGTGAGTTCCCAGTTTTCAAACCTCTTTCAGAGGTCTAAGCTTATGTTTTGCTTGAGGGCAAGCAAAGACTAAGTCTGGGGGAGTTGATATATCATGGTTTTTGTGGTTTTTAACCATGATATAATGCGTTTTTTAGAGTCTTTTGATGTGTTTTCTAGGATGTTTTTGAGTCTTTACAGGTTTTCTAGGATTTTGGCATGAAATGAGCAAAATGGAGCAATTAGAGAGATTTTGGAGCAATTCATCAAGGAAGAGAAGTTGGATTTGATTCAGAGTGATGGTGTCGATCGACACTACCTTAGCATCGATCGACACCCCTGTTTGTCTACGAGAGAAGCCAAATTTGGAAGTTTTACAAAGTTGCCCAATGTTTTCCATATTTGCAAGATTAAGCCCCTGACGTGTTTTAGGACATATAAATAGTATTTTTAGGTTTTTGAAACCATTAAGTTGTATTCTATCAAGTTTTATTTTTCCTGCAACCCTGTGAGATTTTGATAGCTTTTGGGAGAGAGAGATCTGTTTTGTAGAGAATAATTCTTGAACTCCTTCTTACTCTTTTTAATTTCAATTGCTTATTATTCAGAAATATGTTTTGTTCTTCATTGATCATGTCTGAGTAGTTTGCTTGTTAGGTTTAGGGTTTTTCACAGGTTTTTTATGATTTATTAGATCTGTGATTTTTAGGGTTCTTATCTTTTATGATCTTCATCCTTGGTTGTTCTTCATAATAATTCCTAACTGATCACCTAGAATTATAATCTTAGGGAAATAAATTGATATGAGAATATAATTGTTTTCTTGATTAAACCATTGATGAGCAAAATTACTTTTTGCAAAGAGATTTGATTAAGTGATTTTGTGAACAATCTAAACATGTTTTTAAAGCTGATTTATTACCTAGAATTTTGCAAAGAGATTTGGATTTTCTGGTTTTAAATTTAGATAATATTTGCAGTGAGAACTGATTTATTTTACAAAAGTGTTTAGAGTTCTAGATATGTTTTTAATTGCTTGAATCCTATTTATTTTCTTGATTTAATATTTTAAAATCTCCTGAAAAATTCCCTCGGCCTAGCTTTTTGATCTTCTGAATTTACAACAGTTTTTATTTAATATTTTGCATTGTTTATTTTAATTCAATTTAATCTGTTTAGCATAATTATAAAACTCAATAATTTATTGTGTAGATTTGAGTCCTTGTGGAATTCGACCCCTAAATATTACAGTGATCTCTTAATTTGAGAGAATATCTAAGGCTTAAATTTGAGCATATCAAGATCCTCAATCACTACAATAACTTCTGTTTTTTGCACATATCAAATCGATGGAAAAATCACATATTGAACAATAGTAGTACAATTTTGACAAGTTACCTTTACAAACCTTGCATTCTCCATATACATTTTCATTTTCAGAAACCACCTTGATATGCAAAGAATGTTGGTACACTCTTTGTGAAAAAATACTCCAGAATGAAAGCAACGATAACCATTACTATGCTAATTTTTACCAAAATTGCAACCGTCACATTTTAACCCACGTGTGGGAATTAGTCTATACATTTGTTTGAGTATCTCCATTAACGAAAATATTACTTTTACTTTTAGCATTGTCTAAATTTTTTTATTTTACAAAGTTCTATTCAAAATTTTCTTGATACATGTATACCTATTTATAAAGAATATGACATTATTATTCTTTGTTATCATGAAGAGGATACTCAAAGAATAATATACTTGTCTAGTTAATAAAGACTCTCTTCAACGAATAAATTGTTGTAACTTAACTACATGTATTGTAACCTAATAATTTAAGAATAAAAAAAGGAAGTACACCAATTTTTCTTAAGAATATTTATCTACCGAATTTATTCTTTGTTTAACTAAGCAACATTCAAAATACAACATCATTTATTATATAACTCCAAAATAGTTCCATAAGTCATAATGTATTAAAAAAAAATTATAATTTATCATTTCGATGAATATATTGATTGATAAAACTATTGATTTATTAAAACAAAGCTTAGGGTTCAACTTCAAGGGTTACTATTTAAGTGTTAGGTAACCATTACATTTTTCCTGAATATCATTAAAGATCATAAAATTATTACTTTATATTTGTTAAGACTATATTGACAAAACTTCTCATGGGGGTCTATAATATATCAAAGTGATACATTTCATTTATTTTACAACAGTTTCTGAAATCTGATAAATGATTATTGTATATAATCTGAGTCAAACTCATAATTCAAATTCTTGTATTTAACAAGAAATTTGTTTTGAACAGTATTTTAACATATTTTAGAGTAAGAAATCACACACAAAAAAATAATAATAAACCAATAAATTTATTACTTTAAACGGAATGAGTGAACTCAACTCAACAATAATACAGCATTAGCCCTATTTAAAAAAATAAAATAAATATAATAAATATTAAATAAATGAAATAAAATGATATACAGAAAAATTAAATTTAAGTTTAAATATTTTAAAAAGTAAATAAAACGAAACTAATTAAAACTAATTCTATATTACATTTAATTAAGACAAAATGTTTATTTAATATAAATTTAATTTATAAAAATATATATTACACAAATAAAATCCTACTATATTAATTGGGAAGTACAAATATGAAACTAAACTTAAAATGTGTAAAACATTATATTCAATTGCTATTAGAAAATTTAATAAAGCTTAATTAATTAATTAAAATAAAAATAATTAATTAAAAAATAAAAAAAACAGATCAAATACTAAAAAATCTGAAAAAAAAATAAAAAAAAAAATATTTTCTCTCTCTAATAAATTATGGACGAAATTAGTAAATATATTTTTAGAAAAAAACATAAACCAATCAGAATTTTAAAAACTAGGATTTTATATCCAAGTATACAATATAATTATTTTTAATAACTAAATGTGAAGATTTTGTTAAGATTTCAAATTATGGTTCTCCTATCATCTTTATTTTCTTTTATTTACAAATTGTTTGGAATTTTCATATAATACTTATGTTTAATAAAATGCAGAATTTTTTCTGCATATGTTGTGATTTGAATTTTTAAAAACGAAGATATATTACTCAATTTATGAAAATGTGTGTTTTAATTTCCACATTGGCGGGTTGGTAAAACTAAAATTTATATAGATGATAAATTAATAATTTATTTGCTCACAATTATAATATTAAAATTACTATTTTATATTTCACAAAATAATGATGCAAATATAACAAACAAACAATATAAAACTGTAATAAGATGTCAAAAATAAAATACTATAATATTCTAAAATAATTAGTATTCCAATAGACTAATAGATTTACAGAACAATTTAGAATAAATATTATCTCAAACAAAATAACTTAGCACGGAATATCTCCTAGTATTAAGTAAAGCTTAGACGGCATTTTAGAACACACATAGTGATTAGTGACTGTCAAATGAACAACGCAACAACCGGTTGTAGTGACTGTCAAACAAACAAAATAACAAATCGCTGCATATAGTCGCTGTTGGTTGCGAACAAGGCTATCATAATATCTTCGACCATTGACATATAGACACATAGAAAGATGGCCCGTCATTAATTCCAAATCGAAAACTTGCAAGGAGAGATTTGAGCACATAATGCAATCTCCAAAGGGAATTCTTAGAGAGGTCAGTGATGGTCAGGTCACGTACTCCATCCATTAATTAGTAAATAATCAAAGTTTTAGAGAAACAATCATTTTAAGAAATTATATTCTTTTTAAATCTTTTCTGAAATTTTATTAAAGATTATCATTGTAAATTTCAAGAGAATTATTTGTTTGGAGTTAAAGAAAATTGTTACTCTCGCTTCTTGTTGGATATAAACTCAGGATCTTGAATATGGAGAAAATTATTGAGGTCAAGGGAGAAAGGCTGCAGCGTTTAGAAAATGTGAGGTTCATAATGGGCTAAATTCACACTTCTCGTTTAATGATTGGTTGGGTTTAGGCAATGTGATACAACTCACTGGAGCTAATGGTACGAGTCTTGTTTTGCAACAGTCTCTATGGCGGCCTCAGGTGGTGTGTGGCATATCAGAGCAACTAGATGTCGGAAATACCATCAAATAGTTGCTCCAGTCTCTGTGGAACTTGCCCCGTCAAGTATAAGAGTTCCGCTAATGTCATGCGGACTTCAAGGAATGGTTTTCTTCATCACATACTTGAAATGAAACTGAAACACTCTCCTGGCACAGCCGTTTTTTTTCCAATTTCCTCAAGAGACACCGGCTGGCACCAAACGTTCTCTCGTCTCGCATCATCTCACGTCAGCTCCGATGACTTTGTTTTAATTAGAATTGCCTTTCAAGTAACTGTCTACTACACTTGGAAATAAGGAAATTCAAAACGGCACACAATCCAACAAGAGTATCTCACGGCTAACTCACCTGAACTGTTGAGAAGATGATCCACAAAATGTATGTATACCGTCACAAATTCTCACGTCTAATCCGTCGCTGTTTCGAAGTTCAGAACTTCTTACAGCCACGACTTTGACAAATCTATGCTGGTACTACATTTGGCTATACCCTCTTTATTTCCTCACTTGTCACTTTGTATATACCCTCTTTTAATATGTTTTATTAGTATGTGTGAAAATCTTAAAAATTAGATTAAATAAAAATAGAGCGAAAACTTAACATTGTAGATCTTAGAGAAATATAAAAAGCCTAATCAATTTACTAATGTACTATGAAAACAAGACTTTCTTATGTTATTCATGGTTACAAAGTCTACTATGATATGAGTTTTTGACAAATAACATAATATATCTATAGTTTTTCAATTATATTTTCCCCCATGTCCCTTTTTCCACCACTTCTTGCAATTCTGCGGGTCTCGCCATGTTAATTTTTGACCATCAACTGTCTTAGCTGCAGATAAATATTTCTCCCAATCCACAAGCACTTGTCTCAAATCTTTTATTTTATTCTCTAGTCCCACACAACAATTGGCATGCATTGTACAAACATTATCCAAATCCCCGCCTCGCTCACAAAATCCTCCGAAGTATTTCGTGTCGAGAAACCGCATTTTGAGTCCAGTTTTTGCTGTGTACCAACTGCTTTTTATTTTATTGAATACGTCTTGATCGTGTTTACCCGGATATCGCAACCTCGACGAGTACCAATAGTTGTAGAAATCAATGGTTCGTGGATTGGCTTGAACAAAAGTGAAACCACCATTGACATAGTTGTAGATGTCGTTATGATCTCCATTAAAATGGTCACATGCGATTTGGAAATCTACATCTTTAGATAAACGAGGAAATGGATCTCGAAACCACATTATATCTATGTCCTACACACATTAACCATATGTTAATAAAAGATTATGATATATATAATCATCAGATTTGTCTTCATCTACCAACTAATTCATTTTTACCCAGCACCAAATTTTGACTCATCCCTATTCCAATAGGAGAGGCATGTATTATTGTCATTTACCGTTAACAGTAAATGAATTCTACTCCCCTAACCACAAGATGAATTTATCAAATGAACGGGATACAAAGGTGTACACTATAAATCTATAATCCTGCTCATTTAACTCAAAGCCCATATCTTCTAATTTTGTCATACTTAACTAACAACATACAGTATGTTGTTTTTGACAAATCAAATTCAACAATATGTAAACGATGACGTACAAGTAGGGAGAGAGATAGGTTATAGGTACCGTGAAGATGAAGTTATATCCGAGCTTTAACAACGTACCCAAAAACTCTATACGACGCCACATCATCTTGAGATAATCCGGGGTCATGAACATCTTATCGCCAGCGAAATCGATTCCGGCGGTTTTCATGAGATAACAGCGACGGGGGTGGACCTCCAAGCACCGAGAATAGGCCTCCATGTCGAGACAAGCCACCACAAGGTGTCGGAGTAATGGCTTAGTCCCTATACCGACACGAAAACTGTCGAGAAACAAATCAAACGTCGAGTTCGGCTCAGACCAAGCCCGGTTTAAGGTTGTTATGATTACCGTCTTGTCCTCCGTTGCTGCTTCCGTCAGGATTTTCCCCAATTCCTTCACATCTTCTTGATGATGCTGTCCAACAATTAAAAAAAAAATATCAAGAACAGATGTATGAAAAGTAATAGCTAAAAGCAGGCTACGTTCTATTAATAAAATGTTTTGTGAAAGGAAGAGTACTAGCTAAATGACCTATTAATAATTTTTTTAAAAATTTGAACATATTAAACTAATGTTAAGTTTTTAGAATGTTTTATCGTCTATAGAAATAATAATAAAATCAAATAAAATTAATGTAGGTATGTTGAAAATAAAATATAAATAATTTGGTTCTATATCTTAGGATATTGACAAGTATAATTTTTTACTCATTAAAAAAAAAATCATTTGACTTGTAATTCTACCTAGTTGTCCAAAATTTTATATAAATGCATATGGTATCTGTTACTTTAATTAGACCATATCATATATCAAAAGTTTATGCTATATACTTTTTACCTTTACTTTTGTAATAAATATAAATATGGAACAAAATCTCAAACCTTTAAATTCCAAAATTTCCATGAAAGAGATTAAAAAAAAAAAAAGAAGGTAAAGTTGAAAAAAAAAAAAAAAAAAAAAGGAGAATTTGATTTTCTAAGAAACCGAAATATACAGATACATACATGCATGCAGAGATGAATAGAGAATACTAACGACATCGGGGAAGTGGAAAAACTGTTGTACTGGATAAACACCAATTTGGTAGATCACAAAACTCAAGAATCCGGTAACGACCAAGAAAACACAGACCATCACTAGATCCCTCCGTCGTAACGGTTGCCCCATCTTCCACACAGCCGTTGACGCTAGTCGTGGTCGTTTTGGATGACTCATGAATTGAATCTCAAGTCTATATATACTAATAGGTATACTGCATATACAGTATATATGAAAAAAAAAAAAAACCTAAATTGAACAAAATAAAGAAGTATATCTATATAAGAAAGGTAAAATATGGCAGTATATATGAAAAAAAAAAACCTAAATTGAACAAACTAAAGAAGTATATCTATATAAGAAAGGTAAAATATGGGGAAATTGGGAAACTAATTTTTAAATCGTTTGACCCGTTTTGAATGAATCATATGAGTTGAATATGAAAGTCAATATATTTATATATAAATATGTGTATGCAAAAATATAGAACTAATGAAAATTAACCCAAAAAAAAAGAAAAGAAGATAACTATAATTGTGTAAGAAAGGTAAAATAAATGAGATAAGTGTTAAGTTTATGAAAAGGCATGTGTGGAAGGAAATAAATATGTGCTGATAAATAAAATAAAATAAAAAGTATATACATATGTGTGATTAAGAAACTATAATAAACATTAACTTTTATGAAAAGACAGGTTTCACAAAAAGATGAAGGAAAAATTTTGGTAGCTTGATTTTATTATTATTATTTTGTAAAGGACTTATTATTTTGCTTTAAATACCGTAGATATTATATTAGTAATCCATTAACAAATCCATTGGCACTTTCTAGTGTCAACTTTTTTTGTCCTTCTTCTGTGGAAATTTATAGTTTACAACAAAATGAAGTGTTCAACTATATGTAAACTTATTATTTTCCTTACAGCAATTTTATAGTATTCTTATCATGCGTTTATTTTTGGTGATTACTGACAAGAGGGGAAAAGAACGTCACTCTAACAAAGAGGGGAAAAGAAGCCCTCACTCACGACCAGGGCCGGCGTAGCGGCAGTGTAAGAGGTATTTTGCACCATATCTCCTAAATTTTTAATATTTTTTTAAGGTTTTAGGCCCTATAATTTAGATATTTTGTAATTTAAGGTTATAAAAGTTTGAAATTTTGCAAATATAATCTTAGTTTTGTGGAAAAAAAAATGGGCACCAGATCCAAAAAAAAGTTGAGCCGACCCTACTCATGACATTATGTGGAATCGTCCAAGGACCCTTCGTGCTCGGTGCCACAAATTAGAACTTTTTTTTTTTTTTTCCTCAAGTTAGACCGAACTATAGTTTTGAAATTCGGTTCGATTTTGGTTTTTAGTTAAAATCTATTGGAACTCCTTTTTTGGTACCCGGTACAATTTGGTTGTGTTTGGTAAAGTTGAACCTATCAATTTATCAAAATTCTTTTAATGATTGATTAATTTCTAATTTTCTGAAAATATTTTATTTTTGGGGTAAACAAAACTTAATTGACCAAAATTACATGCAAAATCGGGGTTTTCCAAAAAATTAAATTTGATTTTTATATTAGATTCAGTTTCGACTACTAATCTCTTATGTGAATCGATCTGAAATTTTAAAATAAAACCCAAACCGAACGAACTCTTTTATTGGACAAACGGAACAATGTCTTCCAACTGAAACAAAACGAAGTGTTGGACTGAACGAACCAATACTTCAAATTGCCTAGGCTTATATATTTGTTATCACCAATCTTTGGATGCATGGCTCGCCCACATGTCAATATTTCATTTTGGTAGAACGTGTGAGTTGGTCAATCGCGCATCAGCTTCAAGCTTCCTGATGTATCGTGTGGAGCTGCTCCCGTGCACTTTGGCTAATTTTCTATTTGGAAGATTGTAACCTTCTCATCTTGATTAGTACCTCTTCTTCAGTTTCGAATGTGTTTTTTTGTTTTATTTTTAGGCTTTGGACTCTTCGATCAATATACTTCGATTTGTGTTCACGTTTGTTATTTGGTTCACCAAACCATCAAGCAATATATACGTACAGTATGTAGATACGTATCCTCCTTGATCACACATTGTATAATTCACTCTAAGAATTTGGGGTTTCTTTTCAAAAGAACAAAAGATAAAGGAAAAGAAACAGAAATACTTTACAATAGTTTTATTTTAAGATTCCAAATTAAAGCGTTAGATGTTGCATACACATGCCAGATTCCAAATTGGTAAAGCCACAAAAATTAATAAACTGGTGAATCATTGACAATCTTTTTACACAATGTATTTATTGGAAGATTGATGAGATCGACCAAAATCATGATCGAGATAACATAATCGAAATTATGGGAGTTATGAGTATATATGATTATGAAAATATCAAAAAAAAGATCCTGAAAAGTACTGATATGTTAACTTAGGAAGTTTACCATTATTTATAGATGTATAATTTACATACGAGAGAGTGTTTCATGAGAATCAATAATATTTTTTTGTCTTAAACACTTTTGTGTTCTTTACTTTCATCAGATTTCTTTCTTCTTTAAAATTTATTCATTGTGAGTTGTGTGATTGGCTTTATACAACACATTTGATTCGACCATTTGTTCTCTCTATCTCTCTTAACAACCGGAGAATTATCCATGCGACGTCGTCTCACAGCCCAAACACCTCAAACTACACATGTTCTTGTGTCGATATCTCTCATCACTTTCACGATTCCAAAACCATCTTCCTCCCAGAATCCGTCGTTTTCTCGGGAAAAACCCAAATCAAATGACCCATTTCTCCACATTTCCTGATAATCAAACAAAGCCACAGGAGAAGATGTCCAACCTCTACGGTGTAGAACACAAAACCCTAAAAGTAAACGGCATAAACATGCACGTGGCGGAGAAACCCGCATCCGGATCAGGAGAAGATCCGATCATTCTCTTTATCCACGGATTCCCGGAGCTTTGGTACACATGGCGACACCAGATGGCTGCGCTTTCTTCCTTGGGTTACCGTACCATCGCGCCGGATCTTAGAGGATACGGAGACACAGACGCGCCAGAGAAAGTGGAGGATTACACTTACTTAAACGTGGTTGGAGACTTGGTTGCACTGATCAACGCCGTGACCGACGGGGACAAGGCGGTTTTCGTGGTTGGTCATGACTGGGGAGCGATGGTTGCGTGGCAGTTGAGTCAGTATCGACCGGACAAAGTAAAGGCTCTAGTCAACATGAGCGTACTCTTCTCTCCTAGGAACTCTGAACGAGTTCCGGTTCCGACGTTAAGACATATCTTCGGTGATGATTATTACATATGCAGATTTCAGGTATTTAAAATTTTAGGGACCGTATCAAACCAAATCAAAAAAATAAACCAAATCAAAGTTCATAAGGCCATGACTGGTTGTTGTTTCTAAAATAACTTTTAGATTATAGTTTTTAGTTTTCGGATTTTAGATTTTGGTTATTAACAATACAAAAGAAATGAAGATAAAATATCACTATAAGATTTTGTTTTGGAAACGTGAAAAAAAAAAACTCAAATAAAATAGAGTTTTTCAAAAACAAAAACCAAAATCAGGTTATAAGTTAAAGATTTGAGAGAGTCTAGTTTTCTAGTTACTTAGATCAGGTCACCTTTGAGTTTTGTAAGTTTCTCTCCAACCAAGTTCATTTGTGTAACTTCCTCAATGACATGTAGATTTAATACATATATAGAGTACTACTAGTTATGACTTATGAGTGACTTAATTTGTAATCAAGAAACCTGGAGAGATAGAAGCAGAGTTCAAGAAGTTGGGAACAGAGAAGGTGTTGAAAGAGTTCCTCACTTACAAAACGCCTGGTCCGCTCCATCTCCCCAAAGGCAAATGTTTCGAACGCGTTGAAAACGATGCGTGTGCGTTACCACCGTGGTTAACACAAGAAGACCTCGACTATTACGTCACCAAGTACGACAAGAAAGGCTTCACCGGACCCATTAACTACTACCGCAACATTGACCGGTACGTTAATCACTCCGGTTCAATAGTACTTACTAACAGAATTTTCAATTTTAACCTATCGGTTCATCTTAAAAAAAAAAAAAAAAAGAAATTGGGAGCTGACTGCACCATGGACCGGTGCTAAGATCCATGTACCGGTGAAGTTCATAGTCGGAGATCAGGATTTAACGTACAATTTTCCGGGAGCTAAGGAATACATCAACGGTGGCGGTTTCAAGAGAGATGTACCGTTGCTAGACGAAACCGTCGTGCTCAAAGGATTGGGTCATTTCCTCCATGAAGAAGACCCTGACGTGATCAACCAACACATTCATAGCTTCTTTCACAAGTTCCTCTAAATTCACAATCTAAGTATCCAAGCACTGTGTAACATTTGTGTGTTTTTACCATTACATAATATACATTAAGAAATTGTTTTCCCTTTCAGCTAATACCAATTCGAAAATATTTTGTTCTATCAATACCGGAGAAAAATCGAATCAATCGGATTAAACCGTGTTAATAACAGATTAAACCGGATTTGATCTTGACCAAGTTTGATCGAACCGGTTCATATGAACATTTTCCCCCAAATTTGGGATTTGGATCACTTTTCGTCTTCTTCTTCACTACGTACGAATGGATCTTCTAACGTTTGATCATAGTTTTGTGAAGGTCAATGGAATTACAATGCACGTCGCGGAGAAAAGTCCCTCCGTATCCGCGAACGGAGTTATCAATCGTCCTCCGGTGATACTTTTCCTCCACGGGTTCCCAGAACTCTGGTACACGTGGCGGCATCAGATGGTGGCACTCTCGTCGTTAGGTTACCGGACCATAGCGCCGGACTTACGGGGTTACGGAGACACCGACGCGCCGGAGAGAGTGGACGCGTACACAAGTCTCCACGTGGTCGGAGATCTGATTGGATTGATCGACGCAGTGGTCGGAGATGGTGAGAAAGTGTTCGTGGTGGGACACGATTGGGGCGCAATAATCGCTTGGCATCTCTGTCTTCTTCGACCTGATAGGGTTAAAGCTCTGGTTAACATGAGTGTGGTGTTTGATCCCTGGAATCCTATGAGGAAACCAATCTCCATGTTTAGATCTTTCTATGGAGATGACTACTACATCTGCAGATTTCAGGTTCTTGAATCTTCAATTTGATTATAATTGAATCTTTTGGTTTGAACATTTCAGATGTGTTTAGAGTTTGTTAGTAGAAGAGATTGGAACATGAGCTTAGCAGTAAGAGAGTTATGATGAACTATTGGAAGTTTTCATTATGTGTAGTGTAGGTGAATGAATAGACCATTAGGACTGTCTCTAACTGGGTTTATTATATGTTGTAGGAATGTGGGGAAATAGAGGCGGAGTTTGCTAAACTTGGCACGGAAAGATCTCTGTTAGAGTTCTTAACATATCGTAGTCCTGGCCCTATTCTCTTACCTAAAGGGAAACGCTATGATGATCCTATTTCATTACCCTCTTGGCTAACTGATTGTGATGTCAAGTACTATGTGTCCAAGTACGAGAAGAGTGGCTTCACTGGACCAGTAAACTACTACCGTAATATGGACCGGTATATTCTCTGCTACTCTCGAATCGCTTTTATGAAACTTGCTTGAATTCATTCAGGACATAAATGCACTTGCATTTGCATATAATATATTTGAGCGGAAGTGTTGTTCTTGATTCATTAGCCCTGTCCTTTTAAGTGGAGTCCTTTAGTCTTTAAGTTACCACTGAAGCTGTTTAGTATTATTCAGAAGTAGTAATCCGTTTCGATCAAAGGGTACCTATTGTGATTGTTAACCTTTCTTATAAAGGTCAGCATCATCGAGTGGCCTCTCTGTAATTGTGTGTTTATATAAGTTGGTGACTCTGAACTTTGATTCAGATTTTGCATCCGTGTAATCATACTTTCTTACATGAAACTCCGATCAAGATCTCTTAATTTTCCTGCAAGATTCTTGTATGTTAGTGTCACATTTTTTTTTTTCTTTGCTCATTACAGAACATGGGAGCTGATGGGGTCACTATCAAAAGCTCAAGTGAAAGTTCCGGTTAAGTTCGTAATCGGGGACCAAGATTTGACCTATCACATTCCCGGCACCAAGAAGTATATCCACGATGGCCGGTTTAAGAGCCACGTCCCGTTGTTGGACGAAGTTGTGGTAATTGAAGGCGTTGGTCATTTTCTCCATGAGGAAAGGCCTGACCAGATAAGCAAACACATCCACGACTATTTTGGAAGTTTTTAGACCCAAATTGTATATGGAAGAAATTGCAAAAGTAAAGTCTAGTCACATAATCACTGTTTTATATAGTTGTATCATTTTTGTTGAAAAGACGAGCAAATTAACAAGCTACACCATATCACAAAGATAAAAACACTCTTATAATAAAGATCTATTTTGAAGAAACTAAAACCGAGAAAATAAATAAATTTTCGTAAGAAGCTAAACTGTATGTATCTTGTTATGCAACGTTTTTCAAATATATACTGTATAAAACATGGGTTGTCAAAGTAACTGAATAAGTAATATTATAATAACATCTTTACGCGTTAAAGAATGTATATTTATCATGAATCATTAGAAGTCATGAATTCAATAACTATTAATTTCTTGAGTTATTTAACAAAAAAATGTCATGAACAGTACTTTTTCTTTTACACTCGCCACATTAGTTTCTTCTTTTTCTAAATCCCACAACATCAATGTAAAATGACGAAAATACATTTTCTCTATGGCACAAAGTTATCCGAATATACATAGATTATTGTTAACTTAAAAACCTAAAAAATTTGCAAACTAGATTATTGTTTGTGTATTGTGTTTGCAAACACAATAATCTATGATTCATATAACTTTAGGAATCAAAGTTGAAATGAAATTCCTAACTTTAAAAAACCTAACTGTTACACTACCAGTGATTTCCGTTTGTATACCTAATTCCCTAAGATTTGGTTTTCTTTAATGATGCAACAATATAAAAAGACTTATATTAGAAATTAAATTATTTTCAAGTAAACATTTGTCATACATGACTTATATAGTTTTGTACAGATTTTGATCGTTTATAAGTGTTAGTGGATGAGTTTTTTTTTTGTCCAGAAATATGTTTATATTCTCATCTAAGAAGTTTATTTTGCTTAATCTCACATATATTTATCTTACACGTGTGAGAACTTTGATTTTTTTTTCTTTGTAAACAAGCGTATAAGTGACAACCAATTCACATAAAATTATAACAAATTTTATTGGAAAATAGATAAACTTGAGTGATAATGATGATGTTAAATCACACATATAAAACACTTTAAAAAATACATATAAAGAAATATTTTAATATAATTAAATATATAAAAATTGTGTTAATGTATTTCGATGTCCTCACATATAAGATGTTTTATATACTTTTTTTTTTTGCTACATATAGCATATATTCATTTTAATATGTAAGTTTTATATTTAGATAGTATGTATGAATTGAACTAATGTTCTCATATTAGTATATATATCTTCAATTTAATAATATAAAATGAACTGATTTAATTTTCTCACATTTTTCCCTTTTTTAATCATTGTTCTAAGTTATATTAAACTGAATCAATTTAAAGATATGTAAAATACTTTCATACTGTTTAAAATAAAAAATTATGATAAACTAATTTAAAATATAGAATATGTTCTAATATATGGTAAAATCACATAATATTTAATAGTCATATATGTTGTATTAAAGACACAACTCAAATGCGATTCATAATGGTATCTATTTCTATCCACATACTTTTTTACTTTTTTTGAAGATCTTTGATCAATAGAAGAACTCAGATAATCATGGTATCATCCTGCAAAAAAATAAATATGTTTAAGAAAGACCTATTCACAAATCATGTATTATAGATATGAGATTCGAAAGAAAGAAAAAAAAAATACCTTATTTATCATACCTTAGTCCATCAATAAAATATGTTAGTCTCAAATATTTACCAGAAATTAATGTATGCAACATATGTGCATAACCTTAGCAATGTTATCTTCAAATATATCATTTTCATACATCATGATGACTTATAATTTTGTCCATATTTTGGTCGTTTGTAAGTGGGAGTGGATCGGTGGAGTTTTTTTTGTTTTGTCTAGAAATGTGTTAATATTCTCATCTAACAAGTTTATTTTACTAAATCTCATATAGTTATCATACACATTTGAGAATTTTTTCTTTTTTCTTTTATTTGTAAACAAGCATATAAGTAACAACTAATTCACATGAATTATTACAGATTTCATCAGAAAATAGATGAAGATAATTTATTTTGGTTTTTCTTTGCATCTTTGCTTATCTTTTTACGGAATTATTCTAATTTTTTATAAAATCTTTTGGTTTAGGTTCCGATGTTTTTATGACAGAATTTTGCGTTCAAGTGGGTAGGAAGGATCCATACGGCAATCAACTGCTAGACTCATAAAATTGACAGAATTGATGTGTTTATATTCATAATAATTTTTGGATATATTCTAGGTGGATCAGTGATATAATGGGACCTAAATCTCAATTTCCATCAGTAAAGAATATCTCAAAATTGGGAATATTGTGAGTGTTCGAGTAGACTTTATTATGTCTTACAAGAATACGGGAAAATTAGAAATAAATTTGAAGCTAAACTTACCAAACTGATACTACGTTATGATCATATTCAAACAAATACATGTCTTCTTCTTTTTTCTTTGATCATACATAATTCTCAAAGAATTGGTTTTGTCTTTGAATGTAAATATATAAATTGACTTTATGTTGGAAACTATATTAAGATGACATGATTCTAGTTTAGTAGGGCATATAATTTTTACATTTTCCCGTGTCGGATCCTAGTTGTTTTTATTTCATTTGGTAGTTAAAATTTTTTTTTTTTGTCAGAGCTGCCGATATTTGTTAAACCATAATTTACTTCTTTTCCCCTATTCTTAGAAGGTTTTGATAGGGTTGGAAAGTTTATGACAAAGTTATCTGGAGAATATGTCGTAAAAAGAAAAGCTACATAAGACTTTTCCGTAGGGGCACCAAAGCATATATGTTCTTCACCATGTTAGCACCAACCTCCAATGTCAAGAAAAATTAATAGTTAATAGTTAATGAAATATCATGCAAAACAATAATTAAGCTATATAAATATAACATTAAGATAAAAATTCTTAAAACTATATTAGATGGAGGTGGTGTTGTAAAAAGAAATAAAGATATAATGACTATCCTAAAGCTTGAAGATATAAAGAAAGTGGTGGCTCTAATTCTTCGCTTGATTCGAAGGTCGTCAGAGTCGGGTTCAATACAAAGCAGTTATGCAAACATTTTTCTTTGTCCGGTGCACAGTATTCGGTCGTTCCATTGCAGCAATAACAGTTGCGGTTTATGCCATCTCCGCAAATTGTGTGGAAACATGCATCAGTTATATTTATCTTGTTTTCCACGTTTTCACCTAAAGAAAAAACAGAGTTGATGATTAATATAATAGATGGATGGTAGTGAATTGTGATGAAGTACAAACGCAAAAGCTATATGTATATATACTTACATTCATGCACAGCATAGAGGGAAAAGAAAATTACGCAGACTAGAGCTAACCGTAATAATAATGACATTTGCGATCGATTCTTTCTCCCTATATATATCGTCTCATATGGTAATCTCGTTAAGAAAAAAATGTAACATATGCAATTCTACTAACAAAAAGATATTGTAAAAAAATTGAAAACGTTAACTTTATGGAGAGTTTGATACTTAATTTCCAGTATTTAGAGAAAAAAAAAAAAATAGAAGTGTACGCTATTCGACATTTAAAATCGAACATATGCATTTAGAATTCAAAATAATATAGGAAGAATATAAGCCGGTGGAAACTTTTGGCGGATTAAGATCTATGGGATAGTTTGATTGATACTTTCCAATAATTAGGGGAAAAAATGGAAGTCTATGAATTGAAATGTAAATGAACATATACATTTAAAAAGAAAAAAGAAAGGAAGTTTTTTTCGCTCAGACTTTCTCAAACTCAAATACGATACATATAATTGTTCTAGTCACATAATCAGGGGTTATATACAATTATTATTAGAATACAAGAAAATATATAAGCTACATGCTACCATATTATCAAGATGAAAACGCTCTTCCGAACGAATTTGGTAATTATAAAGATATAACGATCATCCTAATTAAAACAAAAATATATTAATTTCCTTAAGGAAAACAAACAAACTAATTTGATGGCACTAATCCTTTTGCTTACACCGTTTCTTCTCGGAACTGAGTGTATGGCTAGCTGATTCAGTGTCGGGAATATATACAAACAACTTGTCCCATGAACAGTAGGTCATGGTTTACTTGTCCCATGAATTTTATGAATCCGACATGTAAATGAACATATGCATTTTTAGGAAGATTATGCAAATTATAGCAAAGTAAGATAGAGGAAAGGCCTGACTGAGAGAATATCTTCAGCTTTATTTACACAGGCCTCATGCTTGAGTGAGAGAATGACGAGAGAATATCCTCATGGCTTGACTGAGGACTGAGGAAAGTTCTTTACTCCTCAGCTTTATTTACACATCCACCAGTTTTAGATAAATTATTATTGGAAAAGCAAAATGAGTAAATATGGCTCTTTAACCTATCTTACGGAGGGGATTAATTAAGTGGTACTATTATTATTATTTTTTTATCAATTAAGTGGTACTATTAAAAACAAGAAAAATTTGGTAACGTTAAAGACCTACATAACTATCCTAAAAAGCAAAATAAGAAATTGCCATAAGAAAACTAGACAAAATTGGTAGACCTAATTCTTTGCTTGCCCCGTAAAGCTTGGTGCAACCACGAAAACATTCGTCTTTACTGCCGAAACTGTCGCTGGAGTCTTTGATGCAGCAATAACAGTAGTGTAAATCGGTGCATACTCTCCATAGTAAGTCTTCTGTTTTATTGCATTTAGAAGAAAGAATAAAGGAAGTCTACCAAAATATTTTAAGGGATTGAATGTTTTAGTACACATGTGTTCGTCGTAGTTGATGGTAACTGTAACTGTAAATTTACCATTTAACGGTGAAATTTTTGGCGGCTTAACCTAATATAATAATTTCATTAAAAATGTTAAATTTGTTTTGATGTTTGAATCTTGCTAGAGGTTTGATATATAAAGAAAAAAAAATACATATATTGGATGATCATTATTACTTGTTGTATAGGCCTAACATATATATGAACGATGAAATGGGAAGCATCCGTTGAAAATGCTCTAGAGCCTTAATCTGTACCACATTTCCTAGCATTGTCAGCGATCAAGGCATTTCAAGAAATTCTCATTCCTACTCTAAAGCATCATCCATAAGACCATATATAGTAGTGTACAAATCAAGAAGACAGCTACCAGGGTGAACAATCGAATTGGAGCCGTGAAGATGGTGACCACAACAGCCGCTCAGCTGTCAAGCTAGATAAAGTTAACTCATTGGGACTGAATCCAAGTCTCGGGACGATCATGATGCTTGTAACCAGAAATCAAGGTGGTCCAATTGACACTCTTTGTGAGGCGCATTTGGTCGAAACAGGGTTATGGTGAATACAGGGATTCCATAACATGGGCAGGAACAAACCTTCCCTCGGTGTGACGCTTGGAGAGAGTACAATTCTTCGGAAAGCATGTTGTAGAGACCTCTGTAGGAGGTAACATCACTGCCCATAATTAGGTAGGTCATTCCTACTCGTGCAAGAAGATCGTTGGATGAAAGTTCTAAAGCCAAGAACGTACCCACATGTTTGGATAACCATCACAGCAAGTTGCATTGTAGCCATGGTATAAACAGTGCAGCCTTGACTAGGTGGGCGGGCAGTGCGACCGCCCCGGTACATAAATTAATGGGGTATATACGTATAAGAGAAGGGGCACAAAAAAAAAATTTATAAGTTAAAAAGAAGCACAACAAAAAAAAACTTTGTAAGTTAAGAAAACACAAAAAAAAAAAAAAAAATTGTAAGCTAGAAAGGAGCAAAAAAAAAAAATTATATGAACTAAAAAGATCCAGAAAAAAATTAGTAAGTTTTCTATAAGTTAAGAGACATTTTTTTTTTAATTTGTCCAGGGGCATATAATATGTTTAAGCCGGCACCGGGTATAAAACGTTAATATGATGTACTCGTGAAGCACAAACATCACATAATAAAGTCATAAACTTGGTCATATGTCAACAATTTTACTAGGCATATTGCATTCAATTTAGATTTCCATATGAGAACACGAAGTCAATGAAGTTGGTGTCTTCAGATGCGAAAATGCTATTGTCAACTACAAATACCGACGATTCCAAACCAACCGACATACTAAATCACACTAAAAGAAGTGCCAATGGCCAAAAAAAAACTAGACAAAAGTTGCCATTGCGCAGGTTTTGTTAATGTTGAGAAAGGCAAGGACGCCAATACATTTTAAGTTTAGCTGCAAACTACTCCTAGCACTGAACAATTCACTGCACCCGTCTCTGCGCATTATTCCGTTTTCTTCAGTTTGGATAGCTCCACCAATGCATCTTGTAGGGGTTGATTGAGCACCTCTTTTTTAGACTGCATTGTATAAAATTCCCCAAGTACATTTAGATCTCAAAGTATAAAACAACACAAAAATGAGAGACTCTGGTAGCTCTAGAAGCCTCACCTTCAGCGATGGAATAAAGGCAAGAACTTCATCTACGGTATCTGGAGAAGCATTTGCAATCACACACATCTACACATAACAACAACACTCAGCATTAGAAAGAACACTTTGTCAATCTATAGAGTCAAAGTAGAGCTTGTTACCTCGCCATCAGAGATACCATGTGTTTTCAGAGGTCTGATATTATTCACAATCGCTAAGTTTGAAAACAACACACAATCAACAATACACAGAATAAGAAATAAGCACAGCTAAAAGGATACTCAAGAGCTTGTCTGACAGATTGAGGGTTTGAGTAAAGAACACAACTCTCCACATAAGCCACTGCTCTGTGATACGACCTGGAGATTAAAAAAAACTATAATGTTAGAGAACTAGAGAGACTCATTCAGCATAGAGAAATGTTGTGAGTAGAGAGATTACTAACACAGGAATTTTAATGGAAGGGTCTTCAGACAACCCAACCAAATGCCCCTTAATTCCATCTAATATCTGAAAAGCTTCACAATCCATCATGCATTCAGCATTCTCAGGAAGATCTACAAATTCCAATCATCACACAGCAAAAAGATGAAAACACAGAACCAAAACGAAACAAAGACCCTCACAAGCAAAATGGAATACTTTTAACAAACCTTTGAGGTCAAACGAGTGGAGAGAGCTTTTGCTAGACTTGGTAGGTTTGTCTCCTTTGCCACCTTTAGGAGCAGAACTCTGAAATGGATGATCAGAACCGTTGAGCATCTTATAACTAGGTGCTGGAGTCCCTGCAGCACATTCATAAACAATAAAGATGACATTTTTATCAAATCAAAACGAAAAAAAAAAACTTGAGACTTTGAATTCGAAATCAGATGAAGAGAAGACGAAGAAGATGAAAAAGGTTAAACCTTGTTGATCAAAATGGATCTTTCTACCCTTCTTGGGGTTTGTTGAGTTCCCATCCTTCCCTCCTTCACCCAAAAAGAAACCCTAGAACTTAGCAACCGAGTCTCGAGGAAAACGATATTAACAAGAAAGAGCAGAGTGGGGAATACACAAACCATCTTTGGACTTGAGAGAGGATTTGAGCCCTTTGCCTCCTTTCTCTGACATTTTCCTGCTACGACAAGGGTTGAGTGAGAGATTAAAATGCAAACTTTACAAAAACTACAGTGGTGAAGACTGAAGAAGAAAGCACAGCCAAAGTGAAATATGGTCGATTGGGCTTCTTGGGCTTATATATCATAATTTAATACACCCACGACTTGAGCCCGCGAGTTTATACTCAAATATGTCACAACTTTGACTTTGTGCCAAGAGATAGGGAATAGAGGATTTGAGCTTCTCTCCACACCTTTATATATGATGATTCACGTTGGACACCGTCATAATCTTGTTCGTTCCCACTTTCTATATGAACCACAATAATACCGGAAGAAACAATATCACTTTAACCAACTTGGTATGGGATGGGATTCTCCAGAACAAATACTGTAATAATAGAAGTTTGAAATATTCAATGTCAGATAAGATCTAAGATAATTTTCATGTCTGTTGGGGAGGAGGACACTTAAACTTCTCTTTCTATCCTTCAGCCCTTCACTATATTGGCCTTTTATTTTTATTAAACTCTCCCTTTGAATCCAAGAAACTCTAAGCTCATTTGTATAATCAGATATAATCGGGATGTTGTACACAGACTATACATCAATCTCGGCGATTCCAATGATAAATATCACAACAACTTTCCAAATGATTCCATACAAAGAAAGCTAAACCGGTCTTCGAGCCAATTGTTAGAAATTACAAATGAAAAGAGGTACAAGTTTTACTAAAACGTTACATTATCCCTTCTCAAGTGTCAGGAAACACAGTAAATGATTAAAATTAGAGATGCTTTTATAAGATTGACCTTTTGTATGAAAAGAAAATAAAAACCGCTTAGCTCAAGGGCTTTACACGCCTTTCGACATCAAATTGAACTTCAGATAGACCGGTGATCCCAGCCGTTATCTTCTGACCTATCTTTACAGGTCCAACACCTTCTGGTGTGCCTATAATTTGAAGGGATTGTTTTTATACGTTCTGAATATTTTGAGATGGGAAAACACACAAAAGTTATATATATGTCAGTACCTGTCAAGATGACATCTCCTTCGTAAAGGGTCATTATAGAACTTATGTAGCTGATGAGGTACGGGACCTTGAAGATCATATCTTTTGTCACACCCTTCTGTCTTGTTTCACCATCAACCTGTCACATATTAGATTCAGTTTAGCCACTGCAGATTCTTAAAGTGGGAAATAAATTTTTAAGTGACAACAGAAAAAGAGAGTGGGGGGAGATACAAAACCTTAAGCCAAAGTTCTAGATTGTCAGGATCATGCACCATCGCCTTTGGCAGCTGAAAAGTGACAGAAGAAACAAAATTAATCTAGAAGAAACTCTCAGCAGGACAGGACATATGACCCTCATGTCAAGTTGGCTATGATATCATTAAACCAACCTCCTGACTGCAACGAGACTTTTCTAGTCTCAACTATATATAAAGCACACAACAGGCATAATATGACAAAGCAAACAATTTGTTGTCATACCCTAATTGCATATACTACAATCTGATCACATTGCAATCAGACAAACAAAATAAATGGGTCCATCAAACAGCACAAAAGTAGCATTTTTCATATAAACTATATATGTGGTGTGTTGAAACTAGCATCTAGGTTTGAGATCAATACTTACAACAGAGCTGATAGGGGTGAAGGTATCTTGTCCTTTAGCAAGCGTCCATGGGAGACCAGCTGCCTGAAAAAGAGAATGTAAACACGATATAGGCTTAAGCACAAAACTAAACTGATAAACAGATCACTCTTCATGGAAAACCTCAAATCCATGATTTTGGTTTATAGAAATGGTGGTTGAAAACAGTCTGAAAAGCCCAAGCCATGGCCCCAAATACAAAAATCTCGATCTATAGAGCTTATAGAAGAGTTTTCAACAAAGAACGAGAATGGTAAATGCAAAGCAAGAAGAGAATAAAAGAAACATTTTATACAAGTACTCCCCCACAAGATCCATTGATAATGAACTACCTTGGCAGACGCTTGGAGCTCCCGAGCAGTCATATCAAGAGCAACGGCATATCCTTCAGAAATCAAAGAAACGATGAGAATGCAATTAGAAATGACGAAGAAGCAAATAATATTTTAACATTACTATACACTAAAAAATGCATACCTCCAATGTAATCCATAGCAATAGATTCAGGTACATCTCTAGCCTTCTGCCCAATAACTAAAGCAAGTTCCACTTCATGGTGAAGTGAATCCAAAGGATGTGGTATCTCAATCGTTCCTCCATTTTCCAAGTAGGATGATGTTGGCTTCAAGAATATAACTGGTTCCTGTTTCCCAATTTTTCAAGATTCATAGATCACAACTTTTTAACTCTCCGATTTTATAGTTTCTCGGGGAAAGCAACATGCAAAGCTTTCAATCTTGGATCAAAATGGTAGTGAATAACAAAAACTCCATAATTACAGAGAGATTCAAAAGAGATGAGAATCTCAGGAATCTTTTTAAATTCAGAAAAAGAGAGAGAGGTTGAAAAGAACCTTGGGGACGGCGTTGCCTAGTTCTTTGGCGTGAGCGGCGTAGTTACGGCCGACGCAGACGATCTTGGTGCCTTGCTTGAACATCCTCTGTATCATTGACGTCGCCATTCTCCGATCGATGCAATACAATTCAACAGACACTTCTCTTCTCTCTTTTTCTTCTTTTGGTCAGAATAGTGGAAATATAAAATTCGGTAATTGTTGTCATCGAGTCTACCTACTACTTTCTAAACCGGAATTTACTATTCGAATCCCAAACTTTTGTATTTTCACATATGAGACCCTTTAACTTCGGAAAATAGCAAATTCATGTGCATAAGGCAACACAATTAATTATGTAAAGAAGAAAAGCAACACAAACCGGAAATTTAGATTTATCAAAGCTGAGTTTTTAAAAAAATCTGGTGAAATCAAATTTACATTTGAAGAAGATGCATGACATGTACTAAAAGACTTTTTATAGGGGTTTATTCTCCAAATCTGGTTGGTTAAAGCCTTAAAAGTAACACATACATACAAAAACAAGATACTAACTACAACGCCATGATTGATGATAATGCCGACTGAAACATCACAATGAGCTTTGCTTAGTTTTCCAATTTCTTAACCCGACTTGAAGAGCAGGACAGCTTTCTGGTCGAGGTAGAAGTAAACGAAATGGTTTGTCTCGTGCGTTACATAAGAACCTGCAGAAATAGAGATCGTCGAATTAGATTTATCAAACGAGAATGGCAATTAGATTCTACAGACAAATAATAGAAAGCCAGTAAGATATATCACTTGTTTGTTGATGTATCATGCACATAAATACTTTTGCTAAGATGTATCACTTGATTGTTGATGTATGCACATGAGTACTTTTGCTAAGTAAAGAATAGCTTAAATCCACAAACTGTGAGGCTAAGGGGGTGGTACCACATCCTTGGGACCAAAACATAACCCAAACTTACTTGATTCCTTCTCAGAAAATGAATACCTAGCTTGGTGGTACCAACATTCCTATCATTTCCAATATCAAACTTCCATGTCATTGCCCTCATTGGGACCAAAACCTAACCCAAAATGTTCTTCAACACTAAGCGCACAAAAATCATTCAAGCGCAAGACAAACAATTGTTCCAAATTAAGTAAAGTTAGAACAGAGAAGATCTTACTTACTATATTAACCAGACGAAAATCAAAGAAAACTAAATGAACCAACGACGAAAATATGTTCAAAATCAGATTTAGCTACTAAGAAATCACTATACCCCTTAACTGAGCCTTTTGTGTTCAAACAATGCCACCTTAAGGAGAAGTTAAGTGAAGAAAGAAAGGAACTAACCAAAGTTGCGACCAACAATGCAATGCCAAGTAGCACCATGTTTCTTGTCAAACTCCTTCTTTATATTCTCAGCTATATCCTTCTCCACACTATACTTCTCAAATGCCTACAAAAAGCAAACCCCAGATTCTGAAATGTAAAATCCTCATTTAGCACTAGTATACATCAAAGATAATTTAAAGAGAGACTCTAACTTGAACCAATCGATTAAACAGGGGAAAACTTCCATAGCCTACAAGAACATTAACATCTAGTTCCGTACACCATAACAAAATCAGATTTCGAAAGTTGAGATTGAGAGCAGTAAGATCAAATCGAACTCCAAGAGATGATAAACCAGTGAGTAATTCCAAAGAAAATATCCCATGGCACAAATCAATAAGTATCACTCATACCCTAAAACTCAAGATCAAGATAAGAAAAATCCCTAAATCGGAAGAAGAATGTACACAAAGGGAGAGTAAGAGAGACTAACGGAGACGGCGATTTCGATAGCTTCCTTCTGCATATCCTCTTTCATATCAGCACTCTTGATAACAGCTCGTTTCCCAGGCGGTGGAGAAGCTTCGAGTTCCGGAAGACTAGATCTCCGATCATCGGAGATAGTTTGCGCAGGTGCACCTCCTCCGTTCACGCTCTTCTTCCTCCTCCCGTCACTCATCTTCTTCTTTTGTTTTTCAATTTCGTTCGTCGGTGAACCTTTTTTGAAAATCAGATTTGCTGAAGAAGAGAGGAAAGCGTAAAGCACGGAGGCTAGTTAGTCTCACAACACCAGTAGTAGACTAGTTAGTAGTCAGGACTTTAGTATAGATTTTTCGTGTCCGAGTCAAGATACTGATAACTGCATAGATTGGAACTCATTGATACGGCGTCGTTTCTATGCTAATTGGGTCCAACGGCCCATCGTTTCATTATGATTTTCTAGTTTTGTTGATAAACGTTTTTTTTTTTTATGTATTTGGTAAGGTAAGATGTTTTAGTGATTTCTACTCGTGGAAATATAACAAAAATGGAGATTTCTCGGTAAAATCTGCTTATTGGTTAGCATCTCAAGATTTAAACCCGCAACTACGATTGGAAGCCAATCAGTTACCGTCTATCAATGGGTTGAAAGCCAAGGTTTGGGATATTCAGACTGATCCAAAGATTAAAGTGTTCCTATGGAAAATCTTGAGCGGAGCTCTGCCAGTGGCTGCAAAGTTAAATGATAGGGGAATGAAGATTGACACAACTTGTCAGATCTGCGGAGGTGTTAATGAATCGATCAACCATGTTCTCTTTTCATGTTCCCTGGCTAGACAAATATGGGCGTTAACCGGAATCCCATCTCCTGAAGATGGTTTTTACAATGGTTCAGTTTTTTCTAACCTTCATTATCTTCTTTCGAATGTCAAAAACGTGAGATGGCCAGAAGATCTCAGAAAATCCTTCCCATGGACGTTATGGCGAATTTGGAAGAACAGGAACATGGTTTCTTTTGAAGGAAAAGGTTTTTCTCCCTTAGAGTTGGCTCAAAAAATAAGGGAAGATTGGTTTGAATGGAAGGAGGCCCAGAGAGTCGATGTTGAGGGTGTGAGTGAGGATGTGAATGGGGAGACTGTGGAAAGGTCGACACAAGCTGTTGAGGTAGGTCAGGGTTTGAAAGGTTGGGCGAGGCCGCCTTTAAACTGGCTAAAATGTAATGTTGGGATTTCTTGGTCAAAAAGAAACAACTTGGCAGGTTGTGCTTGGGTCCTTAGAAATCATGAAGGCACGGCGCTCTTACACAGTCGAAGAGCCTTGGCTGGATGCAGAGATAAACATTCAGCTCAGTTTAGTGGACTTTTGTGGGCTATTGATAGTATGTCAAGCCACAAGGTGGACAAAGTGGTTTTTGCTATTCAGGAAGTGGAACTGGTTAAGGCAATTACCAAACCTGCATTTTCTCCGTCATTTAGGTTTCAAACGATGGAGGTTGTGTTTCTCTTAGATCTTTTAAAGATTGGAAATTCTTTTTGGAAAACTCTTATTCAAACAGAGGGGCTTTGCTTATTGCTCGAAGTGTTACCAATGATGGCAGATTGCAGTCTTATGTGGCATTAGGCCATCCTTCTTGGTTAACTGGTTTGTTTGAAGAGGAAAGGGTTCTTTCCTCTGATTGAATTTGAGTTTTTTTTTTTTTGGTAGGGTGAGTTATATTAACTATCTTTTGTACAGGCTTCTGTTGTTTGGTTAGAGGCTGTGTTAACCACCTGTGGTTTGTTGTCTTTCACTCGGGTAGAGTTGGAAACAGACGTATTTTTTGACAATGTAACCTTAGCTTTTATATTACATCAATACAACTCCAGTTGACAAAAAAAAAAAAGGTAAGGTAAGATGTTTTATGAATCGTAATTTGTGAACTCCGACGAAGGAAAGTGGGGTTGAACAAAATGGCCTACCCACCAACATAGAGTCTTCACGACTGTGATTTCACTAATTTTTTACGTAAGTCCATATTTCGCATATATATTATATTATTTATCAAATTTCATGGTTTTTGGATTCGAAAAGAGAACAAGAAAATATCGTCGTTAGTCTTAAAAGTGACATCAACGTCATAGAGGGTTGTGGTTGAAGTTTACTAGCGAGTGGCGACCAAGTTGAGTATCTCAACGAGTACATATTACCATTGCTTTCATTTGATTATGATTACTTAACAATTTTCTTTTCAGTTTGTTTGAGAAACCTAGAATGACTCTTTTAATATAAGAACAAAATAAAAAGAGTTGATCAGTCTGAATTAAAGGTAGTAAAATTATATAGCCTCCACTTTTGCCTTAGCCAAATTGACACCACATGGCACATGTGTTAATTTATAGTTTGCTTTGCTAATTCCCTCCTAAATTAAAGCGTCCGGTTCTTATATAGTTTAACCTTATAGTTAAATACAGTGGTTGCTACTTATATAACAATTTCATAAATAAGGCATTTGTTATAGATTTGGCTTAAAAGTTTTAAACACTAGTTTCTACAAATTGCTTTATACATTTATTGCATCTTGTTTGTATAAATTAGGGGTGGCCACAATGCAATGCAATGCAAGTACTTTAGAGGTATGGCTACTTAACTCAGTACGGATAATAAAACTTTGTATCCATATTTTGGTTTACTAAATTTGAGTATCCACAATTTTAAATACTTTCCTAAATTTGATTTACTTTGAGTTATCTACACTGCCCTATTACTTGCAAATTAATTACAATATTTTGCGAGTTAATTTATTGGTTTAAAAAATATGTGTAATTTGACTGTCTTATATAAGTATCAAAACTATGATAGTTGCTCAAGTCCTTATTCCTCAAATACTTATTTTTGTTTTAGGAATGGGCGTATTTATGTCCTATCCTATGATAAATGTAGAATGTTTATTGTGTAAGATGAAAATTACATTACCAAACCTATATTCATGTGGCAACTTCTTGCAAGATAAATTATTGTTTCATATTAATTGTCAAATTTAGTCTCAAATCTGGAAAATTGCGGAACCAAAACTCTAAAAGCTAATTTAAAATTATATCCCACTAATTAAAATGGTACAATTTGATCATGTAGGGAAATCTATCTTCCACTAACCTTATTTTTTATAACATGAAAAAAAAAAAAAAAAAAAAAATTCCAGTATCTAGTTTATTTTATTCCTATAATTTATTTTTACCCCAACTCATCAAATTGTGTGTTTCTTGTTATTCATTCCAATAGTAACCACCATTCACACCAATATACACAGTTGCATACTTGGATAAATTATAGTGTGAACAAAAAAATAAAACATTATAAAACCCAAAAGTCACGTTTCCCGAATTAAGTAAGTAGCCTCCTCCTATTCCCCATCTCTCTCTCTCTCTCTCTTTCTCAAAGCTCTTTCTCCAAAAATGGCAGAGCCAAGTTTCTATATTGGAGTCATAGGTAATACCTTCTTTGCACGTATTCTTATAAGATCTCTACTACGTACACATCTTCACGATCTTGAATGATGATGTAACATATATCTGTGTCGGTAACCTCTTATCTTATAATTTGGTGTTTGAACGACGCAGGAAATGTAATCTCCGTTCTCGTCTTCCTCTCACCAGTGTGAGCTCACTCTCTTTCTCTCTTTTAATTTTTGTAACAAGTAACAAAATTGAGTCATATACTCTATAGTTTTTTTTTTTTTGATCATCGGTCGGTCCAAAATTAATTTATAAAATCTTCAGGGAGACGTTTTGGAAAATAGTGAAGCGGAGATCGACGGAGGAGTACAAAAGCTTGCCATATATTTGCACGTTGCTAGGATCGTCTTTATGGACATATTACGGTATCGTTACTCCCGGAGAGTATCTTGTTTCCACCGTCAATGGCTTTGGTGCTCTTGTTGAAACCATCTACGTTTCACTTTTTCTCTTTTATGCCCCTCGACATCTTAAGGTTTTTATTTTATTTATTTATTTTCATTGTTTTTATATATGTGTATGATCTTTAGTGTTTCTTATATGATAGCTGGTTAAAATCTTCATTTTATTCGATGCATTTTTATTCAGATTTGGATCTGATTATCAGATTTCTATGTCGCATTTTAAATTGATTAATGTTTTTCTCCCTAAAGTCAAGTTGATTAAAATATTTGATCCACTTGTTATAAGATATATACACTAGGGAGTCTAGGATGACTTGTAAAGTAAAATTTTCGAATGTTTTTCAACATTTTACAAAGTGTTTGGTTCGTATGATTGAAACTTTATAGAGTATATTCTTATGCCCAAATTGATATGTTACTTTTGTTTCTCTTTTGACAGTTGAAAACAATAATAATGGTAGCGATGTTGAACGTTTTCTTCCCAATCGTAGCGATTGTAGCAACGAGAAGTGCGTTTGAAGATGAGAAGATGCGTTCTCAATCGATAGGTTTCATATCTGCTGGTCTAAATATTATAATGTATGGTTCTCCACTTTCTGCTATGGTAAGTTCATTCCTTAATCTTAATTTAATTTCTTCCACCTATCTGTCAATTTCATTGCGTTTAGTAGCATTTAGGTACTTTTTATATCACCCACGTTTTGAAATTATGATATCATCGTTCATATCCCACTTGGTCCTTTTTGAAATTGCATAAATTAATAATTGTTTTTTTCTTGTGGCCGTCCATAATCAAAAGTGACCCACCTGGTCTGAAGGCTAAATTTTTGTATTAGAACATAATGATTTTAATTAATTTAGTTTTGTTTTTTAGTTAGTGGAGTTCGAATATCGTTTATAGTAGATTCATTTTTTATTTGTTTTTTTTTTCTAGAAATAAGGCATATCTAGGTTCATTTTTGTGGTAGTTGTTCATTTAGTTTATAAAGGTTATTTTCGTTCACACATGCAATCATCATCATATTATATATAAACCAACAACCACCAAATGGCATTTTTTAAGCACGTCTTTAAAAGAAAAAAACTCACAGTCACATATCAATTAGAAAAACTTGTACGTCATTAGATTTTTCTACATCTAAAATTTTAATATAAACGTCACAATTGTTGTATTTATTTTTCCCAGCTATAATAATGCACCAGCACGACTTTTTCGTGGGTCCATTTTATATATAAAATCTTAGATAAAGACATAATATACGTATCATTTCGTTTTCATATTTTTTGGCGACAAAAATAAATAGAATTTTGTGTTTTTTAGTTTATCGTCTGTTAATATGATAAAACAAACTTAATAGTGTTTTTGTTAATTAAATTTACAGAAAACAGTAGTGACGACAAAGAGCGTGAAATACATGCCGTTTTGGTTGTCGTTTTTTCTCTTCTTAAACGGCGCGATTTGGGCTGTTTATGCTTCACTCCAACACGACGTCTTCTTACTCGTAAGTATCGTTTTCTTTTTTTTTTTATACTGTTTTGATCACATACTTATTTATGGTTATAACTCCTACGTACGCTCTCATGCTGTCCCCAGTGTCTCATAGTCTTTGGCTTTGGACATACACAAACGAACAAAACACGAAAACTCAACGAAGCTATTTCAATCGACCCCATGTCTCTTTAATATTCCAACAATAACTCTAAAATATATTGTCGTTTTCTTGACACCAAGTTAAGGGAAAAAAAAAAAAAATCTTCTGGAAGAATATGTAGATTTATTTGCATAATGTTTTTTAAAAAGATTTAAAAATGTGGACTCCAAGCCTCCAACATCAAACAAATGATTTTTTGTGGTGATGTTTACAAACAATTAGTCTTTTTAGAAAATTAAAGTGTCTGGTCTACAATATGCAACAACTACTATTTCGTGGGGTCTTTTCCCTAATGCGTCTTCTTGAGGATTTGGATAGGTGTTTGAAATTTGATTGATTATGCTGTTGAGAATAAAGTATTTTGTTCTTATAAAATAATTTTTTTTCTTGTTGTGGTTAAAAAATGAGTAGGTGCCAAATGGAGTGGGGTTTGTGTTTGGGACAATGCAACTCATACTTTATGGAATTTATAGAAATGCCAAACCGGTTGGTTTAAGCAACGGCGGGAGTGAGATTGCTCAAGATGAAGAGGAAGGTCTCACATCACGTGTTGTCCCTCTCCTCTCTTAAATCCATTTCTCTTTCGTTGTGATAAAATTTACAACAAATCAGTTTACTAGATTTTTTAATCTGGGTCTCATAGTTATAAATATAAATCTTTCTATTTTTGTGTCCATTTATTGTGGTGTGCGATTTTGTGTACGTTATTTTTTTGACAATAGTATTAGATTAATTTAAAGACGGAGTATTACATATTCTTGGACGTTGTTATATTGACCATAAACTTATCCTCATATATAAAAGTATCGGTGGATCATGAAACAAAACCAATACCACCACTCATTCTCATTGGTTCCACAATTCTCTTTTTATCTTTTCAAATCTGGTTTGAAAAACTTTTCCACTATAGTGGCACAATAATTTGGTTCGTTAGGAAGGACACAAGGTTCATCATCTTCTCAAGGCATCCACAAAAGTTGATCTCGGTATAGCTTAAATGATGCAAAGATCTTGATATCCCTACACAGTTTAACACGATTTATTCATAATCGATTGTGGCAACCAAGCACTTCATACATTGTTGTTACTCGATTAGGCCCAATAATGGGGCCAGATAACATCATATTCTCAACCCTCATAGCCCGGTTGCATTGTATTATTAGCAGCCTCAACAAAACTATGGGTGAAACCATCATAATACTAACACACAGAATCTTTGCTGTATTTGATATATATAAACAATATGGTAACAATATAAGTCGATAGTGAACGTATCTCGTTTTTGTTGACGTTGGTCGGGATCGAGACTCGAGAATCATAATTGTAGTGATAAAATTCATAAATTATATTTTTGAACTATATAAATATTATCTTTTATTTTTTACTTAAACGCTCTCGTACACAGATACAAGACAAAAGACAACACACGGAATCAACATAATCGCCTACGACAACCTTCCCCTGGAACCGACCAATCAGAAATCCTTTTAGAAAGACTTGGCTTTGTTTTTCAAAAGCAACTCTCTAAGCTCCGCTGGATCAATCTCAACCGCACGATTGGAGGAGGGTCTGTAATATCCCGTGACTGGATCTGGTCCCCAAGCAGACTCTACCTCTTGATCCAAAGCTCTTTGTTCGATCTTCCCCACCATAACTCTGGTGGAACCTCCCTTACTCAATCCTGTTGCTGTCACATTCTGGGATGTCGCAACGTAACTCCTCCTAGACTCCCAATAACACCAATACGACTTTGATATATTTATGCTTTCAAAGATGAAAAATTAGAGAATATAACGAAAAAAAGAGGTGATATTCTTTAATAGATCGTTATATTCTTTAATAGACCATCATCATGCATAACTGCGTAAGTATCTTTAATAGATCTAAGTAACGTGTGTGATATAGATAGATGATAGATCAATCTTTAGCCTACACTCAAAACAGTCAATATTAGAGTTATATATACAATTTTTACATTATGTAAGTCATTTGAATATTTTTAAGAACTGTGTATGATCTAAGCAAATAAAAGAGTTTGTAAATGCATATACTTATATTGTAAGTTCGTAACATGGAAAAAAAAAACGGTAACTTCTAAGCACAAGTACCTTAAGACAATGGAACCAGAAAGATTGCCAGATGTGGCGGAGCAAAGATGCTTGACGGCGCCGGAGAGTGAACGAGCTGCCATTTTCTTATTTGAATATAACGAAATATTAATTTTATAAAGATTTGACGATATAGAGCTTAGCGTTTTAGCTACCGCAAATACAAAGATCGTTATATTCTTTCAAAGGCAAGTATTAAGCCTAAGAAGAAAACAATCTTAATTTGCAGTAGCCACCGGTGCTAAGCCGCCGTCAGGTTTTCTCCGGTGATGGTTTTTTGAGAGTCTTTGTTTAGGGTTTTGGGCGCGCTTTATATACACAACGGTTGAGAAATTTGGGCTAATGGGCCTTACTCTGGGCCCAGTGCTCATAATTACTGCCAAAAGTAAATAAGAGAAGGTTAAAAACTGTAAATATGATTATTAGTAAGGAACTATGAGTGAAGAAAACATTTGATGATAAATAAAATCACATTTTAGTTTGTTTTGTTTTAGTCATGAAGGTGCGTTTCTCTGATTGTATTGGAGCAAATAAAAACCAATGTACGTCTTCCACTTGACGATACTTCCAAGTTATAGAAAATGAAAAGTCTATAAAAGATCTGCGAATAAACAAATAATTTCGGTACAAAAGATCAGAAGAGGTCGGTGGTGGTGATGAGATCTGAATGATGATACCTTAAACGTGTCTCTTACTTACGTGCGTATCACATAACAACAACACACAGGTGTCATCGCGCTAAACAAGCTTCATGACCAGCATCGTCTCTTTTTTAGTGCTTCCATATTAATCATTTAATTATTTCATGATTTTTCTTCGTCTAGAAGGGTTGGTTTCGTATAACCCCCGAACGCATATACCAAATCTAAATGATCCATTATGTCAACATATTATATCTGAATTCCAATCTATTCCTAACAACTTCAGAAAAAAAAACTCAAAAAAGAGAAATTAAGAGATGGGAGATGAAAGTTTAACGTTCTCTCAACATTAAAAGAAAAAGTACATGATCTACTTTTGTTAAAGTTACAAATGCCTTTAGAATACATAAAAGTACATGGCCCTTTTTTTTTTCCTCTCTCCGCCAAAACCTTCCACAAGTTGATCCAAAAACAAGAATCATGACGATTAATCAGATTTCAACACAGAGCTTTGAGATGCTAATACAATTAGAAGCGTCTAATCTCCTTTGGCGGTTTGAA
Organism: Camelina laxa; assembly: GCA_024034495.1. Taxonomy (NCBI): domain Eukaryota; kingdom Viridiplantae; phylum Streptophyta; class Magnoliopsida; order Brassicales; family Brassicaceae; genus Camelina; species Camelina laxa. Next base: position 19,186,094 of record CM043880.1, read on the forward strand.
GTTGATCGGGTGTGTTTCTGGAGTTGCATTCTCATCTTCTTTCCACATCTTTATTGTTTTATCGGCCTCGCATGTTACCAGTCTCGTACCTGTTTGATCGTAACACGCTGCATATATACCCGCTTCACTCTCCAGTGAACCTGCCATATAAGATGTACCCAGTCACATTAAATTAAGACACTTTTACTACTTACATACACCCTAATCCTACGTCTTGAAAACTTTCTGATATTACACTTCTGAAATTTGGGTCTTCACCAAGACTCAAGCTTGACACGTTAAATGAACATACTGAGACTTCTCCATCTTACCATTACCAGTAGATCAATAGCAAAGGAACATGAAACAGGATATGTGAATATACGTACCGGGCTGTACAATAGTTTCTGACTGTTGGAAACTGTGACCACTCTTCCAGTCCCAGAACCATATACTTCCATTATCACCTTAATTCGCACACAGAATCAATTTTAGTTGAAAATGATAATGAAAGAAAACAATCACATAAAGAAAGAGATTCAGAAATAAAATTATTAACCTCCTGTGACCATTACACCATCCTCGTTCACAGCCATTGCGTTAATTATGGTTTTCTGCTGTGAACTGTTTCATGGAGAAAGACAACATTGTTCAAACACGTCAACAAATATATGATATCTCTTATTTCAAAAGCTTTAGATATGCCAAAGAATGGGTATATATCTATCCAGCAGAGACTTACAGCATGTTGTGGCAAAACTCTCCCTTTGGAAGGCTAAATTTTTTGGTGTTGTCAGCTGATGCAGAAGCAAATGCATTCCTACAAACAAAGAGAGAACATTAGGAAAAGTAGGTTGAGTGTCTTAAAGACACGGCTGTTGGAAAGACATGGTGGATGCCATGCAACTATACATACTCTTTAGGATGAAGAGTCATTGCTCGGACAGACTTCTTATGATGTGTTAGCGTTGCCATTGTTCTGCCTGCATATAATATAATCCAGCATTATTCAAATGAAACCATGTACTTGCACCAATGTTTATACAATGAGAAGGGATTAAGAAGTATGGCTTCTAAGTCCAAGCAGATGGTTAGAATGATAAGACATACCATATCGAAGGTCCCAAAATTTAATGGTGGTGTCATGGGATCCAGTGACAACTTGTGGATCCTGCATCATCAAAGATCAAAGTGAGTTCCAGTTACCATGATAAGAAGATTCCAAAAGAAATCCAAATCAACAACAAGAAGTCCATGTGAAAAGATACGTACAGTTGGCCGAGTGAAAACAGAACAAACGGTGTTCTCATGTCCTGTGAGTGCAAAAATTTGCATCTTGGTACGAATATCCCAGACCTGCAAATAAGCAAACATGGAAAAATTCAGTAAAGCTCAAGCATCAAAAGAGCAGCAATATATATACTAACAAATAAAGGATTTAGTATTTTTAGATATTTTCTAACCCTGCAGACAGAGTCTCGCCCTCCAGTTAGTAACACGTCCAAAGTTGGGTGGAGAGCTAAGCAATAGACACCACTCAAGTGACCATGATAAGAACGGATAACCTATCAAAGTAATCCACGAGCATTAGATAATAGATATGAGTTGTTCAGATAAGGAAAGGAATAGAGTAGTAACCTTATTTTGCTCAAGGTCCCAGCATTTGACTTGTTTGTCATCACCGGCAGAGAACATATAGGTATGTCGATTGCTTACAGCAAGGCCTGTAACAAAATTCAAAAAATAAAAGAAGCCTAAACTTGTACTTGTTCTCGAGTGATAATCATTGAGATGTTTAACGAGATAGACTACAAGAAATTTAAGAGATTATAAGAAAGAAACTGGAAGAAATTTAAGAGGCTAACCTCGTACTTGCTCGATATGCCCAGTAAGTGTTAGCTTCAGAACTCCAGTTGCTACATCCCATATCTAGTGAATATAACACAAGCAAGCAATTCAGAAAGTGTAGTTCATTCAGGTTCGCATCTACAAGCGCTAAAGTTGTGGAAGTTTCCCAACAGGATGGAAGTTTTGAATCAAGAAAACAGATTCGGAACAATTCATATGAAGAAGAAATACTCTCTATTACCTTGATGGTACGATCAGCTGAACCAGTACAAAACCATTCATTACTCGGGTCAAATGCAACAGATCTGACCCAACCCAAGTGCCCCTGAATGACCTGTGAAAACAATAATTAACCACAAGTCAAGAAACTTCTTAAATGAACAGAAAGAGCCTTCTGGGGGCAAGCGAAAGGCCAAAATCATTGTGATGCATCAACAGTACGGTGCCACATCTTACCCTGTAATTTTTCCATGGTGCATGCCACTCTGGGCGGGGCCATCTACTTGGTATCCTCTCCATTAATGCAGCAGTTGAAAGATTCCTTTAACACGCAGAAAGACGCACAGCAAAAAAAAGGAACCAGAATTAGAAACTACTGTTTAGGTACAAGCTTACAGAGTTTCAGGTTGGGGGAAGTCTAATTTGCATGAATGTGAACTACCTACACAACCTAGGGACGTCATTAATAAATTGCAATCTAGATGAAGAAGAAAAAGAAAGGATAAGGACGAGACAAAAAACCTTTGATATGAGGAGGATCCAGTGGCAGGTATAATGGTGGTGCTTTTGCTTGAGGGACCAGTATTGTTCCTTCAATTCGAAAACCAAATATATCTAATGAGCATCAATTAGCATATCAGATCAACAAAACCAACGGCTAAAGGAACTACTTACAAGCCTTTAGGCTGTAAAGTTGGACCAACAACAAGGGCATTCTCTGTCACACCCTTTTGCACACTCTTGGACCCTTCTGGACCTGCAAACAATTCATCGAGCAGATACAATAAGAATGCAATGCTTAAACGAAACTCAAATAGGAAACAGGAAATTAGTTTATATCTTTCATCAGCACAAGTAAAATATGTGATAGGAAAAAACACCTGGGAGGGCAAGGGCGTTGGAGGGTCCAGTCTGCTCATTGCTGCGGTCAGGTTGACGTGGAGGTTGACTCACAGGCTCTACACCTCCATATGCAACTTTCATCTGTAAATGAAAATTTTCCAAAACCAGTCTTATACACAACTCACACCTCAAGAACACAGTTTAACCAGTGAATCACAGAGAGTTAAAGCAAATCAACCATCTTAATCAGTATTGATAACTGTAGTTTTAAATGCTAAGAAAGGCTAACTACAATACTGAAAAATAAGAAAACCTAATAAACCTGAAGTTCGAAGCTTTTACATAGAGACTCAAATAAACGAATTACACAGAAGCGACGTTTACCTTATGGCTAAGACGAATCTTCTTGCTGCAAAATTTAGAAGAAGAAAAACGAAGAACTATTTGTAAAGAATTCAAGGGGAAAAAAAAACGAAGACTGGAATTGAAAAATTGGGGATCGAAGAAGACTAACGCTTCGAGGTCAGGAGGAGGGAATTGGCCATGGACTGGAGCGAAAAGATCAAGTGCTCGTTTGACGTTATTGTGACTGAGCTTTTTCAGTGACTGTGTTTCGATAGGATCGATCTCCGTCGTCGGAGCTGGCATCGTTCTTTTTTTTAGGGTTTACAGAGAAAGAGAGAGAGAAGACGAAAGTGAATTTTGCAAATTGGGGGTTTTAATTATATATGTTATTGGTGAGTTTATTTATTTACACATCAATTTCACTGCGCCGACCGAAAAATAAATTATTAAAAGAATATTAACTTATTTTACTGGAAATATAACAATTAAAGAGTATACTATTCTTCACACTCATATTCAACTACTATATTATACCCGGTGGTATGCACCGAAATTATATTATATTATTTTAATTGCATTACAAATTTTACAAAAATAAAAAATGTAGGAAATTTATATTTTATGATTAACAAACCCAATTTACAGTTACATGGCACATATTAACTAATTTATAATATGTCACATGTAGAGTTATAGTACACAAAGATAACTAGAGTAGTGGTAGCAAAAGAAAAATCATAAAAATGTCATAAATTGTTGACTTAGTAAATATGCTATTAAGGTTGAATCACGGAAGATAAATTAGAGATAAGAGGATATAAAAATTTACTTTTTATTTTGTTGTAACATAGAAATAATTTACCTACAATACAAAAAAAGGAAAGAGTTCCTTACCAAAACATGGTGTAGTTAAAGATCATTTGGCAGCAAATCTTCGGAAAGATGTTATACTTTCACAAAGGCCTCAAAGATTGAACATCTTAACTTCCTTTGATTTTCTCAAAAGTCGTTTCGCTCTCTAGTTTTTACTGATAATTAGAGAAAGATCAATGAAAAAAATAAAAAAAAATGGAAGAGAAAACTGATATTGGAGAAGAAGAAAGATTAAGGGGGTATTGGACACAGGAATGTGAAAGAATTTAATAGAATGATGAATTCCAGTGTTATTCGATCAAACCTTTTATAAATTCTTTTAAAGTCTTGCGTTATTGCACTGTGGGGATTTAATCATTCTTTTAAAATCTTTTAGATTCTAGTGTTATTCAAGTTGTTATTTTTTTAAGTCTATTAAATTCAATTGTTATTGGATGTTATCCCCTATATATTAATAGGGAAGCATTTTGAGAAAAATGCTGAGGTGTCGTCACTAGAGAGCTCCAAACACTTTTTAACAATTTAGTCCCATTTGTTTATATTATTTACAATACATGCTATTATATGTTTAACCAAAGATAATAATAAAAGATGTTGTTGAATTTTTTTTTTTTTACGTGTACTATATTTTGTTAACGTGTACTTTAAAAAACTTTTAAAATGTAATATCTAATTTTATACGTAAAAATAGTTATTCATCAAATAATATACAAATTGTTTTTCCCAACACTAAAAAAGAAACGAATATAACAAAAACAAATCAGCAAATTAAAATACAAATTTGAACTTAATAGTACTCTATCTTTACATTTTATGTAAATGCATACTACACTTCTTAGAAATTCCAAAATTTTCAATATTTTTATTTTTATTTAATCATTTGTCATGTTTCAAGAAATTGGTTTTTAAACCACACAAAAGATATGTTGCCATAAATAGTAATATTTTCTCAATATTTTCTCGACTACATTAAAAGTTTTTTACGTTCAAAGATTTTAACGGATAAGACGTATTTTAAATGAAATAAACAAAAAATTGAATTAAAAATACTTTAATTATATATTATGTTTGACACAAAAGGATATTAATCCAATAATTATAATTTTGTTCATAATAATTTTATTTAAATTGATTTATTTCGCACATAGTGCGGGTTGTTACCTAGTCTTATTTTAAAAGACATCATTTTTTAGCTAGAATTCAATATAAATGTTAGTGTAAAATATGAAGAATAGATTCTGAGCTATTAAGGTCAGATTTGGATAGAAAAAAAAAAAACAAATATTCATCAATTACTCATGACACTAACTCATCATTAGAACAAACAAACAAGGTATGCGTCCATTGCTCCCAGAATCGGTGTTACGGCAGCGGCGAGAAGGTTACGGATAATCCCAGCCTGAGAACACGGTGTGTCGATTGCTCCCAAAAGAATCTACAATGGGCATCGGTTTCATATGGAGATCTTCATATGCTTGAAATGTTCAGGGAAACACCAGATCCGTCGGTTGTGAAGGAATAGGTTGGTGGGGGAGGGATGAATGAGAAACCTCCGTTGTTGGAGGTGGTAGAGACTCTGGTAATGGTGGATGGGATCGCCAATTAGGATAGTGAAGAAGAAGATGGCGGCCATAAGGAGAGAGAGAAAGGTCACGAAGCTGAGGGCAATATCTTTTTATTTCTGTTAAAATTCTAATAGAATTCTATTTTTTCCATTAAAATGTTATCAAATATAATCTGTGGAATGATAAAGAAAGATTTGAGAATCTTTTACCATCCCTAACAATCTGTAAATTATGACTTCAATTCTATTCAATTAAATTCTCTCACAAACCACTCTCCAATACCAACCACTCTTCAATTAAAAAAAATAGTGAGAATGGTTTTATTTCTCCCATAAAACGTAGTAGTAAAAGGAAAACTAACACATTTTTTTTATCAAAGAATTTTCTTTTTCTTAATTTATTTTCTGTTTAATTTTGATAAATTTGCCCACATGTCAGTATTTAATTGATCAACTAACTTATATTTAGTTGAATAAATATGTAATCTGTTTTCTTTTTCTTTCTTTACCACAATTTTTTTTTTTTTATTTTTTTTTTTTGGAAAATCTTTATTTTCACGTTAACTGGATTTTAAAAATCTATTTTAAAATCCATTAAAATCCCTTGTTATTGAACTGATGATTTAAAAATCTACTTTAAAATCCACTGTTATTCAAAACAGTTTTGTGGATTAGGATTTTAATAACTTTTAGGATTCTGGAGGATTCTAGAGGATTTTGGAGGATTTGTTTAGTTAAAAATACTGAAATCCAAATCTCATGGTTTTAGGTGGGATTTGAAAGAATTTTACAGAAAATCATATGAACTTCCCTAAAATCTATCACAATTCTAAATTTCCTAAATCCCATCAAATTCTCCAAAATCATGGTTTGAATACACCCCCCTTAGTTTTTATCTATTTTTGGTGAATAGAATGATTGCTTTATCAACGTTAAGTTGGATCGTCAATTTGTATAATAAATTTGTTCATAATTTTGCAGGTGAATAATTTTTTTGCTTAAAATTCACAACAAATTTCAGGTTTTTTAAATTAAAAATTTATTTTAATGTCTGATGCAGTTTAATATTGTCTCCATTTCAAAATATAGAATGTTTTGACTAAAACATCGTATATTAAGAAATTTTTACTTTTAATAATTTCAACGAATGAGAAATAATTACATAATATAAAATATTAAACTAATCTAAAAGTTGCATAGAAACTTGAAAACATTTTATCTTATATTATAAAACAAAAAATTTTCTCAAAAACATTTTATATGTTGAAACGGAGGGAGTAGTAAATATACTAGAGTATCGATCGAATCTCAAGAAAAGAAAAATATCGAAGTTACGCATTTACAGCAAAGCTATTGCTAGAGTCTAAGTTAACTTCTAAGTTCTAACTCTCATCATCAGACATGAAAGTTGGTCTTCTTCTCAAAGACTCCAACACATCAGCCGATGGTCGACCACTCTGGATACCTCCACGGCTCGACCTTAGCTTTGGAACACTCATTGCACTCAGAGGCGGCGTTGCAGCTCCACCATTTATCTCTTTCAACACCGACCTAGCCGCCTTCGCTGCCACCGCATCAGCAGCCGCCGCAACCACTCTCGATTCCAATCCCGAATCTCTAACATTCTCGCTTGTTGCTGGTTCTTCAGGTTCACCGTTTCCACGACTCGTCCCACAGGCAACCCCTTGGTTAGCCATGGACCTTGCCTTTGCAGCCTCGTGCTTCTGCATATCGTAAATAAGCTCTTTCTGAAGCTGTTTGTCAGCGACGAGCATTTCTTCAATCTCGTTCTTGTAGTCTTTGAGGAGGACGCGGAGGCAGTCCATGAGCGACCCTGTAAGAGGACTGTTCTTGCTCTCCAGTAGCCTCTTGAGTTCAATGAAGATTGGAATGGTGTTCTGAATCAAACCTTTTCTAACAGCTTGCGTTATGGCTCTTCCTTTCGCAGCAGCTGCATTGGAGTCTCCACCTTCTTCCTCCATCTCCACTGTCTCCGACGATGCTCCTCTGGAAACTGATAAGCGGATCTCTTTGCATGCCAAGATTTGAAATGCATCCTACACCGAGAGAACAAAACCAGTTAATAACTCAGGCGGATCACGAGAAGAAATAATAAGCTGTGGAGCAATTTGGAAATTACCTGTAGGACTGCCTGACCAGTGACATCCTCTATGTTAAGCACTCCATCAGAGGCAGCTGCAAGGATCTCTGCACATAATTTGGCGAATGTGGCCAATAGATGTTCTGGAGCCATCTGTTTAAGCAGAGTAATGTAAATCTGCATTCTTTTAGACCTAGCCCTTTCATCATTCCCTCTACAGAACAAATGTAACAAAAAGATTCACTAAAATCATCCACACCAAAATATCAAGTTTGCGTATGAGCATAGACTATATAATTTTAACACAAGTACCTGACAGAAAAAGCTTGATCCTTTGTTTTTGGTTGTTTAGAATCTGGATTATTATGGCCAGTGTGGGCATGGCAGTCGTTTAAGACATAAATAGCTTCCACGAAACTATTGTAAGCTAGAAGTGGCGCCTTAACTATAAGCAAGATGGGGCATAACAATAATCAAAACCCTAGAGATCATGTCTCTCTGTAAGAATTTACAATAATATGGAATAAAAGAATGCATTTCATGGTTGCTCCCACGAGTTCTCATACCTTTAAGGATGCTACCAAATAAAAAGTCTGCAAGTCGGCGTATCTTTTCAGATTCATCCACTAGCGATAGAAGGAACCGAAGGAAGAGGACTCCTCTCCACTTCACGTAGTCTCTCTGAATCAATATAGCAACAAGCCTGCTTATCATCTTCAAGCCTAGAATTTTTCAACAACTGAAAATAAAGAATCTGTGGAGAATAGTAATACCTGTAATAACCTTGAGAGAAGTATGAAGGTCTGCCTTCTAACAACTTCACAAGGATCCCGAAGACGTTTTGTAATCTTTGGTATGTAACTATCCAGGTGAAAAAACATTAGAGTGTATCAGTCATGTTTAACATTTGAGAAAAGTGTAATGAAATGTAAATGTTCTGTGGATGATTTACCACTCAATCATGGCTGTATAATGAACACAAAAGTCTGTCATTGCCACTACAAGGTTGTTACGCAAGGCTGCACAATCACTCTTTTCAAGCTCCTGCAAGAGGAAGGCATCAACGAAGTCAAATAGGTTACAGTAACTGCAGGGATAAAGGAAACTAAAACTAAAAATTTTCCTTTCCAAAAATAATCGTGGAAACTGGAATCAGCAAACAGCAAATTGACAGACCTGTGCAAAGAGAGGGATATATCTTTTAGCAAGCTTCCCATCAGCCAGACACATCTTCGCCATGGTCAACCAAGACTGACTGTAGAGAGGAGGAGCTTTTTGTTTCAAGCAAACATCACCTTGTGGCAATTTGTTTTTCAGCTTTGAATCAGAATTTCCTGAAGTGATGACAGTATGTAACAACGGAACAATTTTGGTGGTGTCAGCAGAAGGATATATAATGACACAAGATCCAATGGTATATACTGCTGTGACTACTTTTGATAACTTCTTGGACACAGAATCCAGTCTCTTGCTTCTTCTACTTCCGAGTGTTGCTGGTGTAACAAAAGAATGATTATTACTAGAGACCCCCTCGATGTACTTCTCAGTGACCTTAGATGCCTTAGATAAAAGTTGTTCTACCCACTTCTTGACAAGCATATCAGACTCCTCCGAGGCGCATGCCTTCTTTTTGCACAAAGTTTTTAATGCTTTAACATGTGCATCGACCTGTCATTCAATGGCATAGACTAAGATCCTGGGAACAGATGGACCATATATGAATTAAACATAAAATTTTCCATTTTCAAACCAGTTAATAATGATCTGCTCAATTTAAGCGTCCAGGTTCCAGTCAAAGAGAAGTAATAATATATTTAAATCTGAAAGAATATTTTTGAAGATAGAAACCACTGACTTTTTGCGCTTTCGAAGCATGAGTTTGATTTTTTATAGGAGATATCACGTAAAGTATTTATTAGAGTCCCTATTAATTATTACCTCAGCAGAATGGAGGTTAAACTTTTCGATTTTCTTCAGCAAATTGTCAGCCAGGTCTGCAGCAGGCTCTGCTGGCAGCTGAAGGGAAACATTGGAGATTGTTTGCAAAAGACAAACTCGATCGCCAGCCCATGTAGAAGAATTACACTCGACACCCTGTTCCTCACCTTGTTCATCTAGCCCTTCAGAACATAGCCGAATTATTATAAATACATTCATGAATTGGTTTAGCTAGGACAGAAGTCAGGATTAAAACAAGAGAACAAAACTACCAGTAGCAACAAATAAAGACATAAAGCAGTTAATTGAGATGTCTAAAGATGGATAGACTGGTTTTTGACAAACCTTGTACATCATTCTTGTCAAGCAACTGCCAATGATGGTGAAGAAATTCCCATTCGACAGACGTTGGAAGATACACTGAAACCTCTGATAGAAGGAACCAAGCACCAGCAGGAGCGGTCCATTTATTTATTGGCATTGAACGGCTCAACCACAGTGATTCAGATTCCTTTATGATACTCTGGAGCGCAAAGGCAACTCTTGGTTTTAGTCGCTTCTTCTTTCCCAAACTTCCACATATTTTCGTAACCCAAGGAGAAACCTCGCTGTTGCAAAGCTCCCTTAAGAGAACCAGGACTCCTTCTGGAAACAAGGCTTCAATGTCTCTGTCTAGATTTTTTGAAGTAATGTTCCCGTTGTTAGGGAGAGAAGCACTGTCCGGAGAAAGCACATTTCCAGCTCGTAATATTCTTTCCAGAACTAGTTCATGAAAGACATTCTCGCATTCTTCTTGGATGCTAGTTTCATTATCCATGATCATTCGAGGAACTGAATGTAACCATTCAGTGGTCACAATTTCATCTGTACATATTCTGAAGGCCTACAGTGAACAGAAGAAGATAATCAATTTTCATCACCGGAAAAGAAAAAGAAGCCGAATAAATATGATAACAAGTCATTAGTCTAACCTATATTTAGGGAGAAGTTAAGTATAAACATCATCGGATTTTAGTACCAAACCAAAACCGACGGAAACAGTTACTACGTAGTCTCATTCATTCATCTTATAACATTGTTGGCTTGCAAATTTAGTCTCCTTAACTTTGAGCTAATAAAGGAAAAAGCAGACCCATATATAATTCCATTAACTTTAGGGGTAAACGAGAAAGAAGACACTGAGTTACAAATAACATACCTCAGAAAGAGCTGAAATTGCAGCCTTTCTAATACTTATGAGCGGATCAGAACAAGAAGTACCCATTGTCTTTAGGATACTACCATCAAAGCAACCACCCATAAGGGAAGTCAATTTTGTCACAAGAAGAAGAGCTGCTCTCCTTACAGCCGCTTTCTCATCCACACATCTTTTCTTCAAAAGGTCAGTTACTACCCCTTTTCCCTCTGAAGTCTCGCCGTTAAACCCAAGGGCTTGTTTCAGTATCGACCTGCTCCTTGCATCACCAGACAAGAACCCCACGACTTGAGCCAAGTTGGACAAAGCTCGAGCTCTAATTAAAGCATTCGTGTCTGAACACCGCTTAAGTAACGCATCAAGACAACTTAATCCCCAAGAATCTTTCGACTCATCCTCTGAACCAATAACTCCCAATGGATTTCCTAATGAGCATATCAACAGAGGTATAAGATCAACAGCTAATATTCTATAATTAGACTTCCCTTGACACATCTTCATTAAAAAATCAACAAAGTCTGATTGGTCCTCAACCCCCATTGCTTTTACTATCTCCAGTATCGCCTCCACTGCGAATCCACGCGGCTCGGCCTTCTCAGGTGACTTATGAACCAGAAACTTGGGCAAATTAGAAACAACTTTTTTCAATTCAGAGTTATCTTTAGCCAAACCCATCAATTTCCTTGACACAAAACCTAACGCAAAGCTTCTCGCTTGATGTTTACCCATAAGAAGCAACGGTGTCAAAGACTTAGAAATCTCAGCCGCCGTGAGTGCCATATCTCCATGGTCAGAACTCAACACTCCACCCAGAATCTTCCCACACGTTTCCATCAATCGATCGTAATTCAAAAACCCAGAGTGTTCCAACGCCAATAGAGGAATATCACTCACAGTTTGTACCAAAGATTTCAAACTATCTGGAAATCTATCTAAATGAACAAAACTAAGAACCGAGGCTAATCGCTCGAGCACTCTAAACAGCAATTTCGCATCGAATCCACCTTCCTCAGCCTCACCCACATCTTCATACCCTATGTTTCTCTTACCGCGACCTCTCTTCTTCTTATTCCCTTTCTCTCGCTGCGAATTACTCCCTTGACCCGCCGAATCGTCAAGGTTACGGCGTTTGAGGTAGCGGCGGATTGAGCCCAGTAGAGAGAGAAACGCAATCGGAGAGAAGAACGTGAAAACGGGGCAATTCGTAGACAGAAGGAGACTGAGATACGCGTCGGAGGCTGAAATAGCAAGACGGCCTGATTCAACCGGCGAATCCATGGCGGCGGAGACGCAGCGGAGAAACGAAGACGCCACCGATGAGAGGCTACCGTAGAATCGATTGAGAATTTCATCGTCGTCTGTATCAAGTAGAGATTTGAGATCCGTGACGAGGTCTTGGTAGTGAGATTCATCGTCTTCTCCTCCTCCTTCGATTCCTGTGATGATTCTAGTAAGCAAAAGCTCCTCCTCATCCATGGTGGCGACACTCTCTCTAGTCTCTACTACTGAAGAGAATTTGGATTTCACAGAATTTTTAGGTAAAATTGGTTTCAAAAGTTTTTGGATTTCCCGCGATCTGTGTTCGTTCTTTATCAAAATTCAAAATGGGACTTAGAAATTTTTTTAGGGCAAATTTAACATTTTGAGAAAAAGTAGAGCCCATTTCTATAAACATTTTTGGGAGTTTAATTCGTCTGTGTTCAACTCAGAATCAGTGTTGGATTTTAATATTTCAAAAATGATCATTTTTTACTGGCCAAAAAAAAAACTTTCTTAATATTTTCTTTTTCTTTATAGTTAAAGAATTTCTAAACGTTTTCTTTGTTGTTGTTAACTAAGTGTAGTCAAAGAAACTTATGTGATTTCAAGGAGCATAAAGATCAGGCCAGAAGCTCACCTACCGTAGCTTCGAGAGTACGAGAGAAATGGAAGCCACCTCTGAGCGAATGGGTCAAATGTAACACTGACGGTGATTGGCATAATGATGGTACTCGGAATGGTATTGGGTGGGTTCTTCGGGATCATTATGGAGAAGTAATATGGTTGGGAGCTCAAGCAGTTAGGCGAGCAAGATCAGCCTTGGAAGTGGAGTTGGAAGCGATGAGAATGGCAGTACGCATGATGTCTTGGTTGAACTACAAGCAGATCATATTTGAATCTGATTCATTGGCAGTTGTCAACATGTTGAATAATGAGGAAAGCTGGCCAGTTTTTGCTCCAATACTTCAAGATATTAAAGAACTGCTTCCAACATTCAAAGAGGTGAAATTTGTGTTTTCTCCAAGAGTTTGTAATGGTGTGGCTGATAGAGTAGCAAATGAGTCTCTTTCTTTTGAGAATTATGATCCTAAGTTGTACTCTCTAGAGCTAAGTTGGATCAAACCTTTTGTAATGGCGGATAAATCCAGTGTAACATGAATTGGTGAATGAAAAGTTGATGTTGAGCTCAAAAAAAAAAAAAAAAAAAAAAAAAAAAGAAACTTATGTGATTTCAATATTATTATTTTTCTCCACTCTATAGTTACCTGTTTGCTTGTTGTCGGCTTATGTATTCGTTAAAAAAGTTAGTACGGTTTATTTTTTTTCTTCCTGCACGAAATGAAATTACTAGCGGAGGTGGATAGGCCAGGGAGCATGATTGACAACTATGGCCCTGATTGGTAACGGCGGTTACTTTTGGCTGTAAAGACTTTGATTTTAAAATTTTAGTTGTAGAGAATTTGGCTGTATATGTTTTAACTGTAGAAACTTTAACTCTTAAAATCTGATTGTTTACCAATAACTTTTAAAGTTGTAGCTGTTATTTTTATTATTATTATAAGTATTAATAATAAATATACATTATGTCAAAAACTAATTTATATAACATTTTAATGACAAAATAAATTTTATTAATGATAAATTAAAATTTTTAAAAATATAAATCAATCAAATATGAAATTTTGAAGTTGTAGACATCAATTTATTAACTTATTAAATTTTAAATAATGCAAAAAATAACTTTTTTATAGTATTATTAGTGATGATGATGAAAAAATAAAATTTATTATTGAAATGGGTCTTAAAAAAAAGAGAAAAAAATGAGAATAATTAATTTATAAAAAAATATATAAAATATTTATATATACTTTTGAAGAGCTTTTAAATATAAAAGGGTGAAAAAAAGAATGCTTTAATTTTTTTTTTTGTTTTTAAAGCATGAATTTGACGCTTTAAACAAAAAAAAAGAAAACAAGAAAGAGGAATGACAGGGAGGACAGGGAGGAGTTTTCTTCTTTTTCTTTAGTTTACGTTAATAGAAATGCTAATGTATGAGCGGACTCTTTAGCGCGCCGTGCACGTTCGTTTCCGCATCATATTTTGTTTGTAAACAATTTTCCCGCAAATTGGCTCGTTTGAGCTGATTTCTTTTTTTGTTGACAAAAAAAAAAGGAAGAGGAAAAAAAAAGTGACTTTTAAAACTTTTAAAAAATTAAAAGTTAAAAAAGCCTGATTGGCAAAAAAATGGCTGTCATGGCTTTAAAAAATTTTAAAGTCTTAAAAGTAGGCTACCAATCAGGGCCTATGTTACACAACATGAGTTTTGTGTTTGTCCCGTAAAGCAACTGGACTCGTTAGCCTTCAAGCCCGTCTTGCTCGTTTCCAACCCCGTCTGAAAGAACAAGAGATACTTAGGTAGTGAATGGTGAACGTCAAAAGGCGGTTTTCAACTTTTTTTTGTAAAAAACGTACTATGGTCACCATTCAAGTTTTTTAAGACATATAAGCGTTTTTGAAGAAAAAATAAAAAAAACAAGTTTTGCGGTTTTGTTCAGCAAATTATATGGTGGACCGCTTTTACAAAAATCCATAGTGTTTACCCAGCGGTTTTTGAAACCACAGAAAATAATCTAGTTTTTTACTTTCTTTTTAATATTTAAATTATATATATTTTATACAAATATAGAAAAGCAAAAATAAAAGAAAAACACATATATTTTTTTTTACTCTCTTCTCTAATTTCTATACTTCTCACTCTCTCACTAACATATAACATTTTTTAAACACTATTATATAACATTTGGTTTGTATATGTATAAAGATATTTAATTATTAATATAAAAAATAAAAATATAAAATTTATACTAGTTAATAATACTTAATATAAAATCCGTACCGCAAATTATATTTCACCAATCAAATATTATTTTCTACCGCTTATTTTGGAATAACCGTACTTGTCCCGCATATACATTTGTCCCGCACGTACTGCAGTTGAACTGTACCGCACTAGCAAAATTTTTGTCCCGCACTACTAAATCCGCGGTTACCATTCGGACCCTTAGCCGGAAGAGAGTTCCGCGCTAGAGAAAGGCAGTAAAACTTAGTTTGGGCACCAGACACGTCATCTTTTTATTCTAATACACACAAATCTTCCTTCCTCTCGTGTTTTGTGAATTGGGGAATGTGATCCCTTTTGGGGAGGGGAGTTTTTAATTTGTTAATTTCATTTGGGGTTTTATCAACATTTGTAGTGTTCAGTGTCTTTCTACCTACAACTTACCCTACTGATAATGAAATGTGAATTGAAGTTCTTTTCAGAAGTCATGTGGGAACACTCTAATTTAAAGCCGCTGTTTGTTGTATGTAACACATTCATTTGATGTGTATTATACTATTATTGGGGAAAATTGTGCAGCTCATTTATATATCTCGAATAAAAAATGCGTTCATGCCAATGATCTGATGTAACAGTTAGTTCATGGAATTGGCAATGATACTTGATGTCTCGTTAAGATCAACTCTTAACGAGACCGTAGAGAAACTAAAAAATGGACCAGTTCCAAACCTCAAGGTTTCCTACTATTCATATATTCAGTTAGACTATTCAAACATAAAATAAACACTAGAGATCCAAACGCTTCCATCTACAGTTTCAAACAAACAAAAAATATATCATACTAGCTCAGTGTTTACCTCTGCTTTTGAAGCTGAGTACTTCACTGCCTAATAGGAGTGGAATGTAAAGTTTGAACAAATCAACAATGGCAAGCAAAAATAGCATTCCTAAAAGCTGAAAATACATCAGCTCAAGCAACTTCAGTCAGCTCGCAATCTCAGGATCTCTTTAGCCGTTCTTAGTCGGAAGTATGGCATGTGTTCCTGCACCAATGTAATAAAATGTTTTTTATATCAATTCCTCGAACATAGTAAGGATATAAATTGCTTGGGCGATTTACTAATCTCTTATTGATTCAAGACTCTAGTTCACACTCGACAACAGTTTCTTGAGGCATTTTACGGGTTTGGATTCTTATAGCTTACCTGGCTGAAACATAGCCCCAGGCCTCTACTGAAAAAGTCGATGTATTTAAGCATAAACATTCCACAGTCATACCTGAGAACATAAAAATTGCAACAAAGAAAAAAGATAAGAGTTAGCAGAGAGCTAAAGAGCATAAGCACATAGGATTTCAAATGATCCTGCCATCTTGATTTGGCTGTAAGTTTCACTTTTCAAGATTACATTTACAGAGCAAACTTGTATAACACATATGCTTATTACTAACCCATTCTTTTGCTGGGGAAGGTCTTCAACAAATTCCATGTCCCACGAATTAACATCAATGTTTTTTCCACTTTTTTCCTTCGCTTCGTCGTCCATGTATTTTGCCTGAAAACACAAAAGCAGACATGGCATCAGCTATGACGACTAGTATGTATGGTTAGAACAATTTCACAGTAGTTTCCTACTTAGAAAAAGCATAACAGGGTCTAGAATATCCAAAATGTCTATATACAGATTTTAAAATCAAGAACTGATGATGGAGATATCTTTTAACGCCTCTAATATGTCAGTCATTAATAGACAATATAATAAATAGAATAAGAGTTGGATTTGAAATATACCAGAGCATTCAAAATCATAGGATCAACTCCATTTAGAGAATCAAGATACAAGAGCTTGCTATCCCTGTTGTTAATTACTGCCAAGGTCCAATGTACACCCCTGTGGACGGGAACAAATATCTGCAGAGGGCAAAGACTAATTTAAACACAAATAATCAAACGAAACTTTTAACAGATAAGTTCTTCGAAACGTACCATGTCACAGTCAATAAGAGCATATCCCAACTTTCTCTGCGTAGTCCATCTCCTGACAGCTTTAAAATTATAACCAGAATCGCTTACCAGCTGAAAAAAAGCATTTAGAGAAAGACAAACATAAGTCCCAGGAAATTCATGGGATACAGAAGCCAGAGACAGCTGAGTACCATGGGAGAGAAACGAGCTAAAATCTAATGATGATCTTATACAGAAGATCTCCTAAACATAGTGCTTATAATTTTTTATGGAAGCAAGAAGCAGCTACCCAAACGAACTGACATGAAGCAAAAAAAATCAACAGATTTTGGGCACAAAAAAGAAAACAAACCTTTTTGTAGAAAAAGGTGTTGAAGAAATGACATTTTAAATACTTTTTGGGCTCTCTGGTCTCTCTTTCTTTGAGCAGTTCAAGGTAGACATTGATAACCTACAAAACAGGACAGGAACACAGCATAAGAAAATATGTAATATTAAGAGCTCATAACTGTGCACAACATTACGACGAACAAATAGTACCTCATCGTTGAGCCATGACGAAGGTGTAAGGCATTGTAGAACTTCTCCACTAATATCAATGTTTGAGTTCTCATGAGTAGCCAAGACCTTCCTTCTAAAAAAAGGACACATCTGATATTGGTTACACACAGAAAATCACTTAATATACTATTTATGCCTCTTAAGAAACCATACCTATTTCTCCCAGAAAAGGCACGGTAGACTTCAGCCTCTTCCTCCTCTGTGAGAGGTATAAAAGGTTCACGAGGCACCTTCATGAGACCAATCACACAACAAACAAACAACAGCAAAAACATGAGTAATCTTTCTTAATAAGGTGTTCCAACGACATATAGACACTAAGGATCTCAAAGCAAAGATTGCAATCTACTCTCATAAGTAAAAGAACTTTGACTGTGTGGGCAAAAGCAATAATTGCAGCTAAAAGACCAATACAACTAACAAGCATTGTACTATTTTCAGTCTATGCTACATTTTAGAGAACCAATCCAAATAAAGTAGTGGCATTGATTATATCCAATTCGAGAAAGATTAGTATAAATCGTCTCACCTCAACACGTTTCTCCACAGGCTTAGGGCGAGACTGACGCAGCTGTGACAACTTCTTCTCATTCAACAAAATCTCAAAACCCAAAGCTTCCAACTTTGAATTCCTCCTCTCCGCACTTTGCATAAGCTTTTTATAAGCTGCAAGACTCGAAGCATCATTCGCATCTCTATCTAACGACAACGAATCCAGCATGGAACTAGTATCATCAACTCTCAAGTTGTTCCCTTTCTTAACATCCGTAGTAACACCACCATGAGAAGAAGAAGAATCTTTCTTCTTCTTCTTCTTCACCTCTACAAACTTCTCCTCCTCGTCATCATCATCATCACAATCAACAACTTCAATTTCTTCAACACTGGAATCTTCAGAAACAGCTTCCTTTTCACCGTCATCACTCAACAAATCAACAAACTCTTTATCTCTCTTAACAAATCTCAAAGCCTCCAAAGCTGATCTCTTTGCATCATCATACTTACGAAGAAAGAAATTACCATCCTTTTCGCAATAACCATTAGATTTAGCTTTCCCGTATCTAAGAACACCTCTGCTGGGAGCATGAATCTCTCGTCTAAGAGGAGCTTTAGCATCAGGGTACCTTGAAATCCTCGAAACTGTTGGGTTTTTTGAAGACGAAGCTGCTTGGGTCTTATCTGAATCTTCATCAGACATACCGAATGAGAATCTTCGTTTCTTGGAAGCTTGGAAATACGGAGAATTTCGTAAAGGGTTGGTTGATTGTGGACTGAAATTGAAATTGAAGGTTTCTTCGCTTCGCTTACGATTGATCGCTACGGCACCCATTAGTGGAAGAGTTTGGGTGAATCACTGAACCCTAGAGATTGGGAGAACAACGAAATGAGAACCATAAGAGAAAGAGAGAGATATATCGAAACCTAAAACATGAAATTAGGGTTCTGTTCTGTAGACGAAGGAAAAAAAAAAGCTCAGAGATGAATGATTTGATTTTTTTCTTTACTATTAAATTTGGGTTTCTCCAAAAACAAAAAATGTAAAAAATTGTTTTTACAACAGTTCTTAAATGTAAAACTCCCGTTAATTAAAAAATAAATAGAATATATGTTAGTACTATGAGTAAGTATAACTAGGTTTTAAATAATAATTTTAAATAAATTATAAATTAATGTATTTTAAATAATAATTTTTAATTTATTTAGTTTTTAAATTTCTGATTAATTAAATTGAATCTAATTAATTTATAATTTTATTTAGAACTTTTTTCTTCTTCTTACATTTTATACCATTTATAACCTAATTACATTGAATTTATTATTAAATATAATATAAAATTTTTAAACACTTAGTTTTGTTTCTATAATTAAACAGAAATATATGTCTATATAGTATGTTAGTGTATATTTTTATGTGTATACAACATTTTTTTTGAATATTAAAAATGTATTGTAGTATGTGTAATATTTTATAGTCATATAAACACAAGTTACTGTACCAATCAAAATTTGACATATCAGTAAAAACAGATTATTTTTAATTGTATAACAAACCAAAAAAAAAAAAAAATTGTGGCATAAAGAAAGAAAACGATATTATTTTTAAATAAAGAAACATAATTAAAAGAAATCCAAATCCAGAGTAGGTTCATTTTAAAAATAACTTTAAACAAAAATATATCTTGGTAATAGGTTCAATTTTTTTAGTTTTGAGTTTTTGACCAGTCATAACTATTTCTTTCATTAAAACCTTAAGAAAAACAAATATCATAAACCAATGTTTTCAAAACTGGACCGAACCGGCGCTCGAACCACATTAACCCGCGAACCGGCAGCATACTCGGGTTAGATTAATATCAAAACCCAAAGAAAATTGAACCGGTAAAAAAACCACATCAACCCGCCAAAAATCCAAAAACCGGTGAACCATTGAACCGAATAAAACCGGGTTCTAACTTTTTTTTGTAAAACCGAGTGCAATTAATTACCTTTCTAGTTTTATTCTTAGCAATAGTAGGGTTTCTTAAAATAAAAATTCTCGTAATTAAACTTTTAACTTTTCATACTAGTTTTTTTATTTCTAGTTTGAAATCCCTGCAACTCACACTACAAATCTTCAAAATCAAGGTAATTTTATTGAAACCAATTATTTTTATAATAAAAGATGTTTGATCAGTGCAAGTTTTGATAATCAATTTGGTGTTCATTTTTTTTCCCTAGTGTACGTAATGGAAGAGAATGATTACTAAAATATTTTATTGGTAAGCGTTAGTTTGTTACACTTTGAGTTTATTACTTAAAAAAAGAAAAATATTATGATTATTGAAGTATTTTATTTGGTATAACCAATTATATCATATTTGTAATCATTGAAAAAAATATATATATATATATATCCTTACCTATTATTTATAAAAATATCATCAAAATCAATTGAATCCGGTTGACCCCGATCGAACCATATTAACTCATGACCCAGAAGCTTTCTCGGTTCAGTTACCGGTCCGGTTTTAAAAACATTGCTTGCAACCATTCTTACTCATTTATATTGTTAGATTTTCTTAGCAATTTTCTAATTACGACTCCTAAATTCTCACTTCGGGTCAGTTACTCTTCTACTGTCCGATTTACGCCATGACAGATTAACAATTCTTATGTTTTTTTTTTTTACTTGCTTTCCCTTTGAACCAGAATTCATCTCACTCTCCCTTCTCCCATGAAATCAAATATGGCTAAGAAGAGAAAGATTAGAACGAGTGTAAGTCCAATTAAGGTATAAAACTATAAAACTTGTAATGTTTCTTAGATTTGCATGTCTCAGTTTTGCATATTTTGTTCTGGGTTTCTGTTTTAACACAATTTTTATTTAAACTTAGTAAATTAGGTTTCCATTGAAATGCTACCTCTCGCCAGTGGGTGAGAAAGAAGAAGAAGAAGAAGAAGAAGAAGAAGAAGAAGAAGAAGAAGAAGAAGAAGAAGAAGAAGAAGAAGAAGAAGAAGAAGAAGAAGAAGAAGAAGAAGAAGAAGAAGAAGAAGAAGAAGAAGAAGAAGAAGAAGAAGAAGAAGAAGAAGAAGAAGAAGAAGAAGAAGAAGAAGAAGAAGAAGAAGAAGAAGAAGAAGAAGAAGAAGAAGAAGAAGAAGAAGAAGAAGAAGAAGAAGAAGAAGAAGAAGAAGAAGAAGAAGAAGAAGAAGAAGAAGAAGAAGAAGAAGAAGAAGAAGAAGAAGAAGAAGAAGAAGAAGAAGAAGAAGAAGAAGAAGAAGAAGAAGAAGAAGAAGAAGAAGAAGAAGAAGAAGAAGAAGAAGAAGAAGAAGAAGAAGAAGAAGAAGAAGAAGAAGAAGAAGAAGAAGAAGAAGAAGAAGAAGAAGAAGAAGAAGAAGAAGAAGAAGAAGAAGAAGAAGAAGAAGAAGAAGAAGAAGAAGAAGAAGAAGAAGAAGAAGAAGAAGAAGAAGAAGAAGAAGAAGAAGAAGAAGAAGAAGAAGAAGAAGAAGAAGAAGAAGAAGAAGAAGAAGAAGAAGAAGAAGAAGAGGGCACATCCCAATTCACTCGCTTTGCTTCCACTTCGACTCTGTTAGCTTCCGCTCGTACCTCTGTTACAGGCACGCTGCCGGCGGAAATTTCCCCAACCACCCCTCCTTCGGATGCTCCTCCTACGGTACTACCACCTCTCTCGACTTCTCCAGATACAGATCTGAGTCCCCAAGTTGCCTCGTCTTCTGTGCCTGTTGCAGACGCTCCCTCTCCTCGTGTGATTCTAGCATCTCCAGTTACAGAAAAATCAACTGAAATAACAGTGGATTCGGGTTTGCAAGGTAACATCCAAGCAACTCCTTCTCTGGCTACCTCCTCGGAGACAACTCCGGCTGGACCAGACTAGAAATGGTCATCTTTGTTGGAGACTCTTCTCCATTAGAAGAAGTAGGCACTCCAACTACACATATCTCTGGCGCCCCCTTTGTTCTCATCCCCGATGAAAACTTAGACGCCGCTAGAGATGAATTCAAGGACTTTGTTTTCGCCCAGTTCCATGGAAACCCCCCGGAGATGGGTCGAGTTATAGGCGTGGTGAATGCTCTCTGGACTCGCTCCGGGCCTCGTATCTTTGTTCACAAAATCGGTTACGGTGCCTTTCTCCTCCGTGTTCCCAACCCTCGGACCCGAGCTATCCTTCTGGGTCGGAATGTTTGGAATATAGTTGGCTTTCCTATGTTTGTCTCTCCGTGGTCCCCAGATTTTACTCCGGATTCTCCCCGAGAACTTCAGCCTCTATCTCAGTTGAATTCCAAGGTGTCCCTTATCTCTTGTTTAATCGTCAGAGTCTTAGCCGCATTGCTACGACAGTGGGAAAACCGGTAGCTCTAGCTCCTGAAACTGAGAGAAAAGAAATTTTCGAAATTGCCAAGGTGTTGGTTAAGGTTGATCTCACGAAGCAGCTCCCCTCCAAGGTAATCTCTGGGTTTTCTGATGGGCGTGAAGTGGAAATAGACGTCTCCTACCCCTGGCTCCCTCCTAAATGTACAATTTGTTGTGCCTTTGGGCATGATACTTCTTCTTGCCCTTCTCTTCCAATTGGTCAAAGGAAGCGTAATACTAGGTCTCGCAGTAGACCCCGCAGCAGAAGGCGTTCTCGGCAAGGCAAGTCTAAGGAACATCCTCCAAAGACTTCCGCTAGTGCTAACTCTCTCTTGTTTGGAAAGTCAAAGAAAGATCGGGTGATGTGCAGTCAGGGCCTCCTCGCGAACTTGTTCCATCCGACTCAGCCAGCCCTTACTAGTCTCGCTCTCTCCAAGAGGAAGAACTTGGCTCCACTAACCAAATTTTGGAGTGGCTTGCAGACGAGAACTATAATGCACTTGCTCCCATCTCAGCTACAGTTCCAGATATAAACGACGCTGAGGTTGAGGTTTTGGAAGGTTTCATTCCCCTGACAAGGGCAAAATATTTGCTCAAGAGGCGGTTCTTGAAGAGGAAACCGAAGCTCCATTCATCCTGGTTTCTCGCAGGAGAAGTGGTCGTAAGACCACGATGTCACATTAATCCCCATCATTGATATTTTTTGTGTGGAATATAAGAGGTCTGAATAGTTTCAGGCGTCAGGACTTTACAAAAGAATGGATCACCATCCATAGGCCACTTTTTGGAGCGTTCTTGGAAACGCATATTCAATCTAATAATGCAAGCAGAGTTGCAAGAGCTATTCCAGTCGGTTGGAAGTATTTTGGAAATTTTGATCACCTCAACTCCACGAGGATTGTAGTGTGTTGGGACCCTTCTGTCTCCTTAGTAGTGTACCAGTACTCTGCTTAGCTGGTTACATGCGGTATCTATATTCCCTCTACAAGTTTAAGTCTTACTGTTTCTTTTGTTTACGGACACAATCTGCCAGAGGATCGTGTGGCATTATGGGAGGAGTTGATTTGGCTCCATGATAACACTCGAGTTAGTAGATGCCCCTGGGCGGTGGTTGGTGATTTCAACTAGATTTTTCGACTTGAACATCACTCTCATCACTTGTATCAGGGCGTTGACACTACTGGCATTGACGAATGCAATCTGGCTCTGCAGGATGCTGAGCTCTTCGAGGCTCATGCACAAGGAGTTCCCTTCACTTGGTGGAACAACCAAGAGGATAATCCCACCTCGAAGAGAATTGATCATGCACTCATTAACCAAGCGTGGGCTGCTTCGCATCTAGATGCTTTTGCTGATTTTATGGTGCCACAGCAGTCGGACCATGCGGCTTGCTTATTTCATGTTCCGGCAATGAGGCGTCCCATCAGGAAACCGTTTAAGTTCTTCCACCATGTCATTGGCCACCCGGAATTCTACCAGTCCATCTCTCAGGAATGATTACCTGGATCTATTATTGGTACCTCTCAGTTCAAACTGGTTAGATCTCTCAGGAAGCTTAAAAAGGTTCTCCGGAAGCTGAATAAGCGCCACTATAGTGGAATAAGCCAGAGGGTAAAAAACCAAGCTGAAAAAGTGGCAAATTTGCAGAGAAGTCTGCTTTCCTCTCCAAATACTCAACTGCCACAGAGGAGCATCATGAGCGAGTTAAATGGAAGATTCTGCTCAATACTGAGGAGAAATTCTTCAGACAGAAATCGCGAGTTATCTGGCTGAACCTGGGAGACAAGAACACCTCCTTTTTTCATAAGTCTGTCCTGGAGCGAGCTGCAAGGAATCACATACACCTCTTATACGATGGAGACCAACAGATTATGAATGGGGATGAGATAAAGTCCTTTGCTGCTTCTTACTTTGAGGGTATCTTGGGTCAAACAGATATGCATATCTCGAGTGCGTCAGTGGATATACTTAAAGAACTTCTTCCCTTCCGCTGCTCCGATGCACAAGGACAGTCTATGGTAAGTCATGTATCTCGAGAGGAAATCGAATCTTCTCAAGGCAATGCCTCTCAACAAAATTCCTGGGCCTGACGGATTCTCGGTTGAGTTCTTTCGAGCCACTTGGGATATTGTAGGCAAGGAGGTGGTTGATGCAGTTCAGGAATTCTTTCAAAATGGGCGCCTTATAAGGGACATCAACACCACAATCGTAGTCCTCATTTCGAAAGTACCTTAAGCAAGTCAACTAGGGGATTTCAGACCAATTAGCTGTTGCAACCTGATCTACAAGCTCATATCCAAAATCATTGCAAATAGGATGAAGCCAATTATTTTGGAGTGCATCAGTCCTTATCAAGCGGTTTTCCTCAAGGGAAGAAGTCTATGAGAGAATGTGCTGCTTGCATCGGACCTGATCAGAGACTATCACAAACCTTCATGCCCCAAGAGCTGCATGATCAAGGTGGATATAAGGAAGGCTTTCGACACTGTTTGTTGGGACTTTGTTCTTAAAGTGTTGGAAGCTCAGAACTTTCCACCTCTGTTTTGCACGTGGATCAAGGAATATATCTCCTCGCCTCGTTTTTCTATAGCCATCAATGGAGAACTTGCAGGTTTCTTTCCTGGGAAAAAGGGTATCAGACAAGGGGACCCCATCTCTCCCTATCTCTTCATCATGACAATGGAGGTCCTTTCTAGACTGCTAGAAGCTGCGGCTGCAAGTTCTAGAATCCTCCTGCACCCTTTCTGCTCATCTCCGCAAGTTACATACCTCCTCTTTGCAGATGACTTTCTTGTCTTCACAGATGGGTCAAGGCACTCGCTGACTGGGGTTGCAGAGGTCATGCGTCAATTCAAGCTCTTCAACGGACTTGACATGAACCCTGCCAAGTCTGAAATCTTCTTTGGAGGATTTAATGAGGTTGAAGTGGGAGTGCTTATTGCCTTATCAGGGATCTCTGTTGGCTCCTTCCCGACCAGATACTTAGGCTTACCATTGAATCCTGCCTGAATTTCTATTGCCACTCTCCAACCGTTCCTTGAAAGGATCAAATCCAAGATCCATTCATGGACAGTTAGACTGCTATCCTTCGCGGGTAAGATCAGGCTCATCTCCTCTGTCATTTATGGTATGGTAAATTCTGGAGTGCGGTTTTCAATCTCCCAAAAGGGTTTTATGAGCAAGTTGATTCTCTTTGTGCTGGCTTTCTCTGGAAGAACAAAGTTGGTTCAGCACGCAGGACCAGGGTAGCTTGGAAAGATGTTTGTCGCCCCAAAGAGGAGGGTGGTCTTGGCATTAGGAAGCTTGAGGATTACCAATTTATCTTTCAGCTCAAGCTAATATGGAACATGTTTTCTAATGCGGGCTCCCTGTGGGTTGCATGGCAGAAGTGCAATGTTTTCCACAGGAAAAGCTTCTGGGAATTGGAAGACTCTCAGAAACTCTCTCGCACAGTTCGTGGTATGATCAGGCTTAAACCTCTCCTAAAGGATTTCCTTCGCTGTGAGCTTGGTAATGGAAAAACGGCTATGTTTTGGTATGATAACTGGTGTCCTCTCTCTCCTTTGATCGAGACACTAGGGATTAATGGACCTAGACATCTAAGAATTCGGAAAAATGCAGTAGTCTCTGGTGCATTAAGGAATGGTGAATGGTGGATGCCCCCTGCTCGATCAGTACAACAACAATCTTTTATGGAGCTACTCACTACCATCTCGCCACAAAAAGACTTCAACGGTGAGGATTTATATCTCTGGCGCCGTGTCTCAGGTTCATTTGCAGGGTTCTTCTCTTCTAAGGAAACTTGGGAGGAGATTCGTTCTCACTCTGCCTTGGTATCTTGGTTCAAGACAGTTTGGTTCAAGGAAGCGGTACCTAGGTACTCCTTCATCACCTGGCTTGCTATTCTCGAGAGACTCCCCACAAGGGATAGACTGCGACGCTGGGGAATCAATGTTCCTGATGAATGTGTTCTTTGTACCTCCGGTACTGAATTTCACTCTGACCTCTTTTTTTGAGTGTCCTTTCTCTGCCTCCCTTTGGGCTACTTTTGCTTCTAGATTCTGGCCATCTCCTCCCCAGGATCTCCTTTCAATCTCAACCTGGATTCACGGTACAAGACCTCATCATCAAGCCCAGAGCGATACACTCCTAAAGCTCATCTTGCAAGCATCCTGCTATGTCATCTGGCGTGAACGTAACTTGAGGATCTTCTCGAATACGCCATCAACTGCTTCGTCAACTCAACTGACGCTGGACCGGTCAATAAGGGATCAACTTCTTTCCCTTCCCTCCCCCCTCCTTGGCTCTTATTTTAGTTGTATTTCTTTACCTTTCTAGTAGTATGTTCTACTTTAATAAGTTGTATCAACATGTACAGAAAAAAACTTGAAAAGCTTGGTATAAAATTTAACTTTTTTACCAAAAAAAAAAAAAAACTTAGTAAATTATTATAGATTTCTTCTTATCATATTTCTTTTTTTTTACTATTAATGTTGTCTTCAAAAAGTGCTAGAGAAACTAACTGTGGGAACACATGGGTTTTGTTTTCAGGTTTCGTGTGATACATTTTGGGCAAAAAGAAAACTCCTACACAAATCAATTCGATAATATCCGATCGTGACTTACCCAAGGACCAAGGTTATCAATTCTCATTTAGTTCTTCCTTTTTTTTTAATTAACAGTTGATCTCAAGTGCTTTATATATAGTAACAATTGACTGTTTGATTTCGTGAAATTACCGTAAGAAAGAAAACTATTGGTATTATGAAGATCGAGTTTTAGAAGCTGCTGAGATCTTTGTTCGGAGACTCTCCAATGGAGATTGAAGGGGAGTTTGGAGATGTTTGTTTGGTCATTTGGAGTTATGAGGTTGATCAATATAGTTTTATTTATGACAAATAGACTTTTGGTATCCGTTCATCTAATCTTTTTTATCGAATTTGTTGATATCTAATTAAACACATTAACGTTCTCAACACAAAAATTTTACCAAATTTTTGTTTTCGGACGTAGTCCGGGATTCATATTAGTACTAAATAATTTATAAGTTAATTTTTCAAACTATGAATACAAATTTATAGTATATAAAATAAATTAATAGTTTTAGTGTTGGTTCTATAGTTTAACAACATGTTCAAAAAGTTTTAATTCGCAAAAACTCATTATACGAAACCCGTGAAAGTAAAATATAGTGTGTGAGGCTAAAAGTCACGTTTTATCAAATCAGTTTTTCAAATTTTTAAAGAACAATACCTATTCACTCATCTCATATAAAATAAAATAAAATTTGTATACGTTTACAATTATGTTTGTTACTTTTTAAAACACTTAAGTTTCTGTAAAAAAAAATCAGATATAAGTAGAGTTAATTTGTTTATTAAATTAATTATTTAATATCAATGACATGCCTGTAAATAAGTGCCAACTTCAAGATTTATTTTATAAATATCTCCAAAAATGTATATAGATTTTAACAAGTTTGAATTTCAAATCAAAATAATTCTACAAAATAGTTCTCATAAATATTTATCATTACTATGGTGATATCATATAATATTTTTTAAAAATTGATTTTTATAGTATGGTAAAACACTTTTAGTGTAAATTTATTTAATTAACAAAAAATGTGCCAATTTTTTAATTCTTATATTATATTTGCGGTTTGGAGGTTTATTATTACGAATCAATCTTTTTTTCACAAAATTATAACGAATCAATCATTTTAGTATATTTAGAATTAAATTGATAAAGGAGCCTTATTTTAAAAGTTTATATTATATTTGCAATTTGGAAGTTTTATGGGGGATTTTCAAAAATATCCTTTTTCTATATCACTTTTTAAAAATACCCTTTCATAGTGTCTATTTCCAAAAATACCCTTTTAATATATAAAATGACAAAATTATAAACCCTAAACCCCAAATACTAAACTCTATCCCTTAAAATCTATACCCTAAATGTAAATTGGGAACCCAAACCTAAAAAAACAAATTTTAAAAATTAATTTAACATAGTGTAATTGTGTAAAAGAGGCAAAAATGAAAATGTTAAAAAAATGGCATTTTTGAAAAGAGATATGCCTAAAAGGGCATTTCTAACAAATTCTCAAGTTTTATTGTGTTTTAATCTTTATTAACTAATACTCCCTCTGTTTCATAAAGAATATCATTTTGACACAATGCACACAGATTAAAAAAATTTCTATTTTACCCTGTATAAATACACTAAAACAATTTCTCTAACTAATTAATAAGCAGGTTTCTGTCGCAAATAACTGCTCTTTCTGCTTTCATTCTTATCGGCTATTATAGCTTATAAGCATCGTTTAAGGGAAAACAAAAGAAAAGGTCTCACTCTTTCATTCATAGCCACTTGAATTTTCTTGTCTCTCTACCACTCAAAATTTTCAAACAAAACCACAGAGAAAGTAACATAAAAAAGGAAAGAAACAAACAGACGAGGCATGAATTGTTTCTAATTACAAAAAAAAACCCTAATTATCACACAAAAGTTTGTCAATGGTGGAGAAATTTGGTGCAGCAACAGAATCTGATCTTCTGTTTGCAGCAGGCATATCTCCACTGGTGTTTGTCCCACCATGAACCCCACACTAAGGTGTGTCCATTCACAAACACATCTTCTTTGTACCTACTTTTGCTATGCTCCATCAACAACGGAAAGAGTATATTACTAGTGAATTGCTTTTAATTATATGTGATTAAGTATTTCACCCATTTGGCCTTGTTTTGTGTTAGTTTGCAAGATAAACTGATTTTGTAGAATAAATAATATGTTTTTACTCGCTTTTAGTTATTTCTCAAATTAAATTTTGTTTATTAATGATTTTTCCTAGATTTTTGTCTTGAAGAAAAATCTATAGCATAAAAGAAAAAGAAGTCTAGATATAATATAAATTTGAAGTGAATTATACTACAATTCTATTGATTTATCACAACTACTAAAAAAAAATGAAGGAAGAGAAAATAAAAGATGAGCCAAATATAAGCAAAACCTAAGCAAAAATATGAGCCAAATATAAGCAAAACCTAAGCAGAAGATCACCATTCTTCCTTTCTAACTATAATGATAAGATCCAAAATTAACTGAGAAGGAAAGCAAATGTTGAGTGATATCTTAAATTATTTTGTCAACTTATAGGTGACTTTTATACAATATTTAAAGATTATGCATGATATAAGCAATGGGTTATTAAGTAAAACAGCAATCAATTTTCAATATTTCAATGCAGTTTTGCATGGTTTAAGATGTTATGGACTCAATTGTTCAGTTGTACGATACTTCCTCCAATTCAAATTAGTTGTCTTTTAAGGTTATTCCTTAAAAATAAGAAAATAATTAAACTTTCTATTTTAACCTCCATTAATATATTTTATAATTTTTTAATTGATCAAGACATTAATATAGTTGACAAAATTGAAATATCTATAAAACATCTACACTGAAAATTCAAAACGACAATTATTATCAAACAAAATTTTCACTCTAGAGCGACAACTAAAACAAAATGGAAAGAGTATATTACTAGTGAATTTCTTTTAATTATATGTGATTAAATATTTCACCCATTTGGCCTTGTTTTGTGTTAGTTTGCGAGATAAACTGATTTTGTAGAATAAATCATATGCTTTTAGTCATTTTTAATTATTTCTCAAACTAAATTTTGTTTATTAATGAGTTTCCTAGATTTTTCTCTTGAAGAAATATCCATAGCTTAAAAGAAAAAGAAGTCTAGATTTAATATAAATTTGAAGTGAATTATACTACAATTTTATTGATTTATCACAACTACTAAAAAATGAAGAAGAGAAAATAAAATATGAGCCAAATATAAGCAAAACCTAAGCAGAAGATCACCATTCTTCCTTTCTAACTATAATGATAAGATCCAAAATTAAGTGAGAAGGAAAACAAATGTTGAGTGATATCTTAAATTATTTTGTCAACTTATAGGTGACTTTTATACAATATTTAAAGATCATGCATGATATAAACAATGAGTTATTAAGTAAAACAGCAATCAATTTTCATTATTTCAATGCAGTTTTGCATGGTTTAAGATGTTACAAATTCAATTGTTCAGTTGTATGATACTTCAATTTAGTTGTCTTTTAAGTTTTTTTTTTCATACAAATTAAGAAAATAATTAAATTTTCTATTTTTACCATTCATTAATATATTTTCTAATTTTTGAATTGGTCAAGACATTAAAATAGTTGAAAAAACTGAAATATCTATAAAACATCTACACTGAAAATTCAAAACAGAAGTATTTCACCCATTTGGCCTTGTTTTGTGTTAGTTTGCTAGATAAACTGATTTTGTAGAATAAATCATATGTTTTTAGTCGTTTTTAATTATTTCTCAAATTAAATTTTGTTTATTAACGAATTCTCCTAGATTTTTGTCTTCAAGAAAAATCTATATGACATGTATCTTGCTTTACATTCAGAGCTAATAAACTTGACTTACTCTTCCTGACCAACGGTAAAAAGTTCTTGTAACGACTGTTTATATAACTAACATGTAGCTAATGGACCAGTGAGAATTTTATATACAAGTGATCATAATTTCAGTTAGCTTATTAAATAATCGGGGATCTGAGAAGTAATAGTATATGAAGCGCAACTGGAAATCATTGAATTAAAAGCAACATAAATTGAGGTTTCATTAATACAATGGGTGGAAACTTGAATACTTCGCCTACGAAAACTTTTACGCCAAGAAATATCTCAAACCAATAATATGACTGGATCCGACCCGATTGAGTACTTGATCCGACAGACCCAGAAGAACTATGTGTCTGATGTCGTTTTGTTGAATTTGGTTTGGGAGTTTCCGGTTCTTGAATTGTGCCTAAAAGCTTGTCTTCCTTTCTTGGGTGCTTCTGACTCAACCAACTCCTTGAGCTTCTCTAGAGCTGAAACGAGAAATGACTTCATCATTTGCCAAAATATAAATGATATGAATGGCCTCATATGTTTCCTATGCACTAACAGAGTACTTTCATGTCTATTTTTTAAAGTGTTTCCTAGAAATATGTACACAAGGCTAAGAAATTACCGGGTGTGTAAGTGGCACGAATGGAATCTAATGAAGTGGGCGAGATCGGATAGATAGGACATGAATCACTCCCAACTTTCTTCAGGAGCTTTGAGAAACGCCTTACCTGAAATTTTTTTAAAATATCCAAATGAACAAGTGGAGCTAGAGTCAAGAGCTTAAGCATGGTAAAAGTAACAGAGATTCAGATAAGAGGGTTCCAAGCAATTGTCCTATACAATTACCCTAAGTGATTAGTGAATAACTCAGTGAGATGAGTACAAGATTCTGATATTGTATTTTCTTCCCCTGTTTGAGACACACCTTGTCATCTAGTATCTATTATCTGAGGTACCTCTAGCTTGTGTTTCCACATAAGTGATAGAGAAAGAATGTTTGTGTGTATGTGCAGAATATAGTTTCAGTTTACCTCATGATTACTCAGCAATGTGAAGCACCGCCCAGCCTGGCCTGCTCTAGCTGTCCGTCCAGCACGATGGATGAAGGTCTTAGCAAATGGAGGCATATCATAGTTTATGACATTTGTTACCCCTTTAACATCCATTCCACGTGTTAGAGCATCCGACGCAACAAGAACTTGGATATCGCCTTTTCTAAAGGCCTTTAATTCTTTGCTGCAGGCAAAATTTTTCAATAAATGAGCAGATTTCTCTATTTACGAGTGCCACAGGGTGGTATTAAGTGATGCAAGATTCAAATATTACCTTCGAACTGATTGGTTCAGACCACCTGAATACTCTTTTGCTTTTATGTTTGCGTCACCGAAAAAGTTGAGTAACTTGCATAGACGACGAGTTGTCTCTACGGAGGATGTGAAGATGATACACTTTTCAGCTTCCCATGATTTTAAGAGAGCAACTAAATATACAGGCTTCATCCCGGTTTCGCAAATCTGTTTAAAAAACATGTGACGTAAAATCAGGAGATAAATTTTTGCAGACAAATGTTGTGTCAAAGCACAAACTTGAAGAAAAAAATGACACATTAAACACATATACATACCAGTCTAAGGCATTCCAACTTCTCGGGTAGTCTGTATCGGCTTCCTCCAGTTGTCATGAATAACGGATGATGCAGGTCAAGCTGAATAAGCTTGCTTGGATCCTGCGTCAATGTAGCTGATAACACCATCTTCACCAACCTTGGATATGGTTTTCCCTTGAAACCTCTTTCCACACTTCTGTGGATATGAAGTAAGCATCACATTAGTTACTTTTAGTCAGCTTTGACTGCAGCCTTTAACCAGCTGAGGTTATTATGTGACTAATGTAGTATAAGAAAGGAAAAATGCTTGAGAGATGGAACTCACTGTCTACGAACAGTCTGCAGAGCACCAAAAGCGGAAGGAACAAACGCTGTAGGAAATAGGCCATCGTCAGAGGACTGAGTCAGTTGCAGAACAGTTGGTAGCCATGATTGATAAGCCTCCCTTAGCAATCTGTCGGTTTCATCAACAACCTGAAAAAATTCGCTTCATCAAACAAATTGGAACCTAAGACAGAGGTGAACTAAAGAAGCGAAATCTGGATTTGTTTCATACAAGGTAACGCAAATGCTCAAGAGTAAATCCCTTGGTGTTGTTGATATGATCCATCAGCCTTCCTGGTGTTGCTACCAATATGTCCACAGCACTCTCAAGGTTTTGGGAAAGATCTTCAGGATCAAAGCATATCCCCGCATCAAGTTTAGGTGTCTTGATGAGCTGTGAGATTTCACCAGCTATAGAAGATTGACCCACAGCTGAACCAACAGATAATCCCACAGCTGGAGCTATAGCATCAAACACATCCTTAACCTAAACTAAGCAATGACAACACGGAAGACTTCAGTAAACCATAGAAGTTGTTGTTGCGTTTCACCAAAAAAAAAAGAACAAAGCCAGAAGTGAGAACCTACCTGCAAGGCTAAATCACGAGTGGGCAAAACGACTAGAGCACGGAGGCATCTCACAGGACGAGGAGCAAGGATTTGCACAATTGGTAAAGCATAAGAGAGAGTCTTGCCACTTCCTGTTGGAGAATTAACACATATGTCTCTTTCGAAACCACCTGGCCCTATTGTCTCATGCCAAACTGAAACTTGCACTGGAAAAAGTGAAGAGATACCCATCTCCTCCAATGCCTTCTTCAACCTTATCACATATAAAAGATTCAACATCATCATAAGGAAAAGAGAACGTAGTTTCAGAAGCTTAAAAAGTCATCATACAACTAAGAAACTTTTTCAGCTGGAATCAAAAGATGTAACAGAGATACTTCAATCAAAGGTTATATACATAAAATCGATGTTACCTGGGATTAAGGCAAGGGAGGGTTTCGAGAGCACAGGTTTCGACATTGCTGACGTCAATCGGAGCTCTCATCCATGGAACAACAGAATCAATCTCCCTCTCCGCCGCATCCTCTTTATCTCTTCCCATACTCAGCTTAATAATCGTTTTCTGTGGCAATGATTTCCGAGGACGAGAAGGAAGAACTAAGAAGCCGTGACGGTGGGTGGTGAGACAAAAGCTTCTCTCCGGCAACCAAAACCCTCCTTCGATTTCTATCATTTTTTAAACCAAGGGTTTTTCACATTTTACCTGTTAACCCAGTAACCGATCGGTCGAACCGGAAGGCCCGGTATGTATATTTTCTTGTCAACCGGTTCATGATGTACAGTGCCGCAAAAACAGGGTGGATTTCAACTTACTAGTTCATTCAATTTAACTCAAAGGCCAAAGCAATAAACTATACAGAAGAAATCGATATCGTGAAAACTTTATATTTCCCTTAAACAAATTCTTACTCATTTATACAAACATACCAACAGTCTAAGGAGGTAGAATATACTGTGTAGTATTTATTAATGTGGACTTTCTCTCGAGTTTTTACTTTTTTACATACAATTGTCGAGATTAAAGAGATATCTAACTCTAAACGAGCTGAACCACGGCAGCGACTCTCAGAGCACCGTTCTGGAGAAGTTCAGAGAGCTCATCGAAGAGCAGTGCGGTACGCCAACCCCACCCTTTGGGAGCTTTAGGCAGAAGAGTTCCTCTCTGTTTAAAGCTCCCAAACAACATCACTTCTCTTTTCGACGGGCATATTAGCTACAAGAACAATTAAAAATAATGTAGCTTATGCATCAAAACAAGACCAATGAATTGTCATTCCACTTAGACATGGAATCATACATGAATATATCATCAAGAACTTGCACATATATATATATATATTTGTAAGATACCTGGTAACGTGCAGTCACTTTGTCACGAGGATCTATGAAAACATGGACCTGAAATGCGGTAGAAGAGATTGTTATTTCACAAGCACTGACAGCTGAAGTAGCTCTTATAGCTCTATTATAACAATATACCATAGAAAACTAACCTTCCTTACTGAATCCAGTATCTCTGCTTTGCGACGGTGAAGAAACAATCCTGTAGAAATTCATTATCAAGTTATGTATTATGACACACCAAACTAACTAATGTGAGGAAAACATGTGATCTTGTCATTATGTTGACTCGTGTTACCAATAGTTCGACGTCCTTGAGGGTCTTCGTCATTGAACGCCTGAATGCTAATCTGGATATGGTATCAAAACGTAACCCAAATTTCATAGTTAGACAGCCAGACCAGCATCAATAGAAAGTTTGATGATCAAGTTGTGAGTTTGTGATACCTTCCACAGAGAACCAGCATAGAAGAATTCAGGAGAATGCTCAACATGACCATTAGCGAGTCTATGGACATCTTCAAATTCAACTCTGCAGACAATGAAAATATGCATATGAGAGGAATCATTTACCAAACAAGACAAAGTAAGGAGTCACATCAAATTTGATTAAACCAAGAGAGTTAGTTACAAGTAAACAAAACTGGAAACATTACCCAAAACGAAAGGGAGGAAAGTGACACAAAGGTGTCCTTGTATCAAGTGATATGGTACAACTTGCGTTCTCCCACTCAGTCCCTACTGAAGGTTCCTTTGGTTCTGACATTCCAACAGTACTTCCACTGCCACACCCTCCCTCCGTTTGACCACCACGATGATTATTACCAACACCGCTTGTCCCTTGGCTCAGCCCAACAAGAGCTGTCAAACCATCTTTAGAAATTTCTCCACTCTGATCAATCCTAACTTCAGAACCATCACTAGCAATAGGTTGCTGACCATTTCTGTTAATGGGGACACGAGAATACACAAAAGGTGTAGGAGGCCAAGCAGGTGGTGGCACAAATGTAGCTTCGCAGCCAATGCCTGCAAGTCCATCGATGTGTTGTCCTCTGACACTGATCCTGACAGGTTTAAAGATACCTATTCCTTCGCCTTGAGAAGATTCCGTCACATACACGTTTTCCATGTCTCCCATCATATTGTTCTGCACATTGTCTTGGCAATAATAATTGTTAAAGGCTGCACCATGTGAAACCCCAAATCCCTGTTTACACGCGCATGCAACACTGATAAGGCAACACCTTTTGCATGTGTTGGCAGCAACTTCCTGCACCCTTTGACTGAGAAGCATCTGAATAGTAGTCAAACATAAAAACATTAATGCATTTACGTACGCAAACATTTAAAACCAGAGTAGAATTGCTACTATTAAGACAAATGTATCAAAGCTAAGCGGATCAACCACCCCTAAATTTCTAAGACTGGCTGAGTGAGAAAGGAAGCAAGTTTAAGGACAACGAACCTGCAACCAGAGGCCATCATTCACGGCTTTACAAGGGAAACCTAGCTCTTCAAGTTCTTTTCTTGCGTTCAGTAGTATTTCAAAAGACATATTGCAATACAAAAGAGAACCACCTTCAAAAGTGTTAACAAAGGCACCGTATTCTTCCTCAGTAAATCCACATTTTCCTTTAACAGAACCTGTACCTTGCCTTGTCCCCACAACCCGTCCACCCCATGTTAGAGCAGAAACACCACAGTTTCCCCAGTCATTGACCACAAAACCATCAGAAGAAGAACCTAAAGTAGGAGAATTTCTAGAGTCTGCTCCTGATAACCAACTATCATTACCCAAATGGTATGCTTCTTCAGAAGGTCCTTCAATTGCCACCCCACTGCCTTCTGTCTTATCAACAACACTGGTGCTAGTACGACCAAAGCTTGTTTGTGAGCTAGGAGATTGCTGAAAGAC
This sequence comes from Camelina laxa, assembly GCA_024034495.1. NCBI lineage: Eukaryota > Viridiplantae > Streptophyta > Magnoliopsida > Brassicales > Brassicaceae > Camelina > Camelina laxa. The sequence continues at coordinate 19,222,687 of CM043880.1, forward strand.
GAGGTTTGAACCAGAAACACCTCTTTGGAAATCAACAACACCTTCTGAGACTGGAACAATCACGTCATCACTAGCATCTCTTAGACCGTCTTCTATATCTAAATGACCAATCTTACTTTCCAAACTCCCGAAGGAGAAATCATCCATCATATTTTTCCCCTTCGATATAGCAGAATCAATAGGAAAGCTTGTCCCTCTCTCAAATCTGGAATCTTGATTGGAATGTTCTGTGTTGGAAAGAGCACCATTTGCAATGAAGGCATACAGTGCCAGTTCAAACCTTTTTGACATGGAAAGAAACACGGTTCAAGGAGCTTAATAAATGTAACATACAGTATAAACTATAAACTGTAATCCAATTAGTCTATGCAATTCTGTACCGTTTTTCTTCACTAGGGACCCATAATTCATCAGATGTCAGCAATGCGCATAGAGTCTGTGCAGAGAGTTTTGGCAGCATCTGACAATAAAATGAGACTAAATAATTAGCAAGACAGAAAAACTAGAAGTAGTTCTAAGTTCTAACTAAAAACTAGGAGATGCTTTCTAGATAAAATGACATCAAGGATTTAAGAAGGTGAAACCAGATACAATTTAGCAACCAGATGAGTAGACCAAGATATTTTTGCTTCTGACGGTGACGGATACCCAAAAAGAAACGAGACAATCACTAACTACACAAAAATCATAATGTCAGTCTAAAGCATAGACATTAAATTACCTCTCTCAGTTCCACAGCACCACTTTGACAGAGATAACCCCAGCAAGCATTTCTTACACGTTCTCCATGTATGCCATAGTCTTGGCTCTCAGCAAACACCTGAGTCACAAGTGGAAGAAGCTTTGTGTACTCAAGATTCACGTAGATCACGGAGGATGAAAAATACATACACATGACTGAGATTTCTCAAACCTGATATGCCAGGAAGTTTGAAGTCCTCAGCTCAGAAATAATAAAATCGGTGCATATTGCACACAAATCCTGTAGGACAAAAACCTCTAGTTTTTAGATAAACCGATCCACAAGAAGCTAGTCATATTGATCTAAGTCATAAGTATTAAGAATACCTGAAGATCAAGAAAAGAAGCTGCAGCTAAAACGCGAAAGGCATTATCATCATCAAGCTTAGGATGATACCCATAGAGATAAGCCAAAGCAACAGAAATTGCATCTCCATTAACATTTTTATCATCCACAAGTAAGTTAACAACCGGAGAGCTTGCTTCTTTCCATGGACCTTGGAGCATAGTCCTTAAATCACAAAAATTGCATATATTCTAATCAAAACCTGAACATCAAAATCAAACCTATCCCCACATAACACCGCCGCTGAACAATTTTGATAATTAACAAGTGGATCATATACCTGAAGTAAGAGCTGCGAGATAGAATAAGCCGATGGAGATGGTAGCTGGATCCCATAGCCTTAACAATAACATCGGAAAACGCACCGGAGCCGAAACCTTCGGATTGAATATGATCGCATAAGGAAGTGAGATTACAATCGAGAGAACGAAGCTCCGATGTAGTCTGATCACTTTCAGCAAGAACCGGTGGCGAAGGTTGAGGAGATGGTGGTGGTGGAACCGTCATCCTCATTTGATGATGATGCGACACCGACGTTCTAGAGTTTCGATAGTCTTGGTCCATAAAAACAACGATGTCGAATTCTCAAATTAATTGTTCTAGGGATTCAATTTCAATTGAGGACGAAAGCCATTGAAGACGGAGAAAGAAGCTCTCTCTCTCTCTCTACCTTGGACTTCAACAGTCACACACACCAAACTCGCGTGTGAAGTGATAAACTAAACGCAGTCGTTTTGTAGACGGTAAGAGAAATTACTAAATTGGAAAATACCAATTACGATAACCGAATCTAATTTAACTAAACCGAACCGATGCTTATGACCGTTGGAGCCAAAAACTTTCCCAACGGCTAACTTTATCTTAAGCTTTTTTTTTTTTTTCTTCTCCTTTTGAATTTTCGAATAGAAAATGCGAAAAAGGGAACAAAAAATTCGTCTTTATAATTTACTAAACCCTACCTTCCATTGATTATTATTCCACAGAACAATTTCAAAACTCAAAAAATCTCTCTCTATCTCTTTGAAATCGCAAAACTTGCATCAATGGCGTTAAGGAACATTGAAAACGCTCTTCCGATCTCACAGGAACGACCTAAGAAGCTGGCTAAACTCTCAAAGAAACCAGAGATTGTCTCAAAGCAACCAGAGATTGCTCTGAACGATGAAAACAACACAGTCGCTGTGCCTGAATCGACTGTTGAATACGTTGCTTCAGAGAATCTCAAACCAATTCAAGATCCTGAACCCTCTGTCAAGGTAAAAGATTATCCTCTGATTTCTAAAACTAATGTGGATTGAGTGATTTGTTTGGACGATGATCATAGATTCAATCTACTTATCTTGTTTTTTTTTGTTAATATATTGAAGAGGTTAGTAGAAGAATTAGCATCAAAGGATTGGATTAAAGTATGCGAGTCATTGAACAACACAAGGAGATTTGCAATTTATCACTCTTCTCTGTTGCTACCAATACTGTGAGTTTCTTTCATTTATTCTATTATACAAGAGCCTGAAGCGCTTATAGAGTCTGGTGATGATTTTGTTTTTTTTGGTCAATTTGAATGTGTAGAGAAAAGCTTATAGTTGTGATGGTGAAGGCAATGAAGAACCCTAGAAGTGCATTGTGCAAGACTTCGATTATGACTTGTGGTGATATCTTCAATGCTTATGGAGAAAAGTTGCTCCAAGGACCTCATTTGAAATCAATGGACGATCTGGTAAAGATTTAGTTTCTTCTGTTAGTTATAGCTTAAATTGGGCTATGGATTCTTAATTTAACATTTTGGTATCTTGATGGTGAAATAAAAAAAAAACAGCTGTTGCAGTTGCTGATGAAAGCCTCACAGGACAAGAAGTTTGTGTGTGAAGAAGCTGACAAAGCGCTGAACACGATGGTTAACTCGGTGGCTCGTTTGCCTCTTTTGCGTAAACTCCAGACTTATGTCCGTCACAGTAACCCTCGTGTCAGGGCCAAAGCTGCTGTGTCTACTTCCAACTGCGTTTCTAAACTGGTATTTTTACAGTTCTTTAAAAATGTTCAGAGATAAAAGGTATTTATATTCTTGTATTGTGATTGATTTTTTGCTTTGTATGTTTGTTATCAGGAGCTAAATGAAATGGAAGAGTTTGGGATGGTTGTGCTTGCGCAAATGGCTGCGGATTTGTTGAGTGACAAGTTGCCAGAGGCAAGGGAAGCCGCGAGGGGTATGGTGAACTCGGTTTTCCAGAAATTTACATGGATTGCAGAAGAAGACGAAGAAGGAAGCAGCAAACAAGAAGCTTGGCAGAAGTTTTGTGAAAAGAATGTAACAGGGCTCAATGCACAAGCCATGATCAAGATTGTCTCATCTCAATAAATGTTGTTCTTCTTTCTGATTCATGTAAAATACGTTTTTACATGATATAACAATCTTTCTATTTTTCCTATCACTATTGGATCTGTCCTCTCAATTCCATAGTACACCAGAGGTTTTGTAAGGAAGCTTGGCAGAAGTTTTGTGAAACAGGGCTCAATGCACAAACCATGATCAAGATTGTCTCATCTCAATAAATGTTGTTGTTCTCTCTGATTCATGTAAAATACGTTTTTACATGACATAACGATCTCTCCATTTCTCCTACCCCTATTGGATCTGTCCTCTCAATTCCAATGTTATTACCATAATACAGCAGAGGCTCATTGGCTCATTAAGCTTCAAAAAAAAAATTGTTGGTTTGGCTCCATTGTTCTTACTGACTTTGTCATCCACATCAATCGTCTCTGGAGTCTCTAATTTTTCCATTCCGAAGTGATGTTGTTACTTTTTCATCTTTGTTCTTGAATCAGAGTTCTCAAAGCTCTTTCAACGTCTTCGAATGGTTGTCCAGCATACAATGTAAGCTGCCTCTTCCTCACAACTATCACATTCTTGCCACCAGAACTCACTTCGTCATAAAGATCCTACAGTGAATAAGTAAAAAATACAATCTCAATGCTCTTAGAATCTAGTATACTTTATACTATCTGATCATGAAGAGAAACTCAGGGTAGGTTCTGAGGAACACAAATCATTTCAGAGATACAGACCTTAGAAAAGAAGAATGAAGTTAGTAGAAGAATGAGCTATCTACCTTGGTTGATACAGGAGCTATATCGGCAATGAACTCATCTAAGTCTTCAAAAACTGATTCAAGCAGATAAGAGAAGTTTCTAGCATCACTCTGATCCTCAAATGCAATCATGTGTGAAACCAGGCCCTCATTTTGTTCCATAGATTCAGTCCTCAGCGTAAAATATCCCTCGGATATGTCTTGATCTATTTTACTCCGCATGAGAATTCTCTGAAGAAAAGAGAAACGATAAGTGCTGGCTCATAATATGTTGTGATAGTTTGTTCTTGGTTGTGAATTAGTTTATTCTATCGGGCAATCAGAGCTTTTAAAACAAAAAAAAATCCTATATTATTCATAAAACCGGCAAGAACAATGCTCTCATAACCTAATATATCACCTACCAGCACATAGGGAAGCTTCAGCCACCACATATTCTCAGATTGTTTCTCCTCCCTTGCTCTTCTCAGCGCTTTTCCTTTCCTGACGTCTCCATGTTTCCCTGACAACGAAGTGCTACCAAATCCAGAACCAGCTTCCATATTCGGTGTTCCGCTCACTCGGTTTCCAGATTTCTTAGACTTCTTAGTTTCCTTTGATGGTCGTCTTTGCTCAGATTCCTGAGCAGCACCTAAAATTTTAAGATCAGTAGAGGACTGACTTAGCATATTCCATATGTGTTGCAACGATTATGTCAGAACACCTATTTCAAGTAAAAAATTAATAACTAGCTGTTTGTTCCAGTCTAAATCTCATATTCATCGCTAGTCAATCCAATATCTAGTCAGTACATCCCTAACAGCACCATTTGTTTCTTGCAAATTAACACAACTCATCAATGCACTACTTAACAAGATGTTGTTGCGGTATCATGCACTTTATTCTAAAACATACAAGAAACCATCTTGGAATCTGAATCCCCTGCCTTTTTTTGTTCTTCTTCAGGATTCTTCTCACCGTCTCGTGACTCACTAACACTCCCATTTTTCCCTGCCTTCTCAGTCTCAGACATTAGCTCATTGTTTCCCTTACTTCCACCAAAACCTTTCACATTACCCGTCGGTGGCTTCTCGGCTTTAAACTTATACTTCTTCTCAAACATCAAACTTTTCTCATCATTTCCAGATTCATCCAACGGGTCTACACGCAATCCCGCCAAACCTTTTCTCTGCGAATTCAACCGTTTCTCCATGTTAGACAGTCTTGCTCCTATCTCTTTCTCAATGTCAACCCCAGTTTCATCATCCTCTTCTTGCTTACCCTCACTTTTGCGTGCTTCACGTGCCATCATTCTGATCTCTGCAATCTTCACATTCATCTCAAGATCCTCTAGCAAAACCACACTGCTCTCTCTTTCCCCGTTTTGACGACCACCACTACCACTTGAAGTTTCCGGCGTGTTATCCGATTTTGTTGAGTCTCCAAGAAACAAAACAGCACAAACAGTTTGAAATGCGAAAATTCCGATCAACCACCATCCATACTTGGCTACTAACTTGGGAGAGAGCTTACTCAATTCACCATTCACCTCGTTTGGCACAACAGAGCTACTTAAGACCTGAAGCTCGTCCTCTACAACATCATCACTCTCGTTAGACACCACGTCGCTCGAAGGAACATTTTCCGGCGTTTTGATTCCGATTAAGACGGTTTCTTGAGGCTTCGGATTTAGGGTTCTGAGAATTTTGGGTCGGAGGTAATTTTTCCTTCTTGATAACTTCGACGAGAACGACACTGAAACCGAAGAACACCGTATCAATTTTAAAGAAACTCTCCTTCCGGTGGAATACGACGGAAGCAAAGGGGAAGGAGATGAGAAGACGGCGTATCGGAGAACCGCCATGGCTACGGCGGAGATGGTTTTAGCCAGACAGAGTTTCTTATTAGACTCACACACATTTGATAAAAAATAATAATAACAAATAAACCCCACAACTTTTGAAATATTCCGTATATTTCTTTTTTAAATTTGAAACGATCAAAATTGACCCCAAAAGTGGATAATTAGGCAAAATCATTAATTTTGTCTTCAGCCGCCTGTTTCGTTTTGCATCGCTCTCACTCCCTGTGTGGCTCTTTCGTCTTCCACACTATCACTTCCATAGCCACAAAAGCTTCACATAAATCTTAAATTAAACCCTAACAAACTCGTCACAGACAAACACAAAACTACAAAATACACCTTTTGTATTATTTGGATGTTTTGAGTAAAATGGAATCGGATAAGCCTGGAATTGTTTCAATTCTCGCGGCAGCAACGGTCGATTCGGAGAAGCCTCGCGTTTCGATTTCAGCTGTGAGAGCGGTTGCGGCGGCAAGAGCTGAATCTTTTCTTCTCACGCGTACTCTCTCTGGCTCGTTTTCATCTGCTGGTTCTGTTCCAATTCGTGCACCTCTTACAGTTGATGAGGATGATGATGATGATGATGATTCTGTAATCGAGGAACATAGCTTAGCAAGTAGTGAAGCTACTAGGGGAATTGATTCTGGGACAGATGACGGTTTTGAGTCTATTTCTGGGGACGCAGACGATGAGAATGAGTTAGAGGATGTGATTACGGGTGGGGTTAGGGTTCATAGGTTACTAGGGGAAAAGCTAGGTGGAGATGTTGGAGATGGAAGTGATGATTTTTCAGGTGGGAGTGTGATTTATAGACCATTTGCTGGTGATATTGATGAGGAAGCGTCCGTGAATTACTCTTCTTTTGAGGAAGGGAGTGAGATTAGTGATGAGGTTGAGGGAATTAGTGAGAGTGAAGATAGTGAAGCTGATAGAGTTAGCATGAAAGCTAAAGTAGTCATTCCCAGAGCTATCTTGTCTTTGGAAGATGAGGAATTTGACGAAATTTTGGGTAGTGGTGATGAAGAGGCTGTGATGCTGGGTGTTACAAAGGCTCCTAGTGATGAAGAATCCGAAATTGGAGATAGGGTATTGCAATTTGAAGATAATGGAGTGGTTGATGAGCCAGAGTGTTCGGATGTTATCTCTACAGTAGAAGTGGTGAGAATGAAGTATTCAGAAGAATTAGATGATGATTTGATGTCCTTTGGGAATATTGAGGAATCAAGTCTCGGTGTTCTACCAGGAGGTTCTAATGATTTTATGGCAGAAAATGAAGGGAACTCTACTGAGGCGAGTATGGTATTGGGTCAAAGTTTCAAGCAATTCATCCAGAAAGGTGATGTTCAAAGTGCCATCGATAAGGACAATGGTGGTGGTAACATTCATGAATTTGATGCATTGATGAAGGAAAGTTATGCAGAAAGAGTAGAAGATAATGCAGTTGAATTAGCAAAAATGGGAATGAATGATAAACCAGAATACTCAGGCTCTAATGTAGGTGAACTTGTTTCCACAGAGGAAGATATGGTGCAAGAGAAATCTTCTGAAGATATGGTGCAAGAGAACTTGTCCTCTGAGAGTATTCTTGGTGTTGTGCCACGTGATTGCAATGAGGTTTTACTGGAAAGTGAAGGAAACGATGTTCATGAGGATATAGGATCAGATGAAAGTATCAGCAGCCTTGTCGAACAAGGGGTGGGTCAAGGAAGTATCAGCAATAACAGAACTTATGTTGTTTGTGCCTGTGAAGCAGATGAAGGTGAGCGATCTATTGGATCAGAAAGCAGAGACTCAGGGGATGAAGCCGCTGTAAATATGATGGGCGAGGCAAAAGAACACTTCGAAAATGATTCTGGTGCTGTTAGTGAATTAGAACAACCTGAATCCGAGGACAAGCCTGAAATTGATCTGAGTTCTGAAAGTTTTCAGGTAACTCCAACTCTGGATTCTGTAACGACGAGAAACCTTGAGGTTGCTGGAGGAATAGATGTCTTTGTAAGTGGGTGTAGTTCTTCCGATCGAAAAGCTGAACAAGAGTCTGAAAATGAAGAAAATCAAGAATCAGACGATAATGATAGGAAGTTATCACTTCCTGGTGAAGAATGGTCATCAAATTTAAGAAGTTTCTTTGAGACGGCCAATGAGACTGTGGAAAAGGGGGAGCAGATTTCGGAGCACATTAATAAGCAGGTTAATTTTCAGTCTGATAGCGAACCAAATCAAATCTCAGTGGGCGTAGAAGAAACCATTTTGCTTTCGGTTAAAGATGTTGAGAGAAGCATACCGGAAATTTCTTCAAATGAGACGAAGATGGCACGGTTAATTCACAATCAAACTTTTATGGAGCTTGAAAATTACGAAGGAACAGGTGATACAATGGAGAAACTCTGTGAGTCCACTTTCCAGAATTATTCAGAAGTGTTACCCTCTGATCATTCTTTGCAGCTGATAAGTGAGAAAGTCAAGGAAAGAGTTGAGAAGACCCAGCTCTTGAAAGAGAAGCTCCAGAGGATTATAAGAAGCTCAGATCATTGCAGCGAAAAGTCAGCTGTTACTGAAGCTGCGTCTAAGCTGAGCCTAGCTGGTGGAGAACATCAAACGTCCTTCGGGATTGATTACGTGTCTGACGGAACAAAGATGATGCTGCCTGAACAAGAGGTCCGAGATGATCTAGACTTCTCCATTAACGTCCTTGTTATTGGAAAAACCGGGGTGGGAAAAAGTGCAACGGTTAATTCAATATTTGGGGAGACTAAGTCTCCTGTTGGTGCATTTGGAGTTACCACAAAGTCTGCAAATTACATAGTTGGGAATGTAGGAGGAATCCTGATAAGAATACTTGATACTCCAGGTCTCATGTCTTCTGCAACTGAGGAACAGTTTAATCAGGAAGTCCTTATGTCGATAAAGAAGAGCATGAGAAAGTTCCCAATTGATGTCTTCCTCTATATTGACCGTCTAGATGACACTCCAGACATCCGTTTACTTAGAATCATCACCAGTTCTCTGGGCTCATCAATTTGGCAAAATGCTATCGTGGTTCTAACTCATGCAGCTTCCGATGTGCCAGATACTGCAAGCTACAAAGACTTCATTGCGCAGAGATCTTCTCTTATGCACCAATCAATCAGACAAGCAGTACCTAAGTTAAGCTGTATAGGCCAGAGCAAGATGCCTAGAATTGTTCTGGCAGAGAACAACATGAGCTCTTTCTCGGCAAACAAAAGCAGTGAATCTACTTGTCCAGACTGGAGATTGAACCTATTGATCTTATGTTGCTCGGTGAAAATCAAGTCTAAAGCCCAGAATACCGATGTGGAAAAGGCTGGTGTCTTTGGCTCCCAGCCTAGCTCATTCACTCTTTTTTGTTCCTTGTGGAATGTTTTGCTTAACTCAGGGCATACTTCTTATTCACATGATGATTTGGAGGCGAAGAAAAGGAAATTACTGGATTCTTACCCTAAAATTATCTGGGACGAACAGAGTCAAGAATGTCTCGAGCAAGAATCACTTCTCATTGAGAATCAAGAACCAGAAGACGAGAAGACTTGGGTTCCTGGTCGTATGAGAAGCAGAAGAGGAAGACTTGGGTTCCAAGCAACAAAACGGTTGGGTATCTATCTCGATACATCCGATTTGCACACCGGGTTTTCCATTGGAAACCGTGGCTGTAGAAACGACGCACAGGACTTGGTGAGGATGAGAGGGTCAATGTCTGTTATAGGTTTGCTTCCTATGCTGATGTCCGTATTCACTTCGGTCTATGGTGGAAAAGAAGATATTTAAAATTGCTCTTGTTGTAGAATTTGTTACATATCACATGTTTTCGTCATCGCTTTTGGATTATGTGTTTATGCCATTAACAAATAACAATACACGAAATTAAATATATCAAATACAAATGTTGTGAGGATAAGGACCCTTCTCTTAGGTCAGTGTTGTTACTTCTTCTCCTATTTGGTCGTTTTGGTTTGTGGAGTTAGAAACAATAATCTAACCAAATGGTGTGAACTTGTGATCTAGTAATTCATGCTATAATGTTCAACAACCTCCTTAATTTGTCTACAAACTTTAGTCATCAATGTGTATTAATCGGATTGTAGGATTGAACCATCAATGGATTCAGGGTTTATGCCATTGGTGTTATACAAGTCAAATTGGTCTGCCTTCATCAAGAGGAACAAAAATAACCCGATTTTTATAATAAGATAATTACAAATAAAGATACTTTAAAATTGTATTATAAACTTTTTGCATTGTGTGAACTTAGGTTGTATGCTAACTTAATTTGATGTGTAACAAAACAATGTTTATGGTTTTGTAAACAATAATAACGAACCAAAGTTTTTGAAAATGGCCAAAGATTTAAAACAATTTATATCAACTTTTAGTTTTTCCTCTTTTGTCAAATAAACTTTTTTTATATATATTTTTTTATTGACACCCACATATTTGATTTGTAATCCGGTTAAAATAAAACCAAATTGGATCATCCTAAGATCTAGATCTCACTACCCAAACGCCCATCTAAATTTGAAATTTGAATCACACACACACACACACGCACACACACACACACACACACACATGATCCCACCCAATGAAATCATAACGAGGGGATACTAAAGTAAATAGGGGTATTTTAGACATTTTAAATCAATAATAATCCTGGGTATAATACACAACACACACATCGGTTCTCACAATCGTCTCATCACTTTTCGCTGAATCAAAATTTTCTCCAAATCGTCCGATCAGACTGAAGGAAAAACCCTAAAAATGGTATGTCTACTCTCCAGATCGAATTTTGTATCCATACACGAAACCTAGGCTTGTTATTTGGATTTTTCGATTTAATTTTTAAGGCTTGTTTTCATATGATATATCTTCGGATTAGGTTTTTAAAACGGTTTATTGGAATCTGGCATGATTTTTGTTTCGAATTGTGTTCTGTTATTTTAGATCGATTATCCAAATTGTGAGTTTATATAGCGAAATCTGGACGATTTGGGGATTTTTTTTGTTTGTTCGATTTCATACTTGAGAATATGTTTTTTTTGCAAGAACTCCAGTATCGCGAAACTTGAACGAAGTTTATGATCTGTTTTCTTTCTTGTATAGCTGTGCTTAGAAATGTTCATTTATCGGAGTTTTTTTTCTTTGTGTGTGTTTGATTTTGGTACTAAGAAATTTCAGATTGAGGTTTCCTCCATGAGTTTTAATACTTGATTGTCCTCAAAACGAGTTTTGCATTGTTATAAAGTTTCAGCAATAGAGTTCAGATTGTATATCTTCGGATTAGGTTTATATATGGATTGATTTTTGAAGTTTTGAGTTTATATCTTTTGTTCTTCTCAGAGCTTAAACGTAGCGACTTTGAGCATTTTTTTGCGGGTTACAATATTCTTTTACATTTTTTTGATTTTCTTTGTTCCATCTGTGGATCTTGTACTTGAGAATTTCAGTCTTTGCAAGAACTCCAGTACTGTGATCATAAAAGTTCAGGATCTGGCGAGTTTTCTTTGGAATATCAATGTATTGAGTTTGCTGTGTGTGATGTTGGTACTAAGATAATTATACTTCATGGGCAATAGTTTATGCTTGTGTTTTATCCTCAAAATCATTATTATAAAGCTTCATCTTCCTGTCTTGATGCATGCAATAGATCCCATAGAGTTGTGTTTTCTGTCTCTTTTACTTCCTTCTTACTCTATTTTTCTTTATGCTGACAGGATGGACATGATTCTGAGGATTCTAAGCAGAGCACTGCTGATATGACAGCTTTTGTGAGTCCCCGTTTCTAATAGAATTATTTCTTCTCTTTGTTTGGTATGTTTCTCATTTTCAGACAATACCATCACTTGGTTTTATCACTGATACCTTGAAATGTTATACGCAGGTCCAAAATCTTCTCCATCAGATGGTAAGTTTTTCAGCTTTCATATGTCTTCTTAGGCCTTGGAATTATAACTTCAGTAGGTAGATTCTGATTAAATTTGGTCTCATTGTGTGTTTCAGCAAACCAGGTTCCAGACAATGTCGGACTCCATCATTACAAAGAATATCCTTATACCAATCTGTGGTTTTGCTTGAATGTTGCTTGCCCTAGAATATTTTATATGTCTCCCTCCTAGAGCAGTAATGATGATCCGTGATAAGTGATTCTTTGTGTCTTTAAGAAAAGAAATTTAGTACTAGGAATAAGCAATGGTCAATAGAATCTGTTTCTGATTTAAGTAAGTCTTGAGAGTCTAAATGAGTCTATTCTATGGATAGTCATAGAACCACATTGTTCCATGGTATGTTCTCTTGTTAAGTTGATAATATATACGTACTTGTTCTTTTGCTCGCTAACAAAATCCAACTTTGTTACCATGAAATTGTACAAATTTTGGAATTTGTGTGAACTCTTTGATCAGCAATTTTGTGTTCATGACATGTTGGTTTTGATCTCCTTAACTTTGATGGTTCACTTGATGAGATGGGAGGTAGAATCAATGAGCTGGAACAAAGCATCAATGATCTAAGAGCCGAGATGGGAGTAGAAGGCACTCCTCCTCCAGCCGTCAAAGATGAACCCAAAACACCGGCTAGTTCCAGTTGAAAAGGAGGGTGGTGCTCACCAACTATCAAATGCTTGACAGGTCATGATCTTTTTGCTTATAATAGCATTTGCAGAAGAAAAAAAAAAAACTATGGAAATTTGTTAAGAGCAGTATTTACTTTTAAATTCCTGTTTTAAGAAATGAGTTTATTACTCTGTTAAGTTAGATTGATGATGTGGTGCGTTACATTATTCTGCACTTATGAACTGTCGAACTACCTTTTCTATTTTGGTTTCGAGAGTAGTGAGAAGTCATTACAACCATAAGTTATCAGGGGAAAAAAAAAATAGCTAACAAAGTTTCCAACTTGGGAGCCATAGGTAGATATGGTAATTACAAGTTTTACCCAATACAGTATTGTAGATATGGTATAGCTTTTATTTGAATCGAGTCTCATAGCGGTATTAGGCTTTCAATGTTTGAAAACGCGATTTCTGTTTTCGCATGTGTTTTTACTTAAAACGAAATAAGTGATACTTGTATAGTTGAAAAATATATTCCAGTTTACTTTAAACAAAAGAATGTATTCCAGTTTACTTTTTATGTCCTATTTGTTTAAAAGTGTGAGGTTGGTTTCAAAAGAAAAAAATATAAACGTAAGCAGAATCAACGAAACAAACATATCATTATCAATTTGTCAATAACAATCGGCTGGTGATGAGTTGGTATATGTAATATGCGCATCGTCCATGAGGTATGAGTTTGCGGTCCAAAACTCCTTTCTCCAAATATTAGTAGTTTATGGTATTATTTTTGTTATTGTAGCCAGGGAAGAGATTTATACTATTTTAGTTTTAAATTTTAATACGTAATGTGACAAAACCCTCGAAGGGACCAAGGAGCAAATAAAGGCCGTTAGATGAAGCGCATTAAAAATTAAAGTGTCTGCTCTATATTTAATGCTTTGTTATTTGTTTTTTTGACCTTTCTCCCCAAAACTAGCCTCTCCTCCAATTATGGGAGTAAATTAGTGTTTCTCTTGTTCTCACTTCTCCCATTGTTGTAACGTTTTCTTATCTTTTACCAAAATTTTCTCCTTCTCCATCCCCAAGTGGCTCCTCCAAGAAGACAAGTCAGCTGTTGTACTCACAATTGTTGACATTTTTTTCCTTTTGTTTCTTACACAAATGGTAGTAATAACTAATATCTTATTGTTAGTTCTCTATACCAGAAAAAAAAAGCGTAATAAATAAGCCACGTGTGGTTCTGCCGAAAGCATTTGCATGTGAAGCTGCCCCTTCAGTTTTTTGGCCCCAACCAATCCCAATTATTGCCTCTCTATTTTTCCCACTTCTCCACAGTTTTAAATATTACTCCACTATTCAACAATAAAGTAAAATCTAACAACAGCTATAATTTTAGTGCCATCATATTTTTCTCCATTTGAATTATGAACAACAGCTATAATTTTAAAATCTAACAATTTAAAAAATCACATTTATTCCATATGATATGAACACCTGGATTTCTCTTCTGCACATGCAAAAAGAACTATTTTCTTTATTACTATTATTTCACACTACACCTTAATCATTACTGATAATTCCTGATATATATTAATCAGAAATGTATACATATATATATATATATATATATATTTCTGTTCATATATCTATATTGCAATGAAATGTACATACACTACTATATATGTTCACGAAATTGACTGTTGTATGAAAATGATACTGCAATGAAATTATATAAGTAAATAATAATCTTAGGAAAAAAAATTGAATAAATATAAAGAATGGAGGATTAAATTTTTTTTTTTAAGTACATAAAAAGAGAAGAGAAAGTAATAAAATGGTAAATCATCATCTCCTGCAACGAGTAATGGCACTACAACCACGAGAGTAAGGATTAGCCTGAGCTCCACGTCGGCAATTGTAGTAAGATGCGCCGCGTCGTGAGCATGGCACCGTGTTCCTCTTCAGCGCACCGTAGCTTATGTACTTCGTCGTAGCTAATATGCGCCTGTTGATCTCAGAGTCCATCTCAAACTCCTCCTCGGATGATAAGGAGCACTCGGCGATGGAACCGGTGCATCTCGACTCGATGATCGGCATGAAATCACCGACGGAGGATTGGGAGGTTGTTGTTGCGGCGGTGGTGAGTAAGAAGTTGACGGTGAGAATTGCGGTGATTATCGCACCGGATTTTGTGGAGAATCCTCTCATTGTTTGATCTTTCTCAAAACTTTTTTTGGAGTGTTTGAAAAGTTTTATTGAACACAGAGAGAGAGAGAGAGAAATGGTTTAAAAGAGAAAGTGTTATTGAAATTGCCACTACCGTCTGCAATATTTACGGGGTTATGCCACTTGACAACTAGTATAAAAAATGTTTCAACGCGTTTTAGGTGCTTTGTGTCATTCAATAAACTTCGTTTTTCCTTTTTATTTTTGATTTTATTGAATATGGTACCAACTTATGAAAGAAAAATATTATATAGTTAAAAGGCTCAAATTGGTTGACAAAAATCAAAAGCTAAATTGCAAAATTTGAACAAATGAAGAAGAATATCAGAAGAAACAAAAAAGAAAAAAAAATAACTTTTCTTTCAAAAATTAAACACACAAGTGAAATTATTGGTATCATGTAGTACTTGGTTGGTTGGTTGGTTCATTGATTGATCCGTTTTGAAATTTTAAAAGCATCTATATGTATATGTATATCTTAAAATTAGGGGAATGCACACCTTCTTTATACGCAGCTCATATCTTGAGATTTTGCATATTAACTTTGGGATCAATAATGGGATTGATATGCATAAATTTTAAAAATCTCGTTTCATGTCAAGAACGGAGGAGAAGCTTGACTTTTGAGATATGCACTAAAGTTGGTTCTGTATTTGGAATCAAGTTATTGGCATAGCAACCCGCTGCAAACCATTGAGTCATGGTGCATCATCATTAGAATCAACTAAAGCGCAGAACTACATGTTTTAAGCGTACTAGTACAATCTCAATGTAGTGGTAATTAATAGTAGTTGTAGTGACAAGATCATAAGAACAAACATCTAATGCTCTGATTCTTTCGCATTGTCATCAGTTGATGGAGCTTCGACTTTCTCTTCTGTTACCTCACTGCTCTTATCCATTTGCTCTTTTAAATCTTTGGGGTTATCTTGTAGCTGCAAGTCACACAAAAACAGAGAATCGTGGAGGAAACTTAGATAAGTCTCTCTGTAAGCCTAAAAGCCAGTCTTTTCTCCAATCTATTGAAAACAATAAGGAAAAAGAGAGTGTCATGAGACTCACGCCTAAGTTTTTCAGGCTAGCAGAAACATCATCTTGTTGCTGATTTAAGGTGGTTTTCAGATCTTTGAATTCCTAGTTGTATGGAAATGACACGAAATCAAACATGTATCAAGATACAGAAACTGGTAACATATCAATGTCTCAATATACATAACATACCTCACGGAGCTGCTCAACTTCAAGATTCAGAGTCTTCTTTAGCCCAGAGAGCTCCTGTAAAGCACCACTGAAGAGTTTAAAACAGTTCAAGAGGAGAGCTTTTCTATCGCCTTAAAACTGATCCTGACTAAGGAAAGCAATTCTCTTTGGGAGCAAAGATTATATATTTGCTTGACAGAGAGAAACCACAAAATGTAGAAACAGGACTAGAAATGGAAATCACCTCACGGTAGACTTTAACTTGAGTGTCCAATTTACCTCTCCAACTTTGTAAGTCCTGTGACGATAATAAACAGAGAAAGAGATACAAAGATTGTTATATTTGTTCAAGAAAAGAAGATAGATGTGTAAAACAAGATGAAAAAGTGAGATATATGGTGTTTAAAAAACAACCTGTTTCAGATTCTGGATCCTGTTAAGCAACTCAGCCCTTGATTCATTCAATTCCTACAGAAAACAAAATCCAGAACTGAGAAAACCGCTTGATCATAAGATAGAATGCAAGACACAGCAACATACCGTGAGCTTTGAATCAACAGGACTGGTGTTATCTTTCTTCTGCATCAGGGAGAAACAACCAAAGATCAATATCAGTTTCAGTCAGAATCTTGACAACTTGTATAGGACAGGAAAGAGGAAACACAACAAATGTTATAGACAATCATGCTTTAAGAAGACCAATGAGATTATTGTTATTTACAAAACCAAAAACAAAGCCATCATTCAAAACCACCAAAAACTTCCACCATATGGGAGAACGATTCAAAAAAAATCTAAAGAGATACACAGTGAATAGCCCCCAAGATCCACCAGATGTAAATAAAATCAACTCAAGATATCTAGCAATTGTTCAATCTAGTGGAACTCTATAAATTCAAACAGAACCATAAAAGCCACAAGAACAAAAGTGAAGTTTCAGCCAAAGAAACATAGGACGAAACGAGACCTTCTATATACCACTTCAATTCGAAATTCGAATCAAGAATACAAAACAAAAGATGTGTTGGAAGTTGCAGACAAAACAAGGATCTAAGGGTTTTCCAAACAATTGAAATCCAGAAAACCCCCAATTATAATAAAACAACCGCAAAAACTCAGAAACCCAGAAGAACCCTAAGACTACTCACGTAAAAATTAAAGTGATTAGGGAGCAAACGACAGAGAGAGAGAGAGAGAGATTACAGGAGCAGTAGGAGAAGATACGGAGAGAGGAGCCGGTGGAGATGTTGAATCGGAGGTTTGGTCCGCCATTATCTATAGATTTTAAAGAGACAATTACAGGCGAAGAAGAAGAGAGATTTGGTAAAGTGAGAAGAAACAAACATGAGAGAGAGAGACCTTATTAGTAGTGATGTTGTTGCCCAGACCAGACGCTCAAATTTTCAAAATACAAAAATTGACAATAAAAAATTATAATTTTAGTTTTATCTGATACTGATAGGTTGTTGTTGTTATTCCCGAGACTTGGGTATTGTTCTTGTTCATCCGATGATCTAATATAGCTTTTCGTTTTGTTTTTGTTTTTTAATATGTCGAAGTTAACCGGTAATTTTGGTAATCAATGGAGTTCATCAAGTTGTTTAAGAGGGGGAAGAAATTGTTTATAGAGAGGATTACAGAAGAGAAAGAAAAGAAAGCGAAATACAGAAATTCAAAGAAAAATGAACAAAAGAGTTTGGCCCGTCAGACAGACACAAATTCTCCCATCATTATTATTAGTCCACCCACCCAAAAAAAGCCCAACTTCCAATCCAAGTCTTTATCATCTCTCCTTCGGCTCTTGTTACATCCACCTTCCATATCCATATCTTGTTGGTGAGGACGGTGGTGCCGGCGGTAGTGATGCTTGTGGTGACGGCATTCTATAACCGTACGGTTCATATCCTTGGAGGCTCAGTGATGGTGGTATGTAGTTGTAATGATCAATGGATTGCTCCATTGTCATAGTTTCATTGACAAGTATTGGAAGGTGATCATCACCGTTCGGTCCAACTGCACCTGCATAGTAAGGTATGGGACGAAGATCATCGCTCGTTCCAACGGCAAAAGGATGTCTCGAATGACTTGGTGGCTCAGGCAGCCTAGGAAACTCAATCTGTGTTTCTGGTGGAGCCGAAGGTAGATGCCCCATTTGCGACGAGGGAGGATCAGCTGGTGTGTCGTCTACCGAATTCTGATTAACCATCACTGGTGAATCCAATTTAAACCTGTACTGAAAGTTCAAAAATCCTGCTTGTTTTCCAGACAGAGTTCTCACCTGACGATTCATCAGTTTCATCTCCTGATTGTTACTGCTACTGCTGATTGGCTGCGTAATTGAATTCAGAAGCTCAAGTAAAGGGATGTCAACTCTTCCGACTTCTTTGTTGCCTAGGATTCGACGAGAAATTAATCTCATGACAAGTGTCAAACGACCATCATAGACTAACCTCTCGTTGACGGAAAATTTGACAGCTTGATTCCAAATCGGGTTAGATCCACCAGAGCGATCGACTGTGGTTTTTGCCTTTTGTTTTCTCTGGGTGTTTTCGCCACGAATGTTGATCTTGGCGTAAACGTCCATCTTTGTGATGAGATTGACATTCAAAAGGCTACTTGCGGAATTGATGTTGAGCTCTAGAGTTAGATTCGCCATAGCTGTAACACGAGCGTAACATCAACTCTACGAAGTTCAGCTTATAATGTAAAAGAAAACGACATAATACACTAAATGTAGAAAATTATATTCAAATGGAAATAAAAGATTTAGTCATTACATAATTGGAAATAAATTCAGAAATACATTTTATTCCAAATGAAAATTTGGAACCCATTTTTTCCCATAAATATACAATTTTCTTTAGTATATGTAGCATAGATATACTAATATTGGCATTGAAAGTATACAATCATGACTCATTTGACATGGGAAAAGAGTTATTACTTTCAAAAAAATATTTTATTTTTCAGTATATAAAAAAGTAATCTTATCAAATTCAAAGACCATATATAGAAAAGAATCCGATTTAATTATATAGTTAAATAAATATAATAATAATTAGTTGTCTTTAGGTAATCTAAAATCCTAACACGTCTCTGCATTTCAAAATTTATGTCCGCTTAAATTTACTAAAACCTATGTGGGTTATTGGTTGGGCTGCAAAAAGTTTTAGAGCTTTTAAGCCTAATTGTAACTATTGTCCCTTACAAACATCTAGTTTTTAGTGAAATGATCTTAGTGCAGTGGCACGAGGTAAGTCCATTTGTAGAAGACACCATTACACTAGGGATCGAGTCATACATCATACGAATATAGGAATTTGTCTAATGGACCGACCAGTTGTGCTCCAATGGTTGACAAAAAAAAGACATCTAGTTTTTACATAATATATATTTTTTTTAATTCATATTTTTCTTTTTCTAAAAAAATATTATTTTGAGGTTTTAAAGACTGCATGTTTTCTTCTTACATAAAATATTATATATGAAAAGAATATAACTATAAATAATTTATAATTACGACCTAACTAATTATCCACTATATCATGTACAAATATAATGTTTCCAACTAAGATGGTTGTAAAAAATTTTAGGATGTATCATTGTTTTTTAAAAAAAATTTCTAGAATTTTAGTTAAGACTTTTATTTGCTTTTATTGATTGGCCACTATTTTGTTAGTCACGAATTATGGGATTCATACAATACTTACAACAATTCATATTATTAAAAAGAAATAAAACGTTAACTTCTTTTCCATGGAAAATTCTTCAAGCAAAACAAATTCACTGATGTCAAAGTTGTTATACAAAATTCTAAAACAAATAATAACATAAGCGTAATCATGCATCATATACTAAAGATAATATAAATCTAAAATTTGAGGATATTTTTGTTAAAAATTTTACCGGCTAAGAGATTATAGAAAACTATTATTTTCCTCATGTATAAATTATAATAATTAATAAATCCTATTCAAACAAAAAATTTTGCTTGACCATCTTCTCTTTATAGAAACTCTAATTTACACTTATATTTCAAAAATTTTGAAGATGTATGAATAAATCAAGAGAAATTGCAGTGTATATAAATAAATTATATTACACCCATACACACTATATTTTATATATTAATTACATATTTTATCATTACCACCATAAATAGCATCATTCTTACTATCATAACTACCACCATCCCTACCATCACCTCCAGTGACTACTTTCGGGAACCACTTCCAGCAATCACCTCCAACGACTAATTTAGGGAACCACTTCCGGCGACCAACTTCGATGAGCACCTCCACTATCAACCACCACATCTACCTTATAGGTAGGTGGGGCACGTGCCCGACATTCATTTTTAAATTTTTGCTAGTAAGTATGCTCCATAAGACTCTTTGGCTCAGTTGGATAATTAACACCTTAGGCAACGTTTTGGTTGTAGGTTCCGATATGTCGTTGAACACTTGAACTTATTACATTCCGCATTTTCTTTATTTTTTTATTTTTTTCTTAAATAAAATATGGGCTTCCAGCAATATTTATTTTCCTATTTCCAGCTTAACTTTAACAAATTTAAATTCATAGATTTATATTGTATAGTATATCATATAGCTTACTGAAAACTTTAAGTAAATCATTAAATTAGTAACATTAAACTATATATTATCTCTTTTATAATTAATTTTTTTTTTAGATAAAAATTTGTGTGATATGGTTAGATAAATAAATTTAAAAGTAATATATGTATTTTATTTTATAGTGAATTGTAAGTTTGTAAATGTTGATTTTTCTAATTAATAAATTAAACATATCTATAGTATATGTAACTAAGTATATTTATAAACCAATTTAAACAGTACTTTCAAAGATTTGGCTTATTTTCAGTTTAATCTATTAATATATATATATTATATATATTTTTCAAATTTATACAATAATGTTATATAAATATATATTATTTTGATGTCAAAAATATTTATTTATTTAATATTTTATAATATAAAATTAGTATTTTTAATTATAAGGTGTTTAGTGCCCCATACATAAAATAATTCTGCATTCGCCACTGACCACACTATCTACACTAAAATGCTAATTTTCTCTACCTTTAATCATATTTTTCTAATTTTTAATTAATGAGCTATATTCTTAATATTATTATTGAATTTCGTTATTGGACAAATTGGCTCATAAATCAAATTAATTATCACATAGAAAAGAAGAATTGACCAGATAAACAAGTCCAGTCTCTCCATTGTCGAGAAAGGAAGTGGATCAGGAACAACTCTAACTACAAACGAACTTGACAGAGCCGAGGTGGGGCCGGTACCACCACCAGTACCATGAGAGTTG
The DNA here is from genome assembly GCA_024034495.1 of Camelina laxa. NCBI lineage: Eukaryota > Viridiplantae > Streptophyta > Magnoliopsida > Brassicales > Brassicaceae > Camelina > Camelina laxa. Next base: position 19,244,055 of record CM043880.1, read on the forward strand.
GATTTTGGAACTGTCAAGGTTTAGGACAACCCTTGACAGTTCGACGCCTAGAGGAAATGCAACGCCTGTATTTCCTGGACATGTTGTTCCTGATAGAAACCAAACAACAAGACAACTACATAAGAGACTTAGGAGTAAGTATGAGTTTTTCTGATATGTGTCTTGTTTCCCCTAGAGGTCTAAGTGGTGGTTTGGCTGTTCTGTGGCAAAATCATATTTCTGTTCAAGTTGTATCCCAAGATGTAAGGCTAGTAGATCTTCATATTGAATATAAATCCTTTAATTTCTACTTGTCTTGCATTTATGGGAATCAAATTCCAAGTGAGCGACACCACTTATGGGAGAAACTTCAAAGACTTTCAGCTAATAGATCAGGTCCATGGATGATGTGTGGTGATTTTAATGAGATTCTACAACAGTCTGAAAAGAATGGGGGATGACAGAGACATAACAGTAGATTCAGAAACTTCCGCGATATGATGAGCTGCTGTAATATGAAAGACCTTAAATTCAGAGGATATCCTTTCAGCTGTGTTGGAAAACGACAAAAGGAGACAATACAGTCTTGTTTAGATCGTGTTTTCGTGAACTCTGATTGGCAAGCTATGTACCCTGCTTCAGAAACAGAATTTTTACCTATAGCAGGATCAGATCATGCCCCAGTTGTTATAGATATAGAAGAGGAAGTTTGCAGGAAGAGAGGCCAATTCAGATATGATAAGAGGTATTCTCAAAACCAGAATTTTGTATAAGCTGTTCGATATGGTTGGACAAAGGGTAGAACAGATCACTACAGTGGAATTCAACACAAGATACAAAACAAGATATGCTCATGTCGACAAGAACTTGCTAAGCTGAAGCGAACAACCAAAACAAACTCAGCGGAGCAGATAAACACGCTGAAACATCGTTTAGATGCTTCACTAAGAGATCATACTATTCCGACTGCAACAGTTCAACATATTAGAAGAGATCTCAATCAAGCTTATCGCAATGAAGAACGATATTGGAAACTGAAAAACAGAAATAAATGGCTCCATCTAGGAGACCGTAACACCAAATATTTCCATTCCACCACGAAGAAAAGAAAAGCAAGGAATAGAATCAAATCTATCATTGATGATCAAGGGATGGAACATTTCCGTGATAGTGCAATTGGTAACATAGCAGAAAAATATTTCAGTGATCTCTTCACCTCATCTCAACACACCTCTATGGAACAGATTATATCAGATATTGAATGTAAAGTTGATGAGGAAATGAACCGCAAATTACTTTCACCAGTCACAGACCAAAAAATAAAAGAAGCAGTCTTTGCTATTGGAGCGGATCAAGCACCAGGGTTTGATGGGTTTACAGCTTCATTTTATCAACAGTTTTGGGATATGATTGGATCATATGTTTGCGATATGGTTCGTCATTTTTTCGAGACAGATGAGATGGAAAAAAGTATCAATAAAACTCAGCTTTGCTTGATACCGAAGATAACAGCTCCAAAACAACTGGTAGATTATCGACCGATCAGCTTGTGTACAGTGCATTACAAAATCATTTCGAAGGTGATGGTTCAGCGACTAAAACAATATCTGGGTCTGGTCATCTCTGATTCACAAGCAGCATTTGTTCCAGGAAGGAACATAACAGATAATGTTCTTGTTGCCCATGAACTGCTACATTTGACTGAAGTCAAGAAAAGAATGTCAAACATATTATTTTGCTATCAAAACTGATATAAGCAAGGCTTATGATCGTGTTGAGTGGGAGTTTCTGGAAAAAGTTATGTTACAGATGGGTTTGCTCCTAGATGGGTTAATTGGTTACTGGAATGTGTTCGTACAGTCTCCTATGAAGTCCTTATCAACGGATCCCCATATGGAAAGATCATTCCATCTCGTGGACTACGTCAAGGTGACCCACTATCTCCTTATCTATTCTTATTCTGTGCCGAAATCTTAAGTCAGATGATTCGTAAAGCAGAGAGTAATGGTCATATACAAGGGATAAAGATAACAAGAAATTGTCCAACAATATCTCACCTCTTCTTTGCGGATGATTCGCTATTCTTCTGTCGATCTACAAATCAAGACTGCGAACACATGGCTGCAATCTTTGAATCCTACAAAGCAGCTTCAGGACCAAAGATAAATTATGACAAATCTTCAGTGATTTTTGGTATGAAAATTCAAGAGACAAAAAGACAGAGATTAAAAGCTATTGTGGGCATCGATAGAGTTGGAGGTGGGGGTAATTACTTGGGGCTACCAGAACAATTTGGCAGAAAAAGGTAGAGTTGTTTGATCATATCGGAAAGAAAATTAAAGAAAGAACAGAAGGTTGGTCAATGCGATATCTATCACCAGAAGGGAAAGAGATACTCATTCAATCAGTAGCTATGGCTCTCCCTGTGTATTCAATGAATTGCTTCCTCTTACCCTCTGCAACCTGCGACGAGTTGAACAGCCTAATATCGAATTTTTGGTGGGGTACAGAAGCTGGTAAAAGGCGGATTCCCTGGATAGCTTGGAATAGAATATCTCTTCCCGAAGAAAGAGGGAGGTCTAGGATTTAGAGACCTACATACTTTTAACAAAGCCCTTCTTGCAAACCAGGCTTGGAAAACCTTACAGAATCCTCAAAGTCTATTAGCTAGGCTTTATAAAGGTCTGTATCATCCTACAACTACATTTCTGGAAGCGTCTCCTAAACAGAATACATCATATGGGTGGAAATCAATACAAGCAGGAAAGTCTTTACTTCAACTTGGTATTCGACGACGCATTGGTAATGGCAAGGAAACTAAAATATGGTCAGACCCTTGGCTACCAACGCTCCCTCCCCGCCCGGCTAATGGAACTGTTCTTGATCCTAATATGGTAGTTTCTGATCTAAGGATGGAAGAGAAAAGAGATTGGGAACCATTTATTTTTGAAGGAGTTCTAACACCAGAGGACCAAGTACTAGCGAAGGATCCCAAACTGGTGAGTGGTGAACATGATAGCTATGAATGGGCATATACGACTACAGCTAAATATACAGTACGCTCAGGTTGGTTGGCTACACATATTGGTCTTGATGAAGAGGAGATCATTCGACCACCAGATGGTTCAGTCACGATAAAAGAGAAAATATGGAAGAGCAACTTCGCCCCAAAAATACAACACTTTTTGTGGCGTTGTCTTTCAGGAGCTTTGGCAACCAATACCCAACTTCAAAAACGAACTATCCCTGTTGATCCTATATGTCAACGATGTTGCTGGGAGGAGGAAACTATTAACCACTTAATATTCACTTGCTCTTATGTGCAGGCTGTATGGCGCTTGGTTGAAAGATCTGTTAGAAATCATTTTCTGTTCACGGAGGATCATGAAGAAAATATTAATATGCTATTATCCTCATACCAGAATGATGCATATTCTCTTCAAAATCGGTCTCTACCCATATGGACTACTTGGCGTCTATGGAAGTCAAGAAATGACTTCATTTTCCAAAAAATCAATCGGCAACCAGTAAGTGAAGTAGAGAAAACTATTTCAGATGTAATCGAATGGATAGAGGCAAACCAAGACCAGCAACAAGATAGTGTGAGTCAACAACAACAAAGACCTACCCGATCAATAAGGAGCAGTCAATGGCAACCTCCACCTTTAGGATGGGTGAAATGCAACTTTGATAGTGGATTCACAAATGGCAACGAGTACACACCAATAGGATGAATATTGAGGGATCATGAAGGGAAACTATTACTTTCCGGCTATGCGAGACATCACAAAGCGCTTTCACCACTTCAAGCAGAAGCTTACACATTCCTTTATGTGCTACAGACTATGTGGGAAAAAGGCTATCAATACATTTGGTTTGAGGGAGATAACCTGGAGCTTACAAACCTCATCAACCACCATGGAGATCATATCATGTTTCGAACCCTTCTCATGGATATAAGATACTGGATGACAAAGCTCCCCTTTTCTTCATTAGGATATGTTAACAGAGAGAGGAATGCAGCAGCAGAAAAAATTGTCAAGAAAGTTCCGTTTTAAATCCATTGTCTCATATTTTCTAAGTACCACCTCTTTGGTTGATAAACTATTTGTATTACCCATTTACAGTCTAATAAAGTATTCAAATGTTAAAAAAAAAAAAATCAAATTAATTATTATTAATGAGTAAAAAGTGTAAAGAAAAAATAAAATAAAAAATGAAGTAAAGAGTGAGTGAGTACACGGGAAAATACTGTTCCTTTTCTCCAAAGGTAAAGAATCAAAACTCTCTCTCTCTCTCTTTCTCTCTGCCTGAGCCAACTCGGTGGCGCGACTCAATGGGTCAGGAATCGTTTATCTACAGCTTCGTCGCCAGAGGCACTATGATCCTCGCCGAGTATACAGAGTTCACCGGTAATTTCCCGTCTATTGCTTCTCAGTGTCTCCAGAAGCTTCCTTCCTCCAGCAGCAGCAAGTTCACTTACAACTGCGATCACCATACCTTCAATTTCCTCGTCGAAGATGGCTACGGTTTGTGATTCACTATCTCTTCTCTCGGGGAATGAACAATAACATCGTCTTGTGTTTCAAAAATTGCTCTTATGGTTGAACCCTGTATGGATCTATAGCTAAAGCTTTTATGCATCAATATGAATCTTAGGGGCGTTTAAGGATCTTTGTATATTGGGTTCGTCTTACTTGGTGATTCAGCACTCACTGTTCTGGGTATTGCTTGTGTTAAGATTTGAGAAAGAAAAAAATGATTCCTTTTTGCTGATTTGGTTTGGTTTCCCACTTGGAAAATACTACTGAGCACACATATGTGAAGTGTATATCTAAGCTTGATAGATCTCTGTGGACTTTGTTCTCTTTAAACATCACTTAGTAACAGAACATCTCAAAAGTCTTTTCAGTGTTTGGTAGTAGTTTGTATGTACTATTATTAGTGTTTCTATTTTTGGTGTGTTGTATGGTGGTGAGCGCTTTTGCATTATGATTCCTATATTTGGAGATACCTTTATGTGATGCCGATTGGAGATTTTTGTATCAGTCTTTCTATAGGTATCAGTTAATGGTTTTGGAGTCGAAAAGATTCCATCTTTGGCATGCATGAGGCAGGACTTGCCTGTATAGTGTTGCTCCCTGAACTGGAATCTTCTTGTTTAGCACTATATATAGGTTTAATAGTTCTTGGACAGTGGTTATTTAGCATTACTATTCAATTACATTCTACTTGTTGTTACTCTTGTTCTGTTAAACAGTGATAAAATCATTTGGTTCTATATGTGCGGGGTGGCCTTTGAGTTTTACAGGACATAGAAACTGATTGATGCTTTGCGTTGTTTAGCAATTTTATGAGGAGAACTAGTTCTTCTTGAAAATGATGTTCTACTCATATCTTGTACAAGTGGTTATTTCACTTGTACAATGTTCCTTGAAAATTGACATGTCTTTGTTTTGCTCCTTCAGCATATTGTGTTGTGGCGAAAGACTCTCTTAGCAAGCAAATCTCGATTGCGTTTCTGGAACGTGTGAAAGCTGATTTCAAGAAGAGATATGGAGGTGGAAAAGCAAGCACAGCTATCGCCAAAAGTCTGAACAAGGATTTCGGGTACTTCATTTCTTAAAACTTTTTGGGAAGATGTTCGATAATATGTTGAATTCATTTGATAGATTTTTTTATACCATTGACGAAATTGGTCACGGAAACAATTGCAGGCCGGTGATGAAAGAACACATGAAGTACATTGTTGATCATGCAGAGGAGATTGAAAAACTAATAAAAGTCAAAGCTCAAGTTTCAGAAGTTAAAAGTATAATGTTGGAGAACATTGACAAGGTATTGCTAATGATGACTTTTATAGTTTTTATCGCATTCTTCTCTTATGTCTTTCTGCACACTTAGACTATCAATCATTTCTCCTTTGCTTTTACTTTTTACAATGATGTCTCTGTGAAAAAGCCATTACACAATGTCTGGAATGTTGCCTTAAAGCAGAGACAATTCACTGTTCATTTACGCTTAATACTTATCCAATATTAGTTTTTGATCTATAGGCAATTGACAGAGGGGAAAATCTAACTGTTCTTACTGACAAGACCGAGAATCTACGTTCTCAGGTAGTTAGCACACTTGACCCTTAAATAACTAATCTTCTCTGACATAGCATGACTTTAACATAAGTTTACTTGAACCTTTATAGGCGCAGGAGTACAAGAAACAAGGAACACAGGTGAGGAGGAAATTGTGGTACCAGAACATGAAGATAAAACTTGTGGTTCTTGGGATCTTGCTGCTACTTGTTCTCATTATCTGGATATCAGTTTGTCACGGGTTCAATTGCACCGATTGAAGACACAACAAATTACTCAGTATGCGATGGTTAGAGCCTTCCGCGGAAACGGCCACGAGACAAAAGTCTCCGGTAGAGAGATAGGAGAGAGAGAGAGAGAGAGAGAGAGAGAGAGAGAGAGAGAGAGAGAGAGGGGGGAACAAAACAGTACCATATTTATATTGCAAGGTTTTGACTTTGAATGTTGTATTATATGAAAGTGTGTGTTCTTTCGTTGGATTAACAAAAATATGGTGTAGGTTAACAAAAACAGTATGTACCGTTTCTACCTTCTATGTTGCATAACTAAAAAACAGTGAGGATGTCTTAAAAGTTAAGAGTTAGAAAAGGAACATATGGCCGATGGCCTGATGTAGTCAAATTAAAACGCTAAAAAGAAATGCGCCCACCGTGGGGCTCGAACCCACGACCACAAGGTTAAGAGCCTTGCGCTCTACCAACTGAGCTAGACGGGCGTTGTGACTAATGTCACCATACTAAGTATATAACACCCAGAAAACTTGTGTGTAGACACTAGACACCACTCAACTCACCTTTCCATCAAAAGACCGGAAGACAACTGTAAAACTACAGGAAGAAGTTAAAATAGCAATCCGTATTCATATAAAATATTCTTCAGAATCCCGATTTCAAGACATTTCTTTGGTTCTGTATTTGAGCTTTGCAGATGAAAAACCGTAATGTTTGAAATTTCCTGTCTAGAACATCATCAAGATTTTTCAGGAAGAGTTATGCAATGTGTGTCTCAATAAGAGCTCAGGTCGTAATTATTGGCTCAAACATCTGCTCACCACATTATTTGGCAGTAATACACAAACCTATAGATACTTCAACAGACATAGTAATAACTTAGAAGTGAAAAGTTCCAAGCTTGTGGACATTTTGCAGCTTTTAGGCTATAGAACCAAATCTGTTTCGAAACACAAACCTGAATCATCAGTTAACATATTCGATTCTTCACATATATTTGTAAAACTTTAGCCTTTAGATACTCGGTTTCAGGAAGATGGAGACTTTCATTGATCCAGCACCAAGTTGCGCAAAATTTGTTATGATTCATATTGGTATACAAAGTACAAAACTAGCAAGATAGTTGTATGTGCCTAGTTAAGTTCAAGGTTTCAAGCTTGTTAACAATTTCAAGCTTTACGGACCAATAAAATCAAAGCAAAATCAAGCAGTTTCCAACACAAATCTTAATCATCAGCTTACCGAATTGATAATTAGCTTATGTATGTGAGCGTTTACACACCCAAAAACACTCACAAAAACAGCAACAACACCTCAAAACAGATTCATAAAAATAGAGACTTTCCATAGTTTCAACAAAACTTGTAACAACCGCTACATACCTTATAACTTAGAACAAGCAGAATCAAGCTACTGAATTCAAGACCCGACTTACATAAACTTAAAGAGAAACATTTCCAACAAAGACAAAACCTTTAAAACCCTCAAAGCTCATCTTCATCCCTCAAATACTCTCCAATATCAGCCTGATGAAGCACAACGATACCATTGGGATCCAATTTCCTACAATCCTGCGTACTCTTGGCCGCAATACCAAACCCTAGCGGAACATCAGACATAGAGAACACAACAACACCATCTCCAGGAACAATACTATCAGTAATCCTCCCTAACCCTCCTTTCAACACATGGTTCCCGTAAAGGAAAGACATCTCCGAAGTGGGTTTGAGCCATACCTTGTGTTTAGCATTCGCCGCCAAGATATTGAGCGACATAATCGTCAGATGGAAACTGCCGGCGTGAGTGTACTTGCCGATGCAGGTTCCGAGCGAGACTAGGTTCTTCCTGGAGATGTTCGTGGCTCGCTTCACGAGCGCGTCGCTGACGTAGTAGACTCTGTTTTTCTGGAGGCGGAAGCAGTAGCTGCCGGGTGTTGATTCGGGTCCTTCGTCTGATGGGTTCTCGACGATCTTCTTGAGGTTGTTGCCCACGAATTTGAAGAGCTTCTCGAAGACGACGGTCGTCTCGGTCTCGTCTAAAGGTCGCATCTTAGGGGAAGAAGGGGTTGATTGAATTTGGAGAAGAAGAAGCTCTCTGTTTCTAAGAGGGATTGTATTTTCTAGGGTTTTAGGGATTTAGTATCGAAAACCTAATGCGGCCGATGAGTTTTATGTAATTTACAGTGTGGTCCTTCTGGTTTAGAAATATGTATTATCTCATTCCAACCCTTGAATTCTTTTTTTTTTTTTTTTTTATCTAACAAACTTTATTAAACCATATAAGGAATTAAGGATGATACATCTACAACTACAGTTTTGTAAACCAACGAAAGTGTGGTGCAGAGAAGGTTTGATACAACAAAATTAATAAACAGTTATGATTAAAATTAAACAAAATTTTTAATTGTGCTTAATCGGAACGGTTTAATAAAAAGTTATGATTAAAACTAAACAAAATTTTTAATCGTAACTAGTGGTGAATAAACCGTCACTGTAATAACTGTAATCATGGTCATACGGACGGAGCACAGGAGCGGATCTAGGAATTATTTTTATCGGGGTCAAAACATAACTAAACTTTTTATAAAACAATTCTAAGGGGGGTGTATTCAACTTGACATTTTAAGTGATTTGTGTAAGAGTTACAAATCATATGTTATTCAATCATGTATTTTAAAAAGTCTTCTGAAATCCACTGTTATTGAACTGATGATTTAAAAATCTACTTTAAAATCCATTAAAATCTCTTGTTATTGAACTGATGATTTAAAAATCTACTTTAAAATTCAGTGTTATTCAAAACAGTTTTGTGGATTAGGATTTTAATAACTTTTAGGATTCTGGAGGATTTGTTTAGTTAAAAATACAGAAATCCAAATATCATGGTTTTAGGTGGGATTTGAAAGAATTTTACAGAAAATCATATGAACTTCCCTAAAATCTATCAAAATTCTAAATTTCCTAAATCCCATCAAGTTCTCCAAAATCATGGTTTGAATACATCCCCCTAAGACTTTTTATATCCTGAAATCTCTTCATCACAGTTTCATTTGTAATAGATAAAAATACATCTTTTTCGATAAAACAAACTAAACAATCATTCAAAAATTGATCTACAATCCGATTGCATGGATGAATTTTCAATCTTCATCACTAAAAAACATCTCTCAACAGTTACAGTAGCAACATGCAAAATCAAAACCAATTTCAACTGACCAAACATCAAAGGATGTGATATATTTTTTTATACTAAATATAGGTATTACTAAATTTTTGCTAAACTAGTATATGTATTACTAATTTTTTTTTAAATTAATGAGGAGTCAATTGACCCCACACCTTTGTATGTGCATCCGCCCATGACGGGGCAGCAAATCTTTAAGGTCCTAACTTCCGTCCAACTATAGATTATTGATCACCGTTCAGAAGATATGATGATCGTATATATCTCAAAAAGAAGAAGCATGAGAAACATAATTTATCCGAACTATTTTGGTGTGTATGTAAACTATGTATTTTGTACATATAGAGAGTTAACGTGTTCAATATGCTCTCTACACACAAAGCTTTTACAAAAGAAATTAATTGTAAGTGAACAAATTTGAACACATATAAATTAGATATTTGTGTTGGTTTCAGATAACACTCACACAAAAGCTGAATACTTTGATGTTTTATTACGATAAATACTTGGCTTTAAATAGCCTAAAGATGAAGACTCAGTCTTCTTACAAAACGTGAAAGAGAAATTGCAGGAACTAACAAGAAACATAGCTATAAACTAGGACAACTAATTAACTCCGAAACAGACAGAGCTTATTCCTATTCTGCAATTGACCAAAGACTAAATCAAACTCAACAATGCCTCTCCTAAACTGAAAGCGACAGCCTTCAGTTTATCCTTTCACACACTCCAAGCTTTTCCCTTAATCGAACAAAGACCTCCAAACGCAATAGATTCGTCAAAATGTATGCAACTTGTTCATTTGTTCCACAATGAACTAGCTTAACAACACCATCCTTAGTAAGATCTCTTAAGAAATGGAACCTGACATCAATATGCTTTCTTCGACCGTGAAGAATAAGATTTTTTGACAACTTAATGGCTGAACTGTTGCCACACATAATTGTAGTACTCCCAGACTGCTTCAATCCAAACTCTCCAAAATCCTTCTCATCCACACACATTGTCAAGCACAATGAGCAGCAGCAACGAACTCGGCCTCTGTTGTTGATAAGGTTACCACAGGCTGCTTCTTTGACGCCCAGGCTACTGCTTCTCCACTCAACAGAAACACATATCCACTTGTAATTCTTCTATCATCAATATCTCCAGCATAATCATTGTCTGTGTAGACAGTTAACTCACCAGCAACTCTCCTTTTGTAAAAAACACCAAAACCCAAAGTACATTTTAAATATCATAGCACTGTTTTGCTGGCTGCATATTTTGTTCGGTAGGATCTGCCATGTATCTACTTAATAGACACACCACATACATCAAATCTGGCCTTGTTGATGTGACATATATCAAGCTTCCGATCAACTGTTTGTATAACGTTGGATCCACTTTATTCCCATCTCCTTCCTTCGACAGTGTTGTCCCTAGCACAATTGGATTTTTAATTTCATTCCCGCACAACAAGTTGAACCACTCCAAGATTTCTCCAGCATACTTCTTTTGATGAATGGATATCTTGTATCACCTCCACTCCCAAAAAATATATCATTCTTCCCAAATCTGTCATATCAAACTCTTCCTTCATGGATGCTTTAAACTCTTCAAGCATTGCTGCATCATTTCCCAGAAAGATCAAATCATCCACATATAGAGACTCAATAAGAATCTTATTAGTAATAACTTATTACCTTCTCTGGTTTTGACGAACAATGTGTATTCATACTCGCACCTTTGGAACCCTTCCTTGATAAAATATGCTTCGATTCTACTTTACCAAGCACAGGGTGCTTGCTTTAAACCGTATAGAGCCTTCGTGAGCTTGTAAACTTTATGCTCCTCTCCTTTTTTTGTGTAACCTTGCGGTTGCTCCACATAAACATCTTCAGAGAGCTCACCGTGTAAGAAGGCGCTCTTTACATCCAGTTGGAAAATACACCAAACTTCTTGAGTGGCCAGGACTAAGATCATGCGTATTATGTCCCACCAAGCTACTAGAGCAAACACCTCATTATAGTCCACTCCTTGTTGTTGAGCATAACCCTTGGCTACCAGTCTTGCCTTGTATTTGTCTACCTCTCCTTTCTCGTTCAACTTTGTTTTATAAACCCACTTCACTCCAATTCTCTTATCCCCCTTTTGTAACTTTGTTAGATACCATGTTCCATTTCTTTCAATTGATTCCATCTCACTCTCCATTGCTTTAATCCACTTATCATCTTCTTTGGCTTCATCAAACGTAGTTGGATCATCACACGAAGCAAACATGGATGTATCTTCTTCCTCCCCTTCTTAAGAGAGCTGTTCACTAGTCGCATAGTCTTGTAGGTAAGATGGTGGTCTCTGAATTCTTAGATTTGACGGCGCTAGATTTTGGGATGTCTCTGCTGGTCTCACATCTACAACTTGCGGTGATGGAGATGGAGAATTTTGAGTGACCTCTTCTTTGTTTTGCTCCGTAACAGACTCGCAATCTTCCTAAATCAGCTCATCATCTTTTGTTTCTCCAGCCGTTTTCTCCCAATCCCAGCCCTTTTCTTCCTCAAATATAACATCTCTATTGGTTATGACCTTTCCTATGAGCGGATTGTATAATCGATACCCTTTCGATTCATTGCTCACTCCGATCAACACACACACACGTTGTGCTCTTGTCATCCAACTTTCATTCTCCTCTAATCTGGAACATGAGCATGTGCAAGACAACCAAACACTACAAAGTAATCCACCGCTGGTTTTACTCCGCTCCACATCTCTTCAGGTGTCTTTTCCTTTAAAACAGAGGTTGGACTCCGGTTTAAGACATGTACTACCCACCTTGCTGCTTCTGACCAAAACCTTTTTGGGACTTCTTTGTCATTGAGAATACATTGCACCATATTCATAATCGTTATGTTTTTACGCTCAGCTACTCCGTTCTGCTGTAGCGTGAATGCAGTTGTTAGCTGTCTGCTTATCCCTGTCTCTTCGCAAAACAGTTTAAATTCATTTGACATGAACTCTCCTCCTCGGTCTGTTCTTAGACACACCAAAGTCTCCCCAGTCTCTCTCCACCTGACTTTTAAATCTTGTAAATAAGACAAAAGTCTCTGATTTATTAGATAAGAAATAAATCCAAACCTTTCTGCTATAGTCATCGATAAATGTAAAGATGTATTTCTTATCATTGTTGGATGCTGGAGAGAATGGACCACAAAGGTCTGAATGTATTAGTTGCAGTCTCCATGTAGAACATCACAAGCTCTTCTTTGGGATACTTTCCCGATGTTGTTTGCCCACCAAACAACTAACACATGTTGCAGCTTTCTCTGTTGTCTTTAGATACGGTATACCTTTCACCATGTTCTGATACTTCAGCGTTTTCAAACACTTATAGGTGTGATGTCCGTACCTGCGATGCCAGAGCTGAATCTCATTTAGTGATGCGGTTTGCAGACACTCCGACATGACATGTAATCTTGAACAGCTTGTTCGATGTCATCCTTGACTGCATAACTAGACCCAAATCAGGATGGTAAAGCGTACATACCCAATATTGCATCAAAACATCACATCTTTTCTCAAGGAGTTGTCCAATGCTGATGAGATTGCTAGTTAGTTCAGGAACAAGATACACATCAATGATTGTGTGTAATCTTCCATCAATACGTAGGCTCACACTTCCTTTTCCCACGACTAACAGTGACGAGTTGTTCCCCAATTTCACCTGATTGGCGAAATCCTTCATCAAGGGTAGAGAACCATGACTTATCTCCGCACATGTGGTTGCTACACCCCGAATCAAGGAATCAAACCCCCTCCTTTTCTACATGGCCTTCTGTAAAAGCTATCAACAACACATCTTCTTCACCATCTACTTTAGCATAGTTTGCTTTACCTTCCCAGCCTGGACATTCATATTGAAAATGTCCAAGTTTGTGGCACTTGAAACACTCTATTGTTGCTTTGTTGAAGGATATTCCTCTTCCTCTTCCTCTTCTAAGTCCCATTCTTCTTCCTCTGTCTATACCACTCCGGTCTTCATAGCTAACTTTTAGCAATTTTTCTTCTCCTCCATGACTTTTTTTTCATCTTTTGCTCCTGTACCACTAACGAGCTCTGCAATGCATCAACTGAGAGATTATCAATATCTTTTGATTCCTCAATCGAACATACAATGTAATTGAAATTCTCAGTTAATGTGTGCAATATCTTCTCCATGATCTTGACATCTTGCATGTCATCTCCACAGTTCCTCATATCATTAGCCACCACCATCACTCTTCGAAATAATCTTCTATAGATTCACCGGTTTTGATCTACAACAGCTCAAAATTCATTCTCAAGGTATGCAATTGAGCATGCTTCACCCGTGCATTTCCTTGGTACTTGACTTTCATGGAATCCCACAGCTCAAAATTCATTCTCAAGGTCTACAATTGAGCATGCTTCACCCGTGCATTTCCTTGGTACTTGACTTTCATGGAATCCCACAGTTGCTTAGAAGTATCTTTCAGTTTAATCGTTTTGAGAATGGTTTTATCGATTGCACTAGACATATAGTTCTTTGCTTTGAGATCTTTCAATCTCGCTTCATCAAGCTTCTTCCTGTGCGCATCGGACGACACTTCTTCACTTGTTGCCTCCACGAATCCATCTCTCACCACACCCCAGAATTCTTACGATTTTAAAAGATTCTCCATGAGGAGACTCCAATGATCATAGTCTCCATCAAAATTAGATATGCTTGGTTGTGCAAAGCTACTCGACTATGCCATTTCACTCATCCACACACTTGTGTTTCTCTCTTTCTCACTTAAAAGCTCTGATACCAAATTTGTTGGTCTCAGATAACACTCACACAAAAGATGAATACTTCGATGTTTTATTACGATAGATACTGGGCTATTTGGCTTTAAATAGCCTAAAGATGAAGACTCAATATTCTTATAAAAGTGAAAGAGAAATTGCAGGAACTAACAAAAAACAGAGCTATAAACTAGGACAACTAATTGACTCTAAAACGAACAGAGCTTATCCCTACTCTGCAATTGACCAAAGACTAAATCAAACTCAACAATCTAATACAGTGACAAATATTAAAATCACTTTCGATATACATGATAGGCCCGGCTCAATGATACTGAAGGCCCTGAGCTGGAGATAAAAAAGCCTTCATACAATATTTTTTATCATAAATCGGGCCTTTTTTTTAACATGTTATAAATAAAATTCTGGCTCTAATTTTCATCAAGGTAAAAAAATGCAAAATGAACTCCCAAATCCCAAGTACAGCATATCATGCGTAGTGAAAGATGACAAATCCAAAACAAACTCAGCTTGCTGTGATCAAACTGTCTTTTTATATGATGAGTTTAATATTATCTCTTTCGCTTGATTTTCGAGTACACTGCTTCCTCCAAAGACATTTGCAACTTGCAAGCAATCACCTTCTCGCACAATTTTTATTTCAAAAGAAATCACTCGTCAAACTCGTATATGCATTCAAAACATCTAAAATTGGTTCACTTGGAATTTTATGCGTCTACTATCTCTCGCATCTCTTCTTTTGCTTCACTTAGGTTATTATATACAATCAAACTTTTAAAAACTTGTTTTGAGCATTTTTGACCAATCGTCAAAAAGACATCAAAAAGCATCCAAATTTTAGGAGATAAATGGATATGCATATGCACCAAATCATTAACTTGAAATCAACATAGATCATTATTGTTAAATCAATGTGAATTATACCCCCTAATATTTGTTAAACAATAACTGCTAAAAAATGTATGGCATAACTTAGTGGATAACGTAAAAATATTATGATCTCTAATGATTCATTTTAACATGTACACACTCTTGATTACTCCCTCTGTTTCATTAATATATGTGATGTTTAAGGTTTTGTCTCACATCTTTAGAATTATTTATTTTTATTTTTCTTTTAAAAAAGTTAAAACAACATTAATTCTTATCTAAAACCCGATCGGGTTCGGGTTATCAGCTATATGAGTATAGGACCCAATAGGGTAAACCTAAAAAATCAGTTTCGGCTCGGGTCGGTTCTTCTCGGGCTTGGGTCGATTCAAATATGAATTCTAATACCCGGAAAAATCCGAAAAAATCAGTTCCATATCGGTTCGGGTTATGGCTACCCGAATACAATAATTTGCTACCCGAAAACCGAAAATTTGCCCTTATACCCGAGACTACTAAACGTCTTCACCAGTAGAAGCACCTATTTCTGCAAATTTGACACAATACTGAATACTCAATAGATAATATCATAATAGAATCCATCCATGAAATCCAACATTCCAAGTCATACAAATGAGAGAAACAGTACTAGATAGTAGAAACTAAAGAAGAGTTTTCAAGTTCTTGCCAAAACAACAAATCCAAGTCTAATGACTCATGAGTCATGACATTAAAACAAATAAGTAGTAGGAAACTGGAAAACAAAACACAATGATGGCTTGGTTTTGCTCTCCTTCTGGACCTAATACAATAAAAAACACAGAACAATATCAATGCATTGGTAAACTATATACTCAACCGTAAGAAAGTAAGAGAACAATTTATGGCCGAATGTATAATTCTATGAGAAATACCTGAATAGCTCACTCCCTCAATCACTCACTCTACTGATCTTTCAGTCTTTGATCTTAAACGTTGAAATCAGGTTCAAACTCTGTAAAAAATTCGAAGAAAACATAATGTTAGAAATCAATCAAACATTATTAAGAGATTAAAATTGAACTAGAAGATAAAAAGTACCTCTCATAAGATCATCTTGCAACTCAATTTTAGAAAGAAGTTGTTGAATGGTTGACACTCCTTTGTCATTGATATGAATCTCACATTTCAGCCACTGTTCAGTACTCATCAACACTTCGATCATATAATGTGTCAAACAAACTTCTGCTTGGATCCAAAACTCTACCACTTGTACTAAAAGCAGATTCTGATGCTACTGAAGACACTTGCATTGCAAATATATCCTTAGCTATCAATGATAGAACTGGATACTTCCCACTGTTGACCCTCCACCATGATAACAAATCATACTCTGAACCTTGTAGAATATTTGAAGTCTCCACATCCTCCTTCAAATACATTTCCAACTCATTAGAAGAAGTATGAATCCCCGTTTCTTTTACCATATCATCAAAGATCTCAGCCATATCCTCATATCCAACATGAGCTCGTCTTTCATTCATATCAGTATCAAACTCATCTTGAGCCGCACATGAATGAGAAGATGACCCTTCACTACTTTTATTCAACAAACTGGCTCTGGTATACTCATCATAAAAATCTTTCAAGATATTCTTCACTGAATCAGACAGATGAGTAGACTCTACACTGCTTTTACCATAAAGCCTATCAAAACATAGCTCAACAAACTTCATTTTCTTCCTTGGGTCAAACACACTTGCTACCATCACAAGTCTGTTCATCTCAACCTTATCACCAAATGGATTCCAATACTTCTCCAACTTTGCTAACATGGATGTCGCTTTCTTATGCATGTCATCATCATCTACTGTTGTGCTCAAAATGGTAATATTTCTCATAACAGAGACTATCTCATTATAGAGTTTATGAGCAGCAACAGTCATAGAAGCTGAAAGAACCAATGTAGACTTATAAAAGATGCCAAGAATTTGAGCAAACCTCTCAACTGAATCAAAATCCGATCTCAATGTTGGCCCAACTCTTTTATGTCCATCCAAAGTGGTCATTGTATGGTTTATCTTCAGCCTCCATCCTCTCAAATGCAACTCTGAATTTTAAAGCTTGTTCTATCATGAGATAGGTAGAATTCCATCTGGTCTTCACATCTAAAGGCAGGCTTCCCCTTCTAAATTTTCCTGATTCCACACGAAAATCAAAGGCCTTGAGCCTATTCGATGTAGATCTCGCATAGTGTATTCCATTGTGAATAGCCTCCACGCTGCTATTTATATCAACCAATCCTTCATTTACAACCAGATTCAGTATGTGAGCAGCACATTTCAAATGCAAATACTCACCTTTCAGTATCAATGCATCACTTTCATACTTATCCATCATTTCTGTCTTGAACTTAGTCATAGCTGAAGTGTTAGTTGTAGCGTTATCAACAGTGATGCAAAATATTATCTGTATGCCCCACTCTTCCAAACAGTCCATAAGACAATTACTAATTGTTCCACCCTTATGATCAGAAACATTCTTAAATCCTATGATCATCTTCCTTAATCTCTACATATCATCAATAAAATGAGCTGTTATTACCATATAACTAGCTCCAGCAGTGGGAGCAACCCATATATTTGTAGTCAAAGACAATCTCTGGTTGTTGTGCTCAAGAATTTTTTTCATTAATGCTTTCTTCCTCACATAAATCTCGACAATGTCTCTTGTAGCCGTTCTCCTAGAATGCGGTTTATACAGCTGAACTTTAGAACATAAATGTCTCCAAGCTAAGCATTCAACGAAAGCTAGTGGTAACTCAGCTAGAACCAACATTACATTAGTAGCTTCTCTAAACAATGCCTCACTGATCTTACTTACTATAATATTACCACCAACACAATCAGGAGTTAAAACAAATTGAACATTATCTTTATTAGCACTTAGCCATACCTTATATGCGTTGCATGTCTTTTCAACATGTTTCCTCAGAGTAGAAGTTCCGGACTTGGTTGCACAACCCAATTCTCTTCCACAATAATTGCAACTACACTTGTTTTTCTTCTTTGGTACTCTGGTGAAATGTTGCCAAACATACGACCTTTCTTTATTTCATGCCTTACTAATTCCTTCAGCCTCTTTCCCTTTTTTCTTACGAGTCTTACCATAACTAGGTGTCTCAACCTCATCAATGTCTGTCCACTCTAATTCATCATCGTCAGTTTCACTTTCAAACTCCATCGGATCATTGTCAGTCCCTGTTGGATTATCACAAGACGCCATCTACATCAAACATTCAAAAGCAACCCTTTGTCAGAACTTAGAACTCAGAACTCAGAAGACAGAAACTCATAATCTAGAGCAATGACATGAGTTTAAGAGATAAAACAACAAAGGACTCGACCAGTGATTTTAAGAGATAAGACTCGAGCAATGATTTTACGAGATAAAACAACAAAGGACTCGACCAATTTCGAGCATTACTACTCTCTATCTTATCTGTCTACATATAGAAAAATGAAAAAAACCATACAAGCACATACGGTGATAATCAAGAACTGCTGCCGATCATGAAACTAAAATTACTACACTAGAATATCATATATGCTTAAAATATATCTTAAAAGAGTTCATGCTTTACTCAAATTAGGCCTGTGAACGGAGCGGATATCCGGTTTTTTTGGGATATCCGTATCCGTATCCATTTTATTCTTAATTTGTTATCCGTATTCGTATCCGAAAATTTCGGATACGGATATCCGTTAAAAATTCGATTATCCGCGAATATCCGCGGATATCCGTAAATTTTTTTATATAAAAATACGTATTTTAGACTAAAATGCAGCGTATTTGTATAAAATACCATGTATTTTGGACAAAAGTACCGGATATTCGTATATAAATACCGGATATCCGTGAAAAACCGAATATCCGTTTTAAAATTTAGTATTATCCGTATCCGTATCCGAATATAATCCAGGGTATTCGAGAAAAAAGGATATCCGTTATCCATTTTAAATTTTAGCATTATCCGTATCCGTATTCGTATCCGTTTTATCCGCTATTTCACTATCCGTATTCGTATCCGTTTGTCCGGATATCTGTTTTTCCGAAGCGGATTCGGATACAAATATGAATATCCGCGGATAGCGGATAATAATCTCAGGCCTAACTCAAATCATCCATAGCCAGCCTGAAATAAACATCTCCAGGTATACTTTGGACGGCTAAATAGAGATCAACATTTATCATCTCCTAAATCATCCAAATCACAATTCTTTGTGCAGATTTAACAAAAAGGTGGTTTCTAATCCTGTAAATCAGAATTCTAGGTCACAAGTCACAACCCCAACCCAGAACTCGACCAAATCGAAGTACATATACAGCTATAATCTTGAACTCGACCAATCGAAGTACGTAAAGTAGTAAACCTTACCTCTGATTGGATTCTCGACAACGCAGAAGGTGGAGGAGAATGCACACAGATCTTATTTAGGGTTTCCACCTTTGTGTTTTCAATATTATCTCGAGGTTTCATATAAAGGGTGGCAAAAAATTGAAAGAGAGAGTCGAGTATCGAGTATCAAGGAAGAAACTAAAAGGACGATAGAATTGAATGGTAGAACCCTAAATCCTCTTTCCCTCTTAATTAAATTTTTCGGATTTTTGGTTTATCCGTTCGGATATTGGGTAAAACCCAAAACCAAACCGATACCCACGGGTCTATACATATAGGACCCAATAGGGTGAAATGGCATAATCCGAATATGAAATTCTCGAGTTTTTCGGGTCG
This sequence comes from Camelina laxa, assembly GCA_024034495.1. Taxonomy (NCBI): domain Eukaryota; kingdom Viridiplantae; phylum Streptophyta; class Magnoliopsida; order Brassicales; family Brassicaceae; genus Camelina; species Camelina laxa. The sequence goes on from CM043880.1 coordinate 19,263,986, forward strand.
GTTCCGGTTCGGGTTCTCAGATCCGGATTTTTTGTCCAGGGCTATCGTCAACCATTAAAAACTGTAAAGTACAAATTGTTAAAACAATCAAAAACTAATTAATTTTACTTTGAAAGATGAAAGAAGGTAAAAATAATTTTTTTTTAATCATTACTTATATATTATGAAGTAGAGGAAGTACAAATTATAAAAATAATATCTATAACATTTTCAGTTTTATGTAGTGAGATACTTCTAATATATTCCCTTTGTCAAACAAAGTTTATAAACTTATAAACGTTTTGTTATTTCTACATTAAATATATTATTTAATACCTATTTAAAAAGTTCAGCCAATAGAAAAGAGAATGCATAATACAAATAGTTATAATATACTAGATAAGGACTCACCCGATGTGCAAGTTAAATTTTATAAATTAAATTAAATTTAATAAAAATATATGAAAATTTGTTATATGTTATTTATAAATTTTATTTTTGTTATTATACACTGATTTATACCAATTTACAAATATTTTATGTATGTTACTATTAAAAATATATTTTTTACACCTAAATATACTTTATGTTATAAATATATTCTTTATCACCACCTAGAAAATGTTTATATGAGCACATTAAGCCAATTATTTTACTTTGAATTAAAAATATTTTGAATAAAAAATATATTACATAATATACTAATCAATGATGTATCATCACAATAATGTATGACCACAATGGAGAAAACTTCGACTCCACTTTCATCCTTCATGTAGAGAACCTTGCGTCCAACCTCCTCCACCATGGAGAGAACTTTAGCTCTGCCTTCCTCTTCTGGAGAGATAACCTTGCGTTCAATCTCCTCCACCTTCCTCTCTTTGGGAGATAACCCTTTGTCCAACCTTTTCTACTATAGAGAGAACCTTGGCTCTGCCCACCTCTTGTGTGGAGAGATCATGTTCATGTCTTTTTGCAATCTCAAAATGGCTTACTCTAACAACCAATGAAAGTAAAATCCTTTTTCTAACGTCACAAAATCTTTTGATGATAACTAAGGTTAAATTTCGCACTGTATTCGTGGAAATGTCTTTGACACACCTGTCTTTGACACACCATGATGTAGCATCTGTCTTTTTAATGCCTTAACCGTCACCTTGCTTAGTGAGCTCATGTCCACTCTCAGTCCATTGAAAATAAGGAAAAATTACATTTCCATTAAAAAAATAAAGAAAAATTATTTTGGTTTAAAAAAATAAGGAAAAATTACCTTCCCATTAAAAAAAATTTCTCAACTAAACAAAGTATTTTTTCTTCTGGTAGGACCATTTAAAAAAAAGTAGAAAGCAGCGTTTTGAATAAATTATCTAAATATGAGATAATCTATGTTTATATAATAGTGAGTATTTACAAAATTTAGAATTAATAATTAACTGTTTATTTTCCTTAATCTCTTAATCTATTTTTATAGAGTTAATAACTTAAAATTAAAAATAGGTAAATAATATTATAGTTTTGAATTTTATGAAATATATATATATATATATATAATCTCTTTATAAATATTTTTTTTTGTAATTTTTGATAATTATCTTTTATATTATTAATATTTTTTAAAACAAAATATTTTATATTTGTTGTAATCGAATTGATTCTATTAAAATATATATATATATATAATCTCTTTATAAATATTTTTTGTAATTTTTGGTAATTATCTTTTACATTATTAATATTTTTTAAAACAAAATATTTTATTTTTGTTGTAATCAAATTCATTCTATTAAATATTAAATTTTGCACATGTCAAAATCTCAGATTGATATAAAATTGACACATATCAAAATCTTGTTAATGGTTAACTTTCAAAACCCAACTTTATATAATACTAGTGCAGTGTCTAATTATTGGTGGAGTGGGAATGGTCAATCCTGAGGTTTGCACTGGCTGGCCTGGGACAAAATGTGTGTTAGTAAGGCCGAAGGTGGAATTGGTTTCTGCAATGTGGATGATTTTAATACAGCGTTACTCACAAAGCAACTGTGGCGTTTTATCACGGTACCATATTCGCTTTTTTTTGCATGGGTTTTTAAGGGTCGCTATTATCGGAATTCAGACCCTTTGGAGCCAAACCGGTGCTATTCCCCGTCCTATGGATGGCGGAGTATTATCTCAGCTCGCTCTCTGGTAAATAAAAGACTTATCAAAAGAGTTTGTTCGGGGGCGTCCATTTCAATATGGACTGATCCATGGATACCAGCTCAATTCCCGAGACCAGTCTTAAGTAATGGGTCCATTCAGGATCCTATGATTTCTGTTAATGATCTCGTTGATGGGGTTTCCAACTCTTGGAGTACTGATCGTCGTAACGAGCTTCTTAGGCCAGAAGATGTCTTGTTGATTTCAGGTCTTCCATTAGGAGACATGACTAAACTAGATATGCTTAGGTGGCATTTTATGAAAGCTGGTAAATATACGGTAAAATCAGGATGTCATGCGTCACAACTTCGTATTCCGGATGGTTGTAATCAGCCAGCCTTTTGGACCGGATTTTAACCCGTTAAAGGTGTTTTGTTGGAAAGTCTGATGTCCGCCTAAACTGAAGCACTTCATGTGGCAGGTTCTCACTGGTTGTGTCTTGGTTACTTTTAATTTGAGTTGGAGAGGCATTGCTTGTGACCCGGTTTGTGGGAGTTGTGGCACCAGTGAGGAAACTATCAATCATGCTTTATTTGAATGCGCACCAGCAATTCAGACGTAGGCTCTGTCTTAGGTTCCCACGGGTGATGGGTTGTTCCCCACTAGTTCTTTGTATGCCAATATGGATTATCTTTTTTTGAGGCTTCTGCTTCTTCATTTCCCTGGGGTTTATGGTATATTTGGAAAGCTCGAAATGATAGGGTGTTTCAGGTTGTGGGTTTTGATGCTCGTGAGGTCGTACGTGTGGCCGAGGCTGAGGCGACCGCATGGCAGCAATAACAGCCATTTATTACAACTAACAATTAAAATAAGAGACCATTTAAAAATAATTGTCACGTTTCTACCTTTTCTTGTGTCAGATCAGTATCAAACTAAAGTAGCTGCTCAAAAATGAAAACAAAACAATTAATATTTTATTTAACAAGAGATTCTTCACATTCACAATTGGCTTCTTCATTTCTTGTCTACAACACTTGTCCACCAAACAAAATGACACGCTTGTCCACCACATATATATGTATAAAGATGAATACATTACTTGTCAACTGAAGAAGACTTCAATAATATCTTTACTAGCAACATGTCTTGCGTTAACTATCAATTTTGTCCACGAAAAAAATGGAAACATTTCTTCATACACTAAATCACTTTTTTAATTATTTACCAAATGTTGCTTACCATTTGTAGACTTACTCGTAGACAATTCTGCCAAATAGAAAAATACTTATTTTGTAGAACATTTATTTAATTATTTACCTTGTGGACAAGTTAATTTACCTTATGGACAAGTTTGTATCTTCATAATCTTTATAAAAATAACACGCTTAATGGACAAGTTTCATTCGCAACTTGTCCATTAGTCAACATACTTCACAAATTGACAACTTCTAGCTAATGGACAAGTTAATATACATTTTGTCCACGAGTCCAATTTTGTCCACTTGCTCATGTACTCTAAGAGTCGTGTGCTCTAAGAGTTATGTAAACCAAGAAACATATTTAATCAGAATTCTTAATATTTTGGATAAATTTATTTTAATTTCTTAACAAAATCTATTTTCTGATGGTCCATCATTAATGTACCCACCTCTGCCAAAATCCTTCAACAACACATCATTTGCATTTTTTTTTTTTCACTATTCCACACATCATGTTTGACCTTTGTCATAAAAGAACAAAAATTTTGTTCACAAATCTGAAGTTATTTTGATCTTTTTAAATATCTTTTTGTGGTAGAATGGAAAATGTGTTTGTCATGTGGTAGAACAAAAAAGTTTCAAACAAAATATGGTATAATCAACTAAATTCCCAACATATAATTAAATAGAAAAAAAAAGAAGAAGAATTTTCCTCATCACTCTCTAAACATTCCGATACATTTTCTCTAGTCATCACACAATTATTCTAGACATTGTATTGGTTTCTTCTATAAACCCAATTGTTTGATTCATTAACTAATACACTAGTCTAAGTACAATTATTCTCTTGTATTAGTTAATTATTAGGATATGTCTAAAACATACTACTATATACCAGTATATCTAAGAGTTTGTTCAAATCACAATTCATAGCTACTCCTCCCTCTTTCTAAACCCTAAACTTACTAACTCTCTTTCTTCCCTTACCCAACAATAAACGTGAAAATTAATGGGAGGTCACGGCAGGAAGAAGTCGTCATCATCTTTTTCGGTTATCAAATCATTGTTTAGATTTGCGAATTATTATAGAAAATTCGTTGGTAGAATGGAAACAATTAGGAGATTGTACCGACTACCATCAACCAAGGAGAAAACACTTCAAGACAGATCGATCTAAAGAAGATCATTGTTCATACCATCCATACATAGTGTTTTGATCTAAGATTTCAATTCTTCTTTTTGCGTTGTTCAAAGGAAAGAGACACTTGGAACGAAGATAGAGTGAGCAATGCCAGACCAAGAATTATGACCACCAACGATGATGGATGTTCTTGGATTGCTGAGCCTTGTATTGATAGGAGGGCCACAGCTTTTATTGCTAAGTTTCACGATAATCCAGTACAAGAACCTGAATAGAAGATTATTGCCTCGATCCTTAAGATGTAATATATATACTTTGTAATTATATATTGTATATATAGCTTTGTGTTTCCGGGAGTCCTCTGAGTACACTCTTTACTATCAATTGGAATTTAGCTTTCGTGGGTGTAATATTATAACATCCTATATATAACCTAAGGATGAAATTTCACGTGAATAGTTGCTCTTCCACATAATATGACCCAAGATTTTGGGAAATATCGTAAATTTATAAGATCAATATTATGTTATGAAGTGGACTGGAATTAACAAAATTAATCCGACTGATTTTCGAGTTATGATTCTCGGTTAAAATTTAAATGCCAAACAGATTGAGATAATGTTTTCAAACTTGGTGTGGTTGGAGAATGAAATGTTTCATTTTTGTGTAGTTCCTTAAAATGAAATGTTCCATATAAGCTTTACTTTGAAACTTGGTGGGTTCTCTTCTCAATCAACAGCCCTCGCACTACTCCTCTATTTACCTTTACAGAAAAATGTCACATGATTCTGTTACGATTGTCACTACTTTCAACAACCTCTTTAACTAATGAGACACTTAACACTATCCTTTTAATCTCTAAATCTCTCAAAATTAACAGTTTCATCAAACTTCATCATCCTCTGTTTCATTCCTTAGACCAAAACTTGAAACTTACCCATTTTTCTCCAAGACATAAATCCTCGAGCCTGCAGAATCCTCAGAAACGCAATTGTGTTTCTGATAGAGAAACGTGATTCGAGTATTAGAGAAACGTCATATACCAATAACTATTTAATATCTCTATTTTATGCTATAGGGCTATATTATTTCCTTTGTTGTATTTTAGGAGATGTGTTATAATATAAGAATATAAAATGTTTCCTATATTCCTATATTCTAACAAGATGTCTATATACAAATCCTTTATACTATAAATCACAAGTCACTTGGAAAATTAAATTTGGGGAATTACATTGTATAACCAACAAAAAAATTATAATTCAAAAACTAACTACTCTAACCATCAAAAGGTGATATAAAGTATATAAACTATAATATATATAATTATACTCTTCTCATCACCACCATCTTTACCTCTTCGGCTCTTCTCCACCACCACCATGGCACCACTTTACCACCATCTCCACCTCTTTATCATTATCCCCTAAGGTTCACAATGTATTATTTTAGGGTTTAGTTTTTTCCTAACCACCACTACCGCCGATCTCTGGCCAACCACCACCGACCTCCGGCCGACCACCACCGACCTCCGGCCGACCTCCGACCATCTCCGATCTCTGGCGAACCTCGACCGAGCTCTGGCCATCTCCGACCTCTGGCGAACTCCGGCGACTTCTGGCCATCTTTTACCTCCGGCAAACTCCGGCGACCTCCGGCAAACTCCGGTGAACTCCGGCCACCACCGGCCACTGGCCACCACCTCCCAAATAGTCAGAACACCAAAATGGTAATTCTATCTATTCCTAATTCTATTCTTCCAATTTTTTCAATTAACATGCTATATTCTTAATTAAATTTGTAAATTTGATTACTCAGCTAATTGACCCATTAAATTTTGCCACATTAGATTTTTTTTTTATTAAAACAAAAAAAAAACATTTATCAGACAACTAAAAAATGTGAAGCAGAAGAAATAAAGCCAAAAAGAAAAAAAAATAACTGCTGATTTTTGTAATTTATTTCACTTCTATTTAAATCATAATTCAGTTTCTTTTATCTGTAATCCACTCTTTTCCATTGTTTTTTATTGATCATCTAAACTAATATCTTGTGTAATCCTCTCCTCTCCATTCATCTTTTTTGGTCACTCATCTAAACTACAATTATAATTCTCAGACAGGTAAATATTTAGACTTTTGTTTATATTCATAGATTTTCTCTTGAACTTCTATTATTATGATTTTTAAATATTCAGTTGGAAGATCCTAATTGTTGATGAGGAGGGGAACTGGTTACAAAAACAAAATTAGATAATGATAGCTCATATATATTGGTACTACCTTCACCTCTACAATTTTTTTCATTCATGTAAATATAATAACAAAATTCATTGCACCTACGACTTATTGATTTGATGATTGTTATTTTTCCACATTTATCTAACTAACATTTTTACCTGTTTCTGTTAAGGGCCAGTTCAAGATCAACAGCAAGTGTGTTTATGGTTATCCTTTATCATTTTTTTTTTGTTGCTTTTCTAATGTTAATACAATTGTCTCATGTTTAAATTTCCATCTTCAGATTGAATTTCCTATTTTTAAATGATTAATGTTTATATATTTGCTAATTTTTTCGCATATACAAAATATTGATCATGTACTATGAATATGAAAAGAATATAATATGTATTACTTTTGGGCTGCGTAATTTTGCCCAAAACCAAATACGTGCACCTCATAATTAAATTACTTTCCTACAAATTAATAAGTATTTATATTTATATAGTATATTATTTGATCACAAATAATTATTTCGTGCTTATCAAATACTAGTATGTGATATTTGCGAAGAGTCTATTATATAAGAATTACTAATAGTTGACACGTGCTACCCGCGGAAGTTTTATTATCTATTTATTTTTATTTTATTTATTATTTGATTTTTGTTGTTATTTTGGTTTTTGTTTTTATATTATGATTTATTGGTTTGGTTGTTATTTTTTTTTAAAGTGGAGTAGTTCTGTAATATTAATTATAATATAATTGAAAATTTTGAAATAGTTATTGCATATGTATTCAACGTCATTGATGTTGCACATGATGATTGATCGAACAACTGCCAAAGTAGCGTAATTGAGTTGTAGTTTTGTTACCCTGACTCTGTGATGATTGTTTGTCTTTTTCTAGCATTGATCGGTATTTGCTTTGCTTTATTTCCAGTCCAGCTTATCTAACCAGAGTTTTCCTTCCACAATATTGCTTATGCATAACATTACAATTTTGTAAAGGTAAATACTACTGCTGTTCGTAAATATTCCTATCCTGAATCTGTGTTGTTTTTATGAAAATATTCTTGAATTCGTTTAATGTAGTGTGCCTCCACGTTTTGACTTGCGAGGTATTTCTCCATGAAGTCTTTGTCTCTATTTATTGTTGATATTGGATTCATACCTTGCGGCCTTAAGTTGATATTCTTGTATGCTTGATTGTCTCGGGCTGCCTTTGCAAGTTGTGGTGATGCTTCCAATATATGTCTTACGTTTTTGCGGGAAACGCGAGCAACTCGTGCCATTATATATCTCCGAGGATGTCATTTGGGAGTTTTTATAGGGTGTATGGTTTTACTTGGTACATTTTTTGTATGTTTCTTCTGAATTGTTTTGGTCATAATTTTCTTGTATTTTATAGTGTTGACGTGCGTTGGAGTTACGTTTTGGTATTATGGCTTAATTGTTGGTTTGTCTTTATTGTTGGTTAATTATGTGTTTTATGAGGTTTTATGTAGTATTGTCGTTACCTCTCTTACTCATTATTTTATCATATCATTGTCTGAGTAATTGTGTTTAGTGGCGTTTTTCGTTTATTATCCACTGTGTGAGTAATTTTGTTGTGTGGCTTGATCTCAAAAAAAAATTTGAATTTTGTTTTAAATATATTATGAACTTGCTGGTCTATACTTTAAAAATTTAAGACATATACTGTATTGAAGTTGTTGATGGTCTCCGAATTAATCCTTTGCTCTATATTTTTTGTCCTAAATACTATAATTATTATAATATATTAAAATGAAGTAGTTTTCAGAAAAAAAATGTTTTTTTTAGGTAACTTTTTTTTAGTGTTTTAATGAAACCACCTTTAATTTGTATATCAAATTACAATAACCTAAATGTTTTTGTTAACAATTTTCTTTTCTTTATTCATGGATTTAGAATCTAGATGTTGTTGTTAATATTGTGGGCCTTTTTAATATATTGGTTTCAGAGTTAAGTGATTATTTGTGTTTTTTTTTTTTTGTCAAAATTAAAAATTAGAAATAAGAAGTAAAACATTTGGGTTTAATAAAAACTGATTAGTGGGTAAATGTTAAGAATAGGCCCAAAAAAATTAAAAAATAAATTGCTGATGTGGCAGTACCAGGAGTGGGAAAATGTAACTTTATATATATAGAAGATAGCAATAATTATAAATTATTCATAGATATTTAAAAATAATCTAATAAAATGAAATAATAATAAAAAAAAGTCTAAGTATATATTGTGACAGATGGAGTAACATTTATTAGTCTATCGATAATGTTTTTTTTTTTAAGGTATAGAAATCGACAAGTACCAAATATATTTAATTTTAAGTTTTGCTTACGAAAAATACAACCGGCCAAGGTGCAACCACGAGATTTCTCATTGAAAAAAAAACAGTTATTTGAAAATCTTACAGAATTTTCTTTCTGGATATAGAAAATGGCAAGTAATATTAATCTTTATTTTATATTCTGAAAATCATTATTTTATATATAGCTGAAAATCTTACAGAATCTTAATGATATTTATATTAATAAAATACCACCGGCCATTGAACACTATATATATACGCAATCATGGCCATGCCCCATGTGGCTTCAACCACCACCACAACGCAGATATATAATAAAGAGCAATTAAAAGAGATAAAGATCATAACATTTAGTAAAAGAAATGGAAGAATTGGACATAGTGATTGTTGGAGGTGGCATTGCTGGTCTTGCAACTTCACTTGCTCTTCACAGGTTAACTATTTTCTCATCGTCCCTTTCTCGATTATATATCTCTGTTATGGTAAACTTGTATAAAACATGCATATACATATTTATAGTCTAATTATTAGTCATCATATAATTATAAAGGAAGGGTATAAAGAGCGTTGTGTTGGAGAGATCAGAGTCCGTAAGATCAGAAGGAGCAGCATTTGGTATTCAGACTAATGGCTGGCTTGCTCTTGAACAACTCGGTGTTGCTGATAAGCTTCGTCTTAATTCTCTTCCAATTCCTCAGTACGTATATATAAAGATTTATGGTTTAAGTAGTTCTAAGTATATGGTTCATTGCTAATGATTTTTCTTGTGCGGAACTAAAACAGGATAAGAGATGTTTTGATCGAAAAAGGGATCAAGCGAAGAGAATCGGTCGGACCAGCGTCGTACGGAGAAGTAGGAGGTGTAATAAGGAATGATTTGGTCCGAGCTTTGGCTGATGCTCTTCCTCGTGGGACTCTCCGGCTTGGTTGCCAAATTATGTCGGTCAAGCTCGACGAAACAACGTCGTTTCCTATTGTACACGTTCGAAACGGAGAACCTATTAAAGCAAAGGTATGTCAAGAAACATTAGTTATTTTTTTTTTTTTGGTAATAAATTTTGTGTATTTTAACCAATTATTGAGACTAGCTAGTGGATTTGATTAGTCGACAGTGACGTTTTTGAAAGTCGTGACCGGATCTATAAAACGTGTTTTGGTACATTCAGTACTTCGTGTGTGTGTTTCAAATAGTGTTATTGACACTTGCCAGCAACATGTTTCGCATGAAATCGTGTTTTATATCTGGTACTATATTAATTGTACTTTCTTTTAACTTAGGTTTTGATTGGCTGTGACGGATCAAATTCTATAGTCTCTAGATTTCTAGGACTGAACCCAACTAAAGCCCTTGGAGCTCAGGCGGTCAGGGGGTTCACAAATTACCCGGAAGGTCATGGGTTTCGGCAAGAGTTTATAAGAATCAAGATGGACAACGTCGTAAGCGGACGACTTCCTATAACTCACAAAGTCGTCTTCTGGTTTGTTGTTCTGCTAAACTGTCCACAAGGTAATTAATGTAAAGGTGTAGAGAACACAACACACACTATAAAACCCTTGAAACGCGCTAAGCAAACGCTTTATTCAATCTTATAAAATCTTCCGTTTCTTACAAGACTTGAACTTAATCTTACTCTCTTATCTATCTAACACAACACCCTGTGTAGATCTAAAAGAGTTAAAAAACACACACTCTCCTTCAAGGCTTTTGTTTCTTGAAGGTTTACAATTCTCACCACTTTATCTCCACGAGTGCTAGCTCTTTTTGTGGCTAGCCCTCGTCTCTTTATACCCTACACAAATAATCTCTAACCTAGATCTTTGTGAATCCCTAACTAAAAGGAAATATTCCTTATCCTAAGAAATATCCTACCTTATCTCTCTCGATCAAATATACTCTCAATATTCGTGTATATCCTGATCCTCTACTTTCTTCCTTCCCATACACCTTGTCACGGCATCCATAGTATTTCTCCACGTTAGTCCATCAGCCACGTCAGCAAATCAGCACTCTGAGACACTTCAGAGGCTCCTGTCGTCTTCAGAGCTCTGATGCACTTTCAATCTCCCCCTTTTTGACTGAATCTTGCCACACAAGCAACCATCGCATTTAACCTGTCAACAACAGAAACAACCAGCAACAACAAACAACCAGACACAACTGCACTCACAGTGCATCACAGCTTACAAAAGCATCAGAAGATTAAATGACCAGCAAGTAAGCATTTCAATCAGGCATAAAGCTCGGATAAACCAGAACCAGTCTCAAAACCCAAACAAACCAAGTTAAAAACAAAGAAAAAACGAGCGGGAGTATAACATCGGAATCAATAAACAATAAACAGAAAAACAACAGCTCCCCCACAGCTCAAACTCCCCCTCAAGCATCTGAATCAGACTCATCTCCCCCTGCTTGGTGGACACAGATTAGTCAAAAATGTCAACATACACACGAAGGAATAGCCAGAGATGTGACAACTTACCAGCACCCAAGGCATCTTGCAGAATTTGAATAGCCAACCGGATGGCTTTACGCTCTGCGGATGAACCACTACGAATAGTCTTCTCTGCGGGCCGTGACACAGTCTTCTTCCCCTTTGTCTTTTTCGCGTCTTGTTGCTGAAGACTCGGAACAGGGCGCTGAGCTTCCAGGAGCTGATGAATAAGGCTGGGAAAAGGTAGACGAAACCCTGACTGAGCTTGCAGGCCCAACTGTATGATCTGCTCATAGACCATCCTCCCAAAATCAAACAGAATGCGATGCATGATCATGTAGATTACCATGGCTCTGTTCGCTGAAATGTACCATGTATTCACCGTGGGAGACCAGTTGCTGCAGCAAATCTTATGCAAATCCTTGATCACTGGGTCCTTGATTGCCGTCGACACCAGCTGCTTGCAGGTCTTGACCACCAGATAGAAAGAGCGCAAGATCCTCCTCCAGGATTGCAGCTGTCTGTAGCTTTTGTTCATGCACATCAACTGCTTGAAGACCGAACAAGGCATTAATGCGGCTTAGGGAAAACTCATACATCCAATCTCTGACAAGCACATCAACTGAGTTTACTTCAACCTTAACTGTTGGGAGATTTGCCCAGAACTCATAAACAACCTCAGAATCATAAGGGACGATTTGAGTGACTATTTTCAACAGACCAGCTTGATCAAGCAGCTCCCTAGCAGAGACACCTACTCCCTGAGTATAGCAAACCTCAGCAGCAATGGTTCGAGAAGTGAAGAAACTATACCGTCGAGCAGCCTCAGCAGACATGAACCGTTTTGTGTCAAATTCCTTTGACGATGCACCGCGTGAAGACGACACACCCTTGTCCTTACGAAGAGATGGACGCTTGGATTCACGACCGTCTGTATCAGCAGCTGATTGTCTCTTACGCAAACGAGACGAGATTCCTTGACTCGACACAGTGGGAACAGGAGCATCACCAGTGAGATCGACCACTGGAAACCTAGAATTCACCTCTCTCGGCGGAGAAGACGAAGAGTCGCAGGTCTCGTGATTCCCGTGAGAAGGCGAGGGAAACGGATCCACCCGAATTGGAGATGCAGTGACGGACTCCTCACGAGGCTGGTATACCACCATGGCTGTCGCGGGATCAATCGGAACGTGTGGAGTTGGCGGAGGCAACGAAGACGGTGGAGTGTGGAGCTCCTCATCCGAGCTGGAGTCATAGTGGAAACCACTAAAGATGGATTTCATGATGTTCAGGGAATTGATCGACAAGAGAGAAGAAGAAGATTGAGCAGAAGTTTAATCGACAAGGGATTGAAATCGCAGAGGTGATGAGGAAAACGCAAAAACCCTAGCTGCTCCTTTTTATACACACCCTAGCACTCGTGAGTTTCAATGGCTGCACACCACTCGGCCCAAAACATTAAAGATTTCCTGTAACCACTCAATTAAACATCAGTGTACACCGCATCTATTTCCTCATTTGACTGCATTCAAGCGTTAATTCATTCAATCATAATTAATACTAGTGCATTAATAAATCTCATTCTTCCTCTTTTACAACCCAATTTAACAGATTCATGAATCAAACACACATATACACACATCCACTAATGACAGATTCTGAGGGACCCGGATCGAGAATTAAACACATATGAGCATCAAAATTATTATTCTTATTATTATTATTTTTTTAAATATTAAACAGTGCAGAAATTCGAACACTAACCAGACCTTTGTCGTATCAGCCACTTGTTCAGAATCTTCACTAGAAACTATCACAACCTCTTGAATTGTCGAAGATCAGAGGATTGTTGCATGTGAGTAGTCTTTCACACTGGCATGCCTTTAGCCTTCAGTCCATCCCAACATGTTAAGGCAGCTGGAGTTCCTCTCTTTGAAGAGCACAAATTTTTTTTTTTTTTTTTTTTTTACCAAACAACCTTATGATGACTGCTTCAACATCTTGAGCTTCAGTGACATCACTTGATTGTGTCAGCCACTGATTAGGAACTCATCATTCCTTAGGTTATTAAACCTTAGAATGACTGTGCATGTCTCTTCACAGCTCTTTGACCTCCTTAATCATGACAACGTTTAACAGGATGGACAGTCCGGCATGACAGGCAGCTATTTCCCACATTCTTTCAGATGTTGATCTTCTATATAATCCAGGATTTCTATGATATGTTCTAGCTTCAGTTCCTGCCTTAGACCAACACAACTCAGAGAAATAGTTAGAGTTCACAGACACCAATGGACTTCCTTAGATTTATGAATCTGTTGAAGTCCAGAGGCTTAGTAAACAAATCAGCCAGCTGAAAATCAGTGCTCACATGGTCTATCTCAATCAGTTTCGCCTCAACAAGTTCACGAACAAAGTGGTGTCTAATATCTATGTGTTTTGTTCTAGAATGCTGGACAGGATTCTTAGAGATGTTTATAGCACTCAAATTATCACAATGAATTAACATAGTGTCAGAATCCATACCATAGTCAGAGGACATTTGACGCATCCACAGGAGCTGTGTGCAACAGCTGCCCAAAGCAATGTATTCAGCCTCAGCGGTTGATAGTGAGACACTGTTCTGCTTCTTGCTGTGCCATGAAATTAGGTTGTTGCCCATAAAGAAGCATCCTCCACTTGTACTTCGGTGATCATCCACAGAGCCTGCCCAATCAGCATCGCAGTATCCGCTCAGACTGGTGTTGGTATCCTTGGTGAAGGAAATACCAAAGTTCACTGTCCCCTTGACGTATTTGATGATCTTCTTGACTGCTAGTAAGTGGGACATCTTGGGCTTGGCCTGGTACCGTGCGCATATCCCCACTGACAGACAAATGTCAGGCCTACTCGCTGTCAGGTAGAGCAAGCTTCCAATCATACCTCTATATAGTCGCTCATCCACATCCTCTCCTTCCTCATCTTTTGAAAGCTTGTCATTGACTCCCATAGGTACCTTAGCTTCTTTACTCTTCCCTAAACCAAACCGCTGTACCAATTCTTTGGCATAGGTGCTTTGAGACACAATGATCCCATCAGCTAATTGTTCTACTTGCAAACCCAAGAAGTATTTCAGCTCTCCCACCATACTCATCTCAAACTCCTGTGACATGTTTTTCACAAACCTTTGTACCAGAGATTGACAGGTAGAACCAAAAATGATGTCGTCCACATAGATCTGAACAATCATCAGAGCATTGTCGCTGTTGAGAACAAACAGTGTCTTGTCTACACTTCCACGAACATAGCATTGATCCAGAAGAAATGTAGTCAATCTCTCATACCATGCACATGGTGCCTGCTTTAGTCCATACAGGGCTTTCTTCAGTCGAAAAACATGCTCAGGATGCTGTGAGTTTCCAAAACTTTTTGGTTGCTCAACATAAACCTCCTTTTGCACTATTCCATTTAGAAAGGCACTTTTGACATCCATCTGATGCAGAGTGAACTTAAGAGCACATGCTATACCAATCATAAACCTGATGGACTCCAACCTTGCCACGGGAGCAAAGGTTTCATCAAAATCAATTCCCTCAATTTGAGAGTAACCTTGAGCTACCGACCTTGCTTTGTTAAAAACAGCCACTAGCTTCATCCTTATTCTTGAATATCCACATTGCACTACCTCATAGACCTGAGAGACAGACTCCGAAACTCCAGGCTTTTGTTTCTTCCCAGCCAACTGAGCAAAATGAAACTGCTTCCCTATGGTAACTCTACCCCCTGAATCGCACCTATAACATCAGTAGAGGAGTGATTCCGATGGCCCTGAGAAGGCACATCCGGACCAGAAGGTGATACAGGCCTCACAGAGACTACAAGACTAGCAGCTTCTGTCATAGACTTTGCATCAGTTACCAGGTCTGTGCCGGAGACAATAGGCACCTGTGCCACTCGTAGATATGAGGTGTCGTCAACCACTTCATTGACAGTCTCCTGTATGGATCTTAGGCGTTTGTTGTAGGCACGGAAAGCAGTGTTGTGCCCAGAATAACTCTGAAAGGCACCTTCATCACTTTGAGAGTCAAACTTATTCAACTGATCCTTATCATTTAAAATATAACACTGCCTTCCAAACACATGAAAGTAGTGCACAGTTGGAGACTTCCCTTTCCACAGCTCATAGGAAGTCTTGCTAGTTCCTGGACGAACATGCACACGATTGATGATGTAACAGGCTGTGTTAACAGCTTCATCCTAGAACCAATGAGGCACTTGATTTCCATGTAGCATTGCGCGTGCCATTTCTTGCAGCATTCTGTCCTTACATTCAACGGCACTGTTCTGTTCAAACGTTCTTGGTGCAAAATATTGATGAGTAATCCCTTGATGTTCACAGAATTGCTCAAACTTATCGTTTTGAATCTTACCACCATGATCGCTCCTAATGGTCTCGATTGAACACTTCTCATATTTAATTTGTATAGGCCTCATCAGATCCATGTGGACCAGCTGTAACGCATGAGTTGTGCGAATATCTGTTAGAGACCCATGAGATGCTTTGTTGTTTTTTCCTTGGTTGCATGACTCACATACAAAGTGTGGATCACCTTTCAGCGTTGGCAGTCCATGTACCACATCTTGGTTTGCCAACTTCACCATTGTGCGAACATTCACCTGACTAAGTTTCTGGTGCCACAGCTCTGTTTCTAACTCAACAGTTGCATTGAAACGTGCCCTTTCTGATTTCCACATGTAGCAGTTATTCCCAGATCGTTTTCCTCTGAGTCTAACAGAACCTTGTTGGTCAACAGCTTTACAATCCTTCTTTGTGAAAGTAACATATAAACCCTCATCACACAGTTGACTGACACTGATCAGGTTGGCCTTCAATCCATCTACCAGGAACACATCATTCAGTTGAGGTTGAGTGGCATCACTAGTTGTACCCTTCCCTCGAATTGTTCCCTTTCTTCCATCTCCAAACATTACTCTTTCAGCAGCAACATCCTCCATGTGAGACAAATTGTCGAGAACTCCTGTCATATGTCTGGAACATCCGCTGTCAAAATACCATTTGGCCTGATCAACTTCAGTTCTATTAGCTGTGAATACTACATGACAGTAGAGATCATCTTTTCTGACATAGCCTCGTCTCTCTCTTCTCACAGCTGGGCAGAAGCTACCATTATGTACTAGATTTGTCACACGATTCTAAAACCTGAAACACTGGGCCTTGTAGTGATTTAGATGACCACAGTACCAGCATCCTCTTCTCCTGCTGAGCCCAGCAGGTTGCTGAGCAGTCTGAGGATAGCTCTGCGGACCATATATCCGTCTCCTCGGTACCTCACGCTGCACAAACATCTGCTTGGGATGCATGTTTGCCTTAGGAGCTGGATTATAACGTCCGTTTGATGCAGTAGGTTGTGCTTTGAATTTTGGCTCAGGGTTCTGCCCTTTAACGAACTGAGTAGACTTGTCAGAGCTGATTCCCTGATAACCTAGACCCCACTTTGCTGTGCTTGATTGTCCTGAACTGAGCAAAGAATCCAGATCTTTAGTTCCTTTACTTAGCATCTTGATGCTCTTCAGCTGTTCTTCCAATTTCTTCTCAAGACGCATAGACTTGTCTTTTTCTTCATTCAGTTCCTTAGACAACATTGCCATGTTTTTCTGAAGCATATCTCTTTCAGCAAATAATTCACTGTTATCTTGCGTCTTTTGCACAATAGTCTGAATAAGAAGACTTATCTGATCTTCCATCGACAAACCAGCATCCTCTCCATCAGAGTCTGACTCATTTTTCTTGTCAATCTCTTCTGTCAACAACCGATCTTCATCTTCTTCATCTTCCTCGATTACTCCCAGCAGAGCCGTAATGTTGTTCAGAATTTCATCTTTGTTATCTTCTTCACGCTTATGAGGTTCAGCAAGCCTCTGTTCCTTTATAGCTTTAAGAGCAATTGACTTAGCATGTACCTTCACTTCCTTCTTTTGAAGCAACTCAAAAGCCTCCATTATTCTGACAACTTGATCGTACTTGAGTTCATCAAGGATCAAAGAACCATCAATAGCAGATCTGTGTAGCTGGAACTTGTCGGAAAATCCTCGGAGGAATTTTTTGACCAACTTCTTGTCCTTGTATCGTTTACCCAAATCAGCGGATTCTTGAGCAATACTACCCAAACGACTACTGTAGTCTGTCACAGATTCGGTTTCAGTCATTTGCAAGTTCTCAAAAATAGATGCAAGATTGTCCAGCTTTGTATGTCTGTCTCGGCAAGTGCCTTCAAACATGAGAACCAAAATGTCCCATACCTCCTTGGCTGATACACAATCTTGAACTTGATTAAAGATATCCCTTGGCAAAGATTCGAAGATGACCAACAACGCCCGTGAGTTGTGCTTAGACTCATCCTTTTCTTCAGCTGTCCATTTCTCTTTCTGTTCTTGCACCAGTTCACCTTCCTCATTCTTCTCAGTTGGAAGAGACTAGCCGTCTACCACTGCAAGCCAAGCTTCCATGCCAATGCTTAAGATGACTTGCTTGATTGAGACTTTCCAGTAACCAAAGTATTCTGGATTCAGTTTCAATGGTCTTTGTAACGCAACCCTCTCCAGTGATTTCTCCATACCCTAGTCGCAAGATCTCACCTGTTGAAAAAGATATCAGAACCTTTTATCAGGTGCTTGCTCTGATACCAATTGTAAAGGTATAGAGAACACAACACTATAAAAACCCTTGGAACGCGCCAAGCAAACGCTTTATTCAATCTTAAAATCTTCGTTTCTTACAAGACTTGAACTTAAGCTACTCTCTTATCTATCTAACACAACACCCTGTGTAGATCTAAAAGTTAAAAACACACACTCTCCTTCAAGGCTTTTTGTTTCTTGAAGGTTTACAATTCTCACCCACATCCCCACGAGTGCTAGCTCTTTTTGTGGCTATCCTCGTCTCTTTATATCCTACACAAATGATCTCTAACCTAGATCTTTGTGAATCCTTAACTAAAAGGAAATATTCCTTATCTTAAGAAATATCCTACCTTATCTCTCTCGATCAAATATACTCTCAATATTCGTGTATATTCTGATCCTCTACTTTCTTCCTTCCCACGCACCTTGTCACGACATCATATAGTATTTCTCCATCAGTCAGCACGTGTCAGCAAATCAGCACTTTGAGACACTTCACAGGCTCCTGTCGTCTTCAGAGTTCTGATGCACTTTCAACTAATATAATAGAGCATGGTACAACTCATATTATATTCCTCTCTATCATTTTTTTTCCAAAATTATGAATTTGAACATAAATAATTACACAAGAATCACATACAGTACATATATAATTTATATAGAAAATATTATATAATCAACATTTGTTTTAGTTGAACAACTGAATATTAGGTCACTAGACACTAGGTGGGTGGCTAGCCTTCTTAATAGATGATGTTCCATGATCATTGATATATATATATTTGTTATAGAATTAGACTCCAACTTCTTCAAAAATCAAGAACATTCAAAGATTGGCTAGCATCGGTAGCCGAATTCTCGGAAGATTGGGAAAGAGATGGTGAAGACTGCGATATGGTCTCTTTAATATATCAGCCGTTTAAGTATCGTGCTCCGTGG